>JAWNPD010000592.1:0-499950 GCA_035045305.1 Drosophila maculinotata | reverse complement strand
GTTTCACGATCGGTTCAGTTTTGCCAAAGTTATGGCAGTTTAAAGGTATAAATTGACAAAAAAAATGAGTAAGGGGGGGGTACATGCCTTTTTTGCGAAAAATGAGTTGTTACAAATGGCTATAATTTAAATGTAGGATTCTTAAAAACGACAAGCCATGAAGAATATGACATCAGGTTTCACGATCGGTTCAGTTTTGCCAAAGTTATGGCAGTTTAAAGGTATAAATTGACAAAAAAAATGAGTAAGGGGGGGGGTACATGCCTTTTTTGCGAAAAATTAGTTGTTACAAATGGCTATAATTTAAACGTAGGATTCTTAAAAACGACAAGCCATGAAGTATATGATATCAGGTTTCACGATCGGCTCAGTTTTGGCAAAGTTATGCCAGTTCAGAGGTCAAAAAAAAAGTTTTTACAAATGGCTATAATTTAAATGTAGGATTCTTAAAAACGACAAGCCATGAAGAATATGACATCAGGTTTCACGATCGGTTCAGTTTTGCCAAAGTTATGGCAGTTTAAAGGTATAAATTGACAAAAAAAATGAGTAAGGGGGGGTACATGCCTTTTTTGCGAAAAATGAGTTGTTACAAATGGCTATAATTTAAACGTAGGATTCTTAAAAACGACAAGCCATGAAGAATATGATATCAGGTTTCACGATCGGCTCAGTTTTGGCAAAGTTATGCCAGTTCAGAGGTCAAAAAAAAGTTTTTACAAATGGCTATAATTTAAATGTAGGATTCTTAAAAACGACAAGCCATGAAGAATATGACATCAGGTTTCACGATCGGTTCAGTTTTGCCAAAGTTATGGCAGTTTAAAGGTATAAATTGACAAAAAAAATGAGTAAGGGGGGGGGTACATGCCTTTTTTGCGAAAAATGAGTTGTTACAAATGGCTATAATTTAAATGTAGGATTCTTAAAAACGACAAGCCATGAAGAATATGACATCAGGTTTCACGATCGGTTCAGTTTTGCCAAAGTTATGGCAGTTTAAAGGTATAAATTGACAAAAAAAATGAGTAAGGGGGGGTACATGCCTTTTTTGCGAAAAATTAGTTGTTACAAATGGCTATAATTTAAACGTAGGATTCTTAAAAACGACAAGCCATGAAGAATATGACATCAGGTTTCACGATCGGTTCAGTTTTGCCAAAGTTATGGCAGTTTAAAGGTATAAATTGACAAAAAAAATGAGTAAGGGGGGGGTACATGCCTTTTTTGCGAAAAATGAGTTGTTACAAATGGCTATAATTTAAACGTCGGATTCTTAAAAACGACAAGCCATGAAGAATATGATATCAGGTTTCACGATCGGCTCAGTTTTGGCAAAGTTATGCCAGTTCAGAGGTCAAAAAAAAAGTTTTTACAAATGGCTATAATTTAAATGTAGGATTCTTAAAAACGACAAGCCATGAAGAATATGACATCAGGTTTCACGATCGGTTCAGTTTTGCCAAAGTTATGGCAGTTTAAAGGTATAAATTGACAAAAAAAATGAGTAAGGGGGGGGTACATGCCTTTTTTGCGAAAAATGAGTTGTTACAAATGGCTATAATTTAAACGTAGGATTCTTAAAAACGACAAGCCATGAAGAATATGACATCAGGTTTCACGATCGGTTCAGTTTTGCCAAAGTTATGGCAGTTTAAAGGTATAAATTGACAAAAAAAAATGAGTAAGGGGGGGGTACATGCCTTTTTTGCGAAAAATGAGTTGTTACAAATGGCTATAATTTAAACGTCGGATTCTTAAAAACGACAAGCCATGAAGTATATGATATCAGGTTTCACGATCGGCTCAGTTTTGGCAAAGTTATGCCAGTTCAGAGGTCAAAAAAAAAGTTTTTACAAATGGCTATAATTTAAATGTAGGATTCTTAAAAACGACAAGCCATGAAGAATATGACATCAGGTTTCACGATCGGTTCAGTTTTGCCAAAGTTATGGCAGTTTAAAGGTATAAATTGACAAAAAAAATGAGTAAGGGGGGGGTACATGCCTTTTTTGCGAAAAATGAGTTGTTACAAATGGCTATAATTTAAACGTAGGATTCTTAAAAACGACAAGCCATGAAGAATATGACATCAGGTTTCACGATCGGTTCAGTTTTGCCAAAGTTATGGCAGTTTAAAGGTATAAATTGACAAAAAAAATGAGTAAGGGGGGGGTACATGCCTTTTTTGCGAAAAATGAGTTGTTACAAATGGCTATAATTTAAACGTCGGATTCTTAAAAACGACAAGCCATGAAGTATATGATATCAGGTTTCACGATCGGCTCAGTTTTGGCAAAGTTATGCCAGTTCAGAGGTCAAAAAAAAGTTTTTACAAATGGCTATAATTTAAATGTAGGATTCTTAAAAACGACAAGCCATGAAGAATATGACATCAGGTTTCACGATCGGTTCAGTTTTGCCAAAGTTATGGCAGTTTAAAGGTATAAATTGACAAAAAAAATGAGTAAGGGGGGGTACATGCCTTTTTTGCGAAAAATGAGTTGTTACAAATGGCTATAATTTAAACGTCGGATTCTTAAAAACGACAAGCCATGAAGTATATGATATCAGGTTTAACGATCGGCTCAGTTTTGGCAAAGTTATGCCAGTTCAGAGGTCAAAAAAAAAGTTTTTACAAATGGCTATAATTTAAATGTAGGATTCTTAAAAACGACAAGCCATGAAGAATATGACATCAGGTTTCACGATCGGTTCAGTTTTGCCAAAGTTATGGCAGTTTAAAGGTATAAATTGACAAAAAAAATGAGTAAGGGGGGGGTACATGCCTTTTTTGCGAAAAATGAGTTGTTACAAATGGCTATAATTTAAACGTCGGATTCTTAAAAACGACAAGCCATGAAGTATATGATATCAGGTTTAACGATCGGCTCAGTTTTGGCAAAGTTATGCCAGTTCAGAGGTCAAAAAAAAAGTTTTTACAAATGGCTATAATTTAAATGTAGGATTCTTAAAAACGACAAGCCATGAAGAATATGACATCAGGTTTCACGATCGGTTCAGTTTTGCCAAAGTTATGGCAGTTTAAAGGTATAAATTGACAAAAAAAATGAGTAAGGGGGGGGGTACATGCCTTTTTTGCGAAAAATGAGTTGTTACAAATGGCTATAATTTAAACGTAGGATTCTTAAAAACGACAAGCCATGAAGAATATGATATCAGGTTTCACGATCGGCTCAGTTTTGGCAAAGTTATGCCAGTTCAGAGGTCAAAAAAAAAGTTTTTACAAATGGCTATAATTTAAATGTAGGATTCTTAAAAACGACAAGCCATGAAGAATATGACATCAGGTTTCACGATCGGTTCAGTTTTGCCAAAGTTATGGCAGTTTAAAGGTATAAATTGACAAAAAAAATGAGTAAGGGGGGGGTACATGCCTTTTTTGCGAAAAATGAGTTGTTACAAATGGCTATAATTTAAACGTAGGATTCTTAAAAACGACAAGCCATGAAGAATATGATATCAGGTTTCACGATCGGCTCAGTTTTGGCAAAGTTATGCCAGTTCAGAGGTCAAAAAAAAAGTTTTTACAAATGGCTATAATTTAAATGTAGGATTCTTAAAAACGACAAGCCATGAAGAATATGACATCAGGTTTCACGATCGGTTCAGTTTTGCCAAAGTTATGGCAGTTTAAAGGTATAAATTGACAAAAAAAATGAGTAAGGGGGGGGTACATGCCTTTTTTGCGAAAAATGAGTTGTTACAAATGGCTATAATTTAAACGTAGGATTCTTAAAAACGACAAGCCATGAAGAATATGATATCAGGTTTCACGATCGGCTCAGTTTTGGCAAAGTTATGCCAGTTCAGAGGTCAAAAAAAAGTTTTTACAAATGGCTATAATTTAAATGTAGGATTCTTAAAAACGACAAGCCATGAAGAATATGACATCAGGTTTCACGATCGGTTCAGTTTTGCCAAAGTTATGGCAGTTTAAAGGTATAAATTGACAAAAAAAATGAGTAAGGGGGGGGTACATGCCTTTTTTGCGAAAAATGAGTTGTTACAAATGGCTATAATTTAAACGTAGGATTCTTAAAAACGACAAGCCATGAAGTATATGATATCAGGTTTCACGATCGGCTCAGTTTTGGCAAAGTTATGCCAGTTCAGAGGTCAAAAAAAAAGTTTTTACAAATGGCTATAATTTAAATGTAGGATTCTTAAAAACGACAAGCCATGAAGAATATGACATCAGGTTTCACGATCGGTTCAGTTTTGCCAAAGTTATGGCAGTTTAAAGGTATAAATTGACAAAAAAAATGAGTAAGGGGGGGGTACATGCCTTTTTTGCGAAAAATGAGTTGTTACAAATGGCTATAATTTAAACGTAGGATTCTTAAAAACGACAAGCCATGAAGAATATGATATCAGGTTTCACGATCGGCTCAGTTTTGGCAAAGTTATGCCAGTTCAGAGGTCAAAAAAAAAGTTTTTACAAATGGCTATAATTTAAATGTAGGATTCTTAAAAACGACAAGCCATGAAGAATATGACATCAGGTTTCACGATCGGTTCAGTTTTGCCAAAGTTATGGCAGTTTAAAGGTATAAATTGACAAAAAAAATGAGTAAGGGGGGGGTACATGCCTTTTTTGCGAAAAATTAGTTGTTACAAATGGCTATAATTTAAATGTAGGATTCTTAAAAACGACAAGCCATGAAGAATATGACATCAGGTTTCACGATCGGTTCAGTTTTGCCAAAGTTATGGCAGTTTAAAGGTATAAATTGACAAAAAAAATGAGTAAGGGGGGGGTACATGCCTTTTTTGCGAAAAATGAGTTGTTACAAATGGCTATAATTTAAACGTAGGATTCTTAAAAACGACAAGCCATGAAGAATATGATATCAGGTTTCACGATCGGCTCAGTTTTGCCAAAGTTATGCCAGTTCAGAGGTCAAAAAAAAGTTTTTACAAATGGCTATAATTTAAATGTAGGATTCTTAAAAACGACAAGCCATGAAGAATATGACATCAGGTTTCACGATCGGTTCAGTTTTGCCAAAGTTATGGCAGTTTAAAGGTATAAATTGACAAAAAAAATGAGTAAGGGGGGGTACATGCCTTTTTTGCGAAAAATTAGTTGTTACAAATGGCTATAATTTAAACGTAGGATTCTTAAAAACGACAAGCCATGAAGAATATGATATCAGGTTTCACGATCGGCTCAGTTTTGCCAAAGTTATGGCAGTTTAAAGGTATAAATTGACAAAAATAATGAGTAAGGGGGGGGTACATGCCTTTTTTGCGAAAAATGAGTTGTTACAAATGGCTATAATTTAAACGTAGGATTCTTAAAAACGACAAGCCATGAAGAATATGATATCAGGTTTCACGATCGGCTCAGTTTTGGCAAAGTTACATTCAGAGGTCAAAAAAATAGTTTTTACAAATGGCTATAATTTAAATGTAGGATTCTTAAAAACGACAAGCCATGAAGAATATGACATCAGGTTTCACGATCGGTTCAGTTTTGCCAAAGTTATGGCAGTTTAAAGGTATAAATTGACAAAAAAAATGAGTAAGGGGGGGGGGTACATGCCTTTTTTGCGAAAAATTAGTTGTTACAAATGGCTATAATTTAAACGTAGGATTCTTAAAAACGACAAGCCATGAAGTATATGATATCAGGTTTCACGATCGGCTCAGTTTTGGCAAAGTTATGGCAGTTTAAAGGTATAAATTGACAAAAAAAATGAGTAAGGGGGGGTACATGCCTTTTTTGCGAAAAATGAGTTGTTACAAATGGCTATAATTTAAACGTAGGATTCTTAAAAACGACAAGCCATGAAGAATATGATATCAGGTTTCACGATCGGCTCAGTTTTGGCAAAGTTATGCCAGTTCAGAGGTCAAAAAAAAAGTTTTTACAAATGGCTATAATTTAAATGTAGGATTCTTAAAAACGACAAGCCATGAAGAATATGACATCAGGTTTCACGATCGGTTCAGTTTTGCCAAAGTTATGGCAGTTTAAAGGTATAAATTGACAAAAAAAATGAGTAAGGGGGGGGTACATGCCTTTTTTGCGAAAAATGAGTTGTTACAAATGGCTATAATTTAAACGTAGGATTCTTAAAAACGACAAGCCATGAAGAATATGATATCAGGTTTCACGATCGGCTCAGTTTTGGCAAAGTTATGCCAGTTCAGAGGTCAAAAAAAAAGTTTTTACAAATGGCTATAATTTAAATGTAGGATTCTTAAAAACGACAAGCCATGAAGAATATGACATCAGGTTTCACGATCGGTTCAGTTTTGCCAAAGTTATGGCAGTTTAAAGGTATAAATTGACAAAAAAAATGAGTAAGGGGGGGTACATGCCTTTTTTGCGAAAAATTAGTTGTTACAAATGGCTATAATTTAAATGTAGGATTCTTAAAAACGACAAGCCATGAAGAATATGACATCAGGTTTCACGATCGGTTCAGTTTTGCCAAAGTTATGGCAGTTTAAAGGTATAAATTGACAAAAAAAATGAGTAAGGGGGGGGTACATGCCTTTTTTGCGAAAAATTAGTTGTTACAAATGGCTATAATTTAAACGTAGGATTCTTAAAAACGACAAGCCATGAAGAATATGATATCAGGTTTCACGATCGGCTCAGTTTTGGCAAAGTTATGCCAGTTCAGAGGTCAAAAAAAAAGTTTTTACAAATGGCTATAATTTAAATGTAGGATTCTTAAAAACGACAAGCCATGAAGAATATGACATCAGGTTTCACGATCGGTTCAGTTTTGCCAAAGTTATGGCAGTTTAAAGGTATAAATTGACAAAAAAAATGAGTAAGGGGGGGGTACATGCCTTTTTTGCGAAAAATGAGTTGTTACAAATGGCTATAATTTAAACGTAGGATTCTTAAAAACGACAAGCCATGAAGAATATGATATCAGGTTTCACGATCGGCTCAGTTTTGGCAAAGTTATGCCAGTTCAGAGGTCAAAAAAAAAGTTTTTACAAATGGCTATAATTTAAATGTAGGATTCTTAAAAACGACAAGCCATGAAGAATATGACATCAGGTTTCACGATCGGTTCAGTTTTGCCAAAGTTATGGCAGTTTAAAGGTATAAATTGACAAAAAAAATGAGTAAGGGGGGGGTACATGCCTTTTTTGCGAAAAATGAGTTGTTACAAATGGCTATAATTTAAACGTAGGATTCTTAAAAACGACAAGCCATGAAGAATATGACATCAGGTTTCACGATCGGTTCAGTTTTGCCAAAGTTATGGCAGTTTAAAGGTATAAATTGACAAAAAAAATGAGTAAGGGGGGGGTACATGCCTTTTTTGCGAAAAATTAGTTGTTACAAATGGCTATAATTTAAACGTAGGATTCTTAAAAACGACAAGCCATGAAGAATATGATATCAGGTTTCACGATCGGCTCAGTTTTGCCAAAGTTATGGCAGTTTAAAGGTATAAATTGACAAAAATAATGAGTAAGGGGGGGTACATGCCTTTTTTGCGAAAAATGAGTTGTTACAAATGGCTATAATTTAAACGTAGGATTCTTAAAAACGACAAGCCATGAAGAATATGATATCAGGTTTCACGATCGGCTCAGTTTTGGCAAAGTTAGAGGTCAAAAAAATAGTTTTTACAAATGGCTATAATTTAAATGTAGGATTCTTAAAAACGACAAGCCATGAAGAATATGACATCAGGTTTCACGATCGGTTCAGTTTTGCCAAAGTTATGGCAGTTTAAAGGTATAAATTGACAAAAAAAATGAGTAAGGGGGGGGGTA
The DNA here is from genome assembly GCA_035045305.1 of Drosophila maculinotata. NCBI lineage: Eukaryota > Metazoa > Arthropoda > Insecta > Diptera > Drosophilidae > Drosophila > Drosophila maculinotata. The sequence continues at coordinate 492,174 of JAWNPD010000592.1, read as the reverse complement.
CATGCCTTTTTTGCGAAAAATTAGTTGTTACAAATGGCTATAATTTAAACGTAGGATTCTTAAAAACGACAAGCCATGAAGTATATGATATCAGGTTTCACGATCGGCTCAGTTTTGGCAAAGTTATGGCAGTTTAAAGGTATAAATTGACAAAAAAAATGAGTAAGGGGGGGGTACATGCCTTTTTTGCGAAAAATGAGTTGTTACAAATGGCTATAATTTAAACGTCGGATTCTTAAAAACGACAAGCCATGAAGTATATGATATCAGGTTTAACGATCGGCTCAGTTTTGGCAAAGTTATGCCAGTTCAGAGGTCAAAAAAAAAGTTTTTACAAATGGCTATAATTTAAATGTAGGATTCTTAAAAACGACAAGCCATGAAGAATATGACATCAGGTTTCACGATCGGTTCAGTTTTGCCAAAGTTATGGCAGTTTAAAGGTATAAATTGACAAAAAAAAATGAGTAAGGGGGGGGTACATGCCTTTTTTGCGAAAAATGAGTTGTTACAAATGGCTATAATTTAAACGTCGGATTCTTAAAAACGACAAGCCATGAAGTATATGATATCAGGTTTAACGATCGGCTCAGTTTTGGCAAAGTTATGCCAGTTCAGAGGTCAAAAAAAAAGTTTTTACAAATGGCTATAATTTAAATGTAGGATTCTTAAAAACGACAAGCCATGAAGAATATGACATCAGGTTTCACGATCGGTTCAGTTTTGCCAAAGTTATGGCAGTTTAAAGGTATAAATTGACAAAAAAAATGAGTAAGGGGGGGGTACATGCCTTTTTTGCGAAAAATGAGTTGTTACAAATGGCTATAATTTAAACGTAGGATTCTTAAAAACGACAAGCCATGAAGAATATGATATCAGGTTTCACGATCGGCTCAGTTTTGGCAAAGTTATGCCAGTTCAGAGGTCAAAAAAAAGTTTTTACAAATGGCTATAATTTAAATGTAGGATTCTTAAAAACGACAAGCCATGAAGAATATGACATCAGGTTTCACGATCGGTTCAGTTTTGCCAAAGTTATGGCAGTTTAAAGGTATAAATTGACAAAAAAAATGAGTAAGGGGGGGGTACATGCCTTTTTTGCGAAAAATTAGTTGTTACAAATGGCTATAATTTAAACGTAGGATTCTTAAAAACGACAAGCCATGAAGTATATGATATCAGGTTTCACGATCGGCTCAGTTTTGGCAAAGTTATGCCAGTTCAGAGGTCAAAAAAAAGTTTTTACAAATGGCTATAATTTAAATGTAGGATTCTTAAAAACGACAAGCCATGAAGAATATGACATCAGGTTTCACGATCGGTTCAGTTTTGCCAAAGTTATGGCAGTTTAAAGGTATAAATTGACAAAAAAAATGAGTAAGGGGGGGTACATGCCTTTTTTGCGAAAAATTAGTTGTTACAAATGGCTATAATTTAAACGTAGGATTCTTAAAAACGACAAGCCATGAAGTATATGATATCAGGTTTCACGATCGGCTCAGTTTTGGCAAAGTTATGCCAGTTCAGAGGTCAAAAAAAAGTTTTTACAAATGGCTATAATTTAAATGTAGGATTCTTAAAAACGACAAGCCATGAAGAATATGACATCAGGTTTCACGATCGGTTCAGTTTTGCCAAAGTTATGGCAGTTTAAAGGTATAAATTGACAAAAAAAATGAGTAAGGGGGGGGGTACATGCCTTTTTTGCGAAAAATTAGTTGTTACAAATGGCTATAATTTAAACGTAGGATTCTTAAAAACGACAAGCCATGAAGAATATGATATCAGGTTTCACGATCGGCTCAGTTTTGCCAAAGTTATGGCAGTTTAAAGGTATAAATTGACAAAAAAAATGAGTAAGGGGGGGGTACATGCCTTTTTTGCGAAAAATGAGTTGTTACAAATGGCTATAATTTAAACGTAGGATTCTTAAAAACGACAAGCCATGAAGAATATGATATCAGGTTTCACGATCGGCTCAGTTTTGGCAAAGTTACATCAGAGGTCAAAAAAATAGTTTTTACAAATGGCTATAATTTAAATGTAGGATTCTTAAAAACGACAAGCCATGAAGAATATGACATCAGGTTTCACGATCGGTTCAGTTTTGCCAAAGTTATGGCAGTTTAAAGGTATAAATTGACAAAAAAAATGAGTAAGGGGGGGTACATGCCTTTTTTGCGAAAAATTAGTTGTTACAAATGGCTATAATTTAAATGTAGGATTCTTAAAAACGACAAGCCATGAAGAATATGACATCAGGTTTCACGATCGGTTCAGTTTTGCCAAAGTTATGGCAGTTTAAAGGTATAAATTGACAAAAAAAATGAGTAAGGGGGGGGTACATGCCTTTTTTGCGAAAAATGAGTTGTTACAAATGGCTATAATTTAAACGTAGGATTCTTAAAAACGACAAGCCATGAAGAATATGATATCAGGTTTCACGATCGGCTCAGTTTTGGCAAAGTTATGCCAGTTCAGAGGTCAAAAAAAAAGTTTTTACAAATGGCTATAATTTAAATGTAGGATTCTTAAAAACGACAAGCCATGAAGAATATGACATCAGGTTTCACGATCGGTTCAGTTTTGCCAAAGTTATGGCAGTTTAAAGGTATAAATTGACAAAAAAAATGAGTAAGGGGGGGTACATGCCTTTTTTGCGAAAAATGAGTTGTTACAAATGGCTATAATTTAAACGTAGGATTCTTAAAAACGACAAGCCATGAAGAATATGATATCAGGTTTCACGATCGGCTCAGTTTTGGCAAAGTTATGCCAGTTCAGAGGTCAAAAAAAAAGTTTTTACAAATGGCTATAATTTAAACGTAGGATTCTTAAAAACGACAAGCCATGAAGAATATGACATCAGGTTTCACGATCGGTTCAGTTTTGCCAAAGTTATGGCAGTTTAAAGGTATAAATTGACAAAAAAAATGAGTAAGGGGGGGGTACATGCCTTTTTTGCGAAAAATGAGTTGTTACAAATGGCTATAATTTAAACGTCGGATTCTTAAAAACGACAAGCCATGAAGTATATGATATCAGGTTTAACGATCGGCTCAGTTTTGGCAAAGTTATGCCAGTTCAGAGGTCAAAAAAAAGTTTTTACAAATGGCTATAATTTAAATGTAGGATTCTTAAAAACGACAAGCCATGAAGAATATGACATCAGGTTTCACGATCGGTTCAGTTTTGCCAAAGTTATGGCAGTTTAAAGGTATAAATTGACAAAAAAAATGAGTAAGGGGGGGGTACATGCCTTTTTTGCGAAAAATGAGTTGTTACAAATGGCTATAATTTACACGTAGGATTCTTAAAAACGACAAGCGATGAAGAATATGATATCAGGTTTCACGATCGGCTCAGTTTTGGCAAAGTTAGAGGTCAAAAAAATAGTTTTTACAAATGGCTATAATTTAAATGTAGGATTCTTAAAAACGACAAGCCATGAAGAATATGACATCAGGTTTCACGATCGGTTCAGTTTTGCCAAAGTTATGGCAGTTTAAAGGTATAAATTGACAAAAAAAATGAGTAAGGGGGGGGTACATGCCTTTTTTGCGAAAAATGAGTTGTTACAAATGGCTATAATTTAAACGTAGGATTCTTAAAAACGACAAGCCATGAAGTATATGATATCAGGTTTCACGATCGGCTCAGTTTTGGCAAAGTTATGGCAGTTTAAAGATATAAATTGACAAAAAAAATGAGTAAGGGGGGGGTACATGCCTTTTTTGCGAAAAATGAATTGTTACAAATGGCTATAATTTAAACGTAGGATTCTTAAAAACGACAAGCCATGAAGAATATGATATCAGGTTTCACGATCGGCTCAGTTTTGGCAAAGTTATGCCAGTTCAGAGGTCAAAAAAAAAGTTTAAAGGTATAAATTGACAAAAAAAATGAGTAAGGGGGGGGTTAAATGCCTTTTTTGCGAAAAATTAGTGGTTACAAATGGCTATAATTTAAACGTAGGATTCTTAAAAACGACAAGCCATGAAGAATATGACATCAGGTTTCACGATCGGTTCAGTTTTACCAAAGTTATGGCAGTCTAAAGGTATAAATTGACAAAAAAAATGAGTAAGGGGGGGGTACATGCCTTTTTTGCGAAAAATGAGTTGTTACAAATGGCTATAATTTAAACGTAGGATTCTTAAAAACGACAAGCCATGAAGAATATGATATCAGGTTTCACTATCGGCTCAGGTTTGGCAAACTGACCCAATCTTCAAGTCCGAGGTCATTTTGATCATGATTTGTCCTCCTTAATAAATCTACATTCAAAGTTGAGAAATTTCTATTTTCGGATTTCATGTCAAAAATCATAGCAAGATCTTGACATGTGAAGTCCCTAAAAATGCACTTCCCAGACTTCAAAGTGCCATAAATTTGTCAAAACTGACCCGATCTTCAATTCCGAGGTCATTTAGATCATGTTTTGTCCTCCTTAATAATTCTACATACATAGTTTAGAAACTTCCGATTTTCGGATTTCATGTTAAAAATCATGACAAGATGCTGGCATGTGAAGTCCCTAAAAATTACCTTCCCCGACTTCAAAGTGCCATTACTTTGTCAAAACTGACCCGATCTTCAAGTCCGAGGTCATTTTGATCATGATTTGTCCTCCTTAATAAATCTACATTCAAAGTTGAGAAATTTCTGTTTTCGGATTTCATGTCAAAAATCATAGCAAGATCTTGACATGTGAAGTCCCTAAAAATGGCCTTCCCAGACTTCAAAGTGCCATAAATTTGTCAAAACTGACCCGATCTTCAATTCCGAGGTCATTTTGATCATGTTTTGTCCTCCTTAATAATTCTACATACATAGTTTAGAAACTTCCTATTTTCGGATTTCATGTCAGAATCATGACAAGATCTTGACATGTGAAGTCCCTAAAAATGACCTTCCCAGACTTCAAAGTGCCATAACTTTGCCAAAACTAAATCGATTTTTAATCCTGAGGCCATTTTGTTTATGGTTTTTCATTCTTAATATTCATTTAAAGTTGAGAAACTCGGATGTGGATTTTCCATCAACAATTATAGCAAGACAGGTAAACTTAATTGTTTCGGATTTTTTCAAAATTCGATTAAAAGATCTCAAACTCCCGTTACGTTTTCGAAACAGATTTTAATAATACATTTCACTCTACTTACAATCATCAACGTCAATGTTTTGCCCATTATTTGATTGAACAAATCCTGTGCCTGCGCTCCACGCACCATAAAGAATTCAGTCACAAACAAATACTCGCGACAGGCATTATCCACCAACGCATATTGCTCCGAACGAAACAGAGCCTCAGCCGTATACTGCAAGAGTAAATAAATAAATCGGGAATTTAAGAATACTAAAGAGCTGAAAAGCTTACGCGATTTTTGAGCTGCGCATGGGGCACTATAATGGGCGCCTCCAGCTGCTGGTTTAGAATATCTCCGCGTTTCCCAATGGTGAAGATGGTGCTCTTGTGCTTCAGGCTGGTCGTCTTGGCAAACAGACCCTTAGAAGCATTGTCCTCAATGCCCATCAGATCATCCTTGGTGCAAGATTCCTCAAACTTGAGGCTTGTCAGGCGTGTGGAGTAGCTCTGCAGGCAAGAAAAAGTTAGTAACGAGGGATACAGTCAAGTTTGGGACTCACTTTAAAGTAACTGTAGTAGATTTTGCTCATGGTATCGATGTATTCGCTGCAAATCTCCTGCGCCACATGTCGCTCATTGGACAAAATGAACTCAAAGAAGAATTTGTGCTTCAGCATTGCATTCTGCGGTATCTGATAGTTGGTCATGGGCTTACGGAACTTGTAGATCTGCTCCAGCAGATAGCTACGTATCTTGGACATGGCTTTGAGGCGCAGCTTGTGCAGCACATCGCTCACATCACTAGTGGATTTGGATTCCTTGAAACTCAGTTCCTTGACCAGCGACAACTTGTGATTCAGCACATTCAGTTGACTGTTAAAATCCCGCTCAGTCACAGCGGTGTCCATGATTATGTTTATCATCTCCTCCGATACAGCCATGTCCTCAATAAATTGAGACAACTGCGCCTTCACCGACTGTCGATTCGTCAGCTGCAGCGACATGGAAACCGATTTTCGTTGCAGTTGCGTTATTTCGGTGCTAATATTATTTAAGACACTCTGGAAGCTCATTAGCATGTTCTCCATGCGTTCCAGGACATCGTCGCAGTCGTTGATTTGATTGTGCAGATTGGCAATGTTCTGGGATTCGGCGATATAATCCTCAATTGATTTGTTTTCCACATCCTTGAACTCCTTTTCGATTTGACGCGAATATTGTCGCAGATCCGTTGTGTTTTTTAATATTTCACGCACTTCATCATTGTCCAGGGACGCCTCTTTAAGAGCGTCCATTCTTAACGGAAATTCGGTAAAACAATTCGCTGCACTTTTCAATGCTTATTTATCCAGCTGTTGATGGCGCATGGTACGCTGCTCGCAATAAAAATGGATCAATAAACTAAAGGCACTCTTTCAAAATTCACAGTAACTAATAACGTATTTTGAAAAAATAAATAAACAATAAACAAATACTTAAATATGCAGATAGTAATATTAATATTATATTGGATATAGGATAATTAGTTAAAATATGTTAAACCGATAATTTGAGCAAATATCATGAAAATAAGTTATATTTCTAAAACTTTTTTTTCTTTATTTAAATAGTATTTAGCTTTTGGCTTTATTAACATTTGCCTTAACATAAACATTTTTCTTGCCAACTGCATACTCAGCTTAACAGCTGTGCGCGTTTCTTAAAGTTATCGACATCGATAGCAAGTATCAAAAAAAAAAAACAACTTGACTGTAAACAAAAAAAACGCGCACCAAAAAGTGATCCAAAGTAATATGCAAATATGTCAGAGTTTAATCGCATATTTTGCGAATTAAGGGAGCAGTGTGCACAAAACGTTATCTGGGCCAATGTGGAAGATTGGCTGACCTACGACGAAGAAGACGATGCTGCTTTAAAGCAACGCCACGCTCAGAAATTCTGGTCGCTGCCTATGTGTGTGCAGGATCTGGCAACTCAAGATTATCAGCTGCAATTGTTGCGAGAGTTATCGAATTATATACGATCGATACGAAACAATGAGAATCGTGAGAATGGCTATAATGTAACCCACGACAGTTGGGCTAATATCGACGGGATTAATCCCAAGGATTATTTGGCTTACATTTATGCAGTGACCAGTCTGGCAACGCTGCCACAACAAATGGTCCAAGCGGCGCCCGAAACCATCAATGAAAACATCAACATTCAATTGGCGCTAAATGCCGTTAGCACTTATCTATTGACCTTAACCATCCCTGGCGCCAAAAGTTATGGGATCTTCGAAGAAGGCGTTATTGAGAATTGTTTAAAGCTCTTTCGACTGCTGGAACTGAATGCCAATTCGAGTGTACGCGCCAATAGTATCTGGATATTATTCCTAAGCATTTGCGATGATCTGAAACTTCTCCTGCGCTTTGTGCACTTCAAGGATCATTTGGAACCTCGCGATAATATAATATCCTGCCTCCTCAAAATACTCTACATGAATTTTCGACAGGGCTACAGCAATTCCTGTGAGTAATGCACATATTAACTATATATATATATATTCAAAACACATTTTAAAGACCCAGTTTTGTTCGAAATTCTTGATTAATTTCTATTGAAGAAAACTGTTATAACTTCATCTACTAAGTTAATTTCTTCTACTAGTTCATAATATTTTCTTAGAAAAACTGTCTTTGTGTTGACAGATATAATCGTATAGAATATACTCTATATAAAAATCACTAAAACGTTCATCACTAACTATTTGTGGTGCCACATGTACACACTGAACTGGCAGCCGGTAAAAAAGATATCAAGTGTACACACTGTTCAACAGCTGTTTAGCAAGGGTAAAGATTACACAAACGGTTCCTGCTAAATAATAAAGTAAATTAAAGAATTATTTAAAAATCACAATAAACAGCTATAAATGCTACGCACCTTTGCCTCGCTGCGAGTGCAGTGCCAGCAGCTGCTGTTGAGGCACAAATCGCAATTCAACAAACAACAACAACTGCAACCGAAACTTCAACTATGTCGCTCAAAATCCACAATTGGCGATCCCCATGGAACCCGTAAACTGCGTTCGAGGTCGACGTTATACTATATAACTGCTGGAGGGGTTTTGATAGTGGGACTCAGCTATGCAGCGGTGCCACTTTATAGCATATTTTGCCAGGCGTACAGTTATGGCGGCACCACCTCCCAAGGCCACGATTCGGAGAAAGTGGAGCACATGGTCAAAGTGAAGGATCGTGTGCTGAAAATACGCTTCAATGCCGACATTGGCTCCTCGATGCGCTGGAACTTCAAACCACAACAGTATGAAATTAAAGTCGCACCCGGCGAAACGGCACTCGCTTTCTATACGGCCAAGAATCCGACGGATAAGCCGGTGATTGGCATTAGTACCTACAATGTGATACCATTTGAGGCGGGCGCATATTTCAATAAGATTCAATGCTTTTGCTTTGAGGAGCAAATGCTCAATCCGCATGAGGAAGTCGATATGCCCGTCTTCTTTTACATTGATCCGGAAATGACGCAAGATCCGGCGCTCGAGTTTTGTGACACCATCACGCTGTCCTATACGTTCTTCGAGGCCAAGGAGGGTTTGCAGCTTAACTTTCCCAGCTATGTTAAACCCCATTCGGCAAAACAACTTACATAGGAATCGCTTGTATATTATAGATTTGATCATATAAATTGTTGTTTACTTTTAAATAGCACTATTATTAAATCTAACAATTTAGAACATTCCGTTTTCTATCTCTTTTGAAAGCAACTGACCAACTGTAGAAATAGAAGAATACAGCAGTTGAGAACGATAACTGTTGAAGCTGCATGTGCAAATAACAATCGATAGTCCCTGTATCGACAGTTTAAAAGCCACTGCTGCAGTAGTTGCACTTGTGGCCGATAACAGCGAATGAAACAGCTGTTACACTTTCAAAACGATATTTGTTATCGTTTTAGAAGGAACTGATTAAACCATATGTCTTTCCGTTCAATGAACGCTGGACGCAAGTTTATAAATAGATTAAAGTCTGACAGAAGCGCTACAATTGTCCAGCAGCCGCCGATAGTGCGTGTGTGACCTATTTGAACTGAACAATAATATGACGTGGAGATGCGTATAGTAATAGGATTACTCTTAGTTTGCGCCCTGAGCGCCGGTTGGGCTTTGGATTCGAATGAGGCTTTGGATTTGGAGTATGAACAGCCAACGGTGCTTATAACGCTGCTAGTGCGCAATAAGGAGCACATTTTGCCCATGTTTTTGAGCTATCTCGAACAGCTCGATTATCCCAAGCAGCGCATTGCCTTCTGGTAAGTTCTATAAAACGAACAGAAGATGAGATTATCTTAATTGGCATTTATTTAGGTTACGCTGCGATCACAACAGCGATGATAGCATTAAGCTGCTGCAAAAGTGGCTGCAGCATTCCGGCGACCTTTATCATAGCATTAACTATGCCTTTAATGATGATGCGATTAACCATCAGAATGAAAGCTCAGCGTATGATTGGCCGGTGTCACGTTTCAAGCATGTGATTGCAATGAAAGAGGAGGCGCTGCAATATGCACGTGATATTTGGGCCGATTTTATATTCTTTTTGGACGTCGATGTGCTGCTGACGGAGCCACAGACACTGAAAACTCTGACGGGACTTAAGCTGCCCATTGTGGCGCCCATGTTGCTGTCGGAGAGTCTCTATTCGAATTTCTGGTGCGGCATGACTGAGGATTACTACTATCAGCGCACTCCGGAATACAAGGATATCTACCATAGCGTTAAAGTGGGTGTCTTTGAGGTGCCCATGGTCCATACTGCGGTCCTGGTCGATATGAACTATGCGGGCGCACGTTATCTAACCTTTGACCGTCAGCGTCTCGTGCAAATGCAGCAAAAATCGAAACAACAACTTCGCGTTTATAATGGACCCGTAGATGATATCATTGTATTTGCCATATCAGCCAATAGTTCGGGCGTTCCTTTGAACATATGCAACAAGCTGCCCTTTGGCTATATTATGCAGCCACTGGAAATTACTGATACTGTGGATCAGGATCTGCAGCAGCTTATCAATTTAAGGATCAGTATGGTGCATGATTTGGGCAACGTGCCGCCAGTGCAGAACTACCTGCAACCTCATCTACATCGGCCGGAGAAGACCAAACTCAAACTAGATAACATCTTTATGATCAATCTGCAACGTCGTCCGGAAAGGCGTCAGAAAATGGAGCAGCTATTCCATGAACTGGGTCTGCAGGTTGAGTACTTTGCAGCCGTGGATGGCAAACAGCTGAATGCGCAGCTTGTCCAGGAAATGGGCATTAGCTTTCTGCCCGGCTATGAGGATCCGTATCATCATCGACCCATGACCATGGGTGAAATTGGCTGCTTCCTCAGTCACTACCGCATCTGGCAGCAGATTGTGAAGCTTCAGCTGCGCAAGGTGCTCATCCTGGAGGATGACATACGCTTCGAGCCGTATTTCAACTCGAATGTACTGCGTGTGCTGGAACAGGCCAACAAATTTGACTATGACCTCATCTATTTTGGACGCAAGCGTTTGAAGGATGAAAGCGAGCCGTGGGTGGAAGGCGCCGATTATCTTGTGCATGTCGGCTACTCCTATTGGACGCTGGGCTATGTTATAACACTGCAGGGCGCCGAAAAACTGCTGGCGGTTAAACCACTTGAGAAACTTATCCCCGTCGATGAGTTTCTACCCGTCATGTTCAATCGGCATCCGCAAACGAATCTCAGCGACGCCTTTGAGCCGCGTAATCTGGTTGCGTTTAGCGCCTCCCCGATGCTGCTTTATCCCATACACTATACGGGTGAGACGGGCTACATATCCGATACGGAGGACTCCCAACAAGTAGTCGTCGAAGTGACGGCGGCTGGCAAGCCGCAGTTAAAAAGCGATCGCCAGCAAATATTCACCAAAGAGACCGAAAATACCATTCTGGACTTGGACCAGGATCTAAAGCTGGGCGAGAGCAGCCTTGGCAACGCCTTGCCCCAAGTGGGCGTCAGCAAGAGCCATCAGGAGCTCTAAAGGCAAGATGCTCTTTTTAAAAACAAATCGCGAATTTCCATAATGCCAAATTCATAGAATAACATTAGTCTTAAAATCTATACCAAATGTGCCTTTAAACGCTAAGATTAAGCAAATGCTACGTACTATATCTCAGCTGCCACCAATTACTAAACATAATCGAACACTCGACGAACAAAATATACCTTAATTTTATATACACATGTATGTATAGCAATAAATAACAATTTGTGCAAATATTTCAAAAAGTATTTTTGAATTTGAGAACTAAATTGTTTTAAGGGAAACATTTATGATCACATAAAGCATATATTTCTGATTCAGAACGGAAACTGAGTCTATGCAGAATTAATTCAAAATTTATCAAAATTGTTTATTTCGGAAGATTTGATTTCTTTAATCTAATACCCATTAAATCTAGGAGCCTTGTTCGAATTGCTAAACACCTTGCATTTTATTTGTTAGTGACCATAAAACTGTAAATTCTTAAACAAACCTGAAGCTGCTCCAAGCTGATCCTTAACCCATGGCGCCCTTCATGAAGAAGTTCTTGATGGGCGGCAAATTCTGCGTCAGCTGCAGTCCGAGACTGCGCAACAGCACCACCGGACTAAATTCCGTAGAGTAGAGCGTGTGCAGTCCATGAACGCCGACCATAATTGGAACATTCTTGGCCAAGCACTTGCGCTCGTATTTAAGCAGATGCTGAGTGTCGCCCAGCCTGAATCCTGCATAGGCGCCGGCAGCCAAGGTTTCCACGAGTTGGCGCACATCACCAAAGCCCAAGTTGACGCCTTGCCCGGCCAATGGGTGGACACGGTGTGCGGCATCTCCTACGAGAGCAGCTCCATTGCACACATACGAGGAGGCATGCAGAAAACCCAAGGGAAAGGTGGCACGGGAAAGTTCCTGGACGCCGCAAACACGCGGCGGATACTGCCGCTGATGCTGTGCTGCACTGTTGCCAAAGAAAGCATTCAATGCCTGCAGTGCTTTATCCGCTAGCTCCACGCGCGGATATTGCCGGCAAAAGGCCTCGTTCAGAGCATCAACAAACTGGGCCGGCTCCATGGCCAGCAGTTCCTTGGCATGCGGCACTGTGGTGCTCCAGACCAACGAGCTCTGCTTCTCACTCAGAGGCAACAGAGCGACGGGACCAGTTGGCAAAAAGCGCTGCCAGGCCACCGAGTTATCACAATCACCCTCCGTGCCTAGGTCCAACGTGGCTACCAATCCCATGCGATCGTAATTCAGGGAGAAGACATCCACACCCATTTGCTTGCGCACCACAGAGTTGGCGCCATCGGCTCCAATGAGCAGCTCGCAGGTGAAGCTGCGTCCATCCTGCAACTTCACCTGGGAACAGGCTGCACCTGTTTCTCCCGGTAGACTCACACATTCAATGCGCGCCTGATTCAGCACCTTTACATTGGGTGCCGAATCCCGAACCCGCGCATAAACCGCATCCAGTATTAGATCATTCTCAATGATGCATGCCACATCGCTGGCAAAGTTATCGTGTTGGAATTGAATGAGTGCATCGCTGTTCGATTCCCACACCTGCATCTGCTTCACCGGCTTATAGCGTGCCGCCTCAATGTGCGCCCACGCATCAATTGATTTGAACAGCTCTACGGAATTGCGATTTATGGCCGAAACCCGGTTCTGATAAGGTCCGTTGACATTGAAACCCTTAAAAGGTGCTGCACCCTCCAGCAGCAGCACTTTCTTATCAGCCAGTGTTGCATTTTTGGCCAGTGCGGCGGCCAGCGTTGTTCCCACCAAGCCCCCTCCCCCAATAATGATATCAAAGTGCTCGGACGTAGATTTTGTTGTTGTTGTTTCTGCTGTTGCTGCTGCTGTTGTTGTTGTTGCCATTAAGCGTTGCGCAGCAAGGCGCATCTGTGTGGCAGCCGCAGCGCCAGCATTTGTGCGCATTAAAATCAACATCTGGGCTTTTAAATACACGTACAATTTTCGTTTTAAATTTCACAAGTCTTAATGCGTTGTTATCGTTCGTAATGGGACCTTTAGGGCTGGAAACTATCGATGCATATGTGTAAAAATCACTGTTACTCGCATATCGTCTATAGGTGTTATCGAAACTTGTTTAAACTAAAATTGCACTTGTACATAAAGTTCAACAAATTACCATATTCTCTTGTGTTGCTCTCTTCTTAAATATTCATTCCCCTGTTGAATTTTTAATTTATTTATGTATGTATTTATTATGATTATTAGATTTAAGTAGAAACAAACACTTTTAATAACATATAATTGAATATTGATACACTTCATTAAACATTTACCAGTCTAATAACTTTTGTACTACTAGTGGCAATTGAGATGTCAACAAATCATCAGCTCATCTCTAGATGTTGCTGCTGTGCGATAACATTCTATGTTATCGACCTGCAATCTACATAATGTTAGCCGTTAATAATTTACATTCGAAAATATTTATCTAACTCACAGGTGCACCGCAACTGCATTCTAAATGCTTTGAGCTGTTCGATGAGATTACCAACGAGCAAAATGGCGATGTGTATGATACTTTAATGTTAATAATGACCAGAACATATTTTATGCACATTTATACGGAAAATACAAAAGTCAATGGCCCCAAAAGTGGTGAGCACATATCAGATTGGTTTATCAAGCTCTTGGATAAGTATCCGGATATAGTATCGCGCGTATTGAAGTGCTACATCGAGAGCGTGATTACAAGTCCCATCAAGGAGGTGAGTCAATTATAATTAGAAACAACAGATAATTTAAACACTTACATTTTGTAGTGGAAAGCCGTAGATGAGAAAATTGCAATTGGCTATGCTTCCAAATATGATGCAGCGTTGTTTGCCAAGTGTAATAAGTCCTGCACGGATCTTTTACTGGAGTCGGTGAAAGCGGATGATGCAGTGGGTCTGCAGATAAGATCTCTCGATCTAATCGAGCGCATATTGCAAACCCAAACGAGGGTGGAATGGAGCATCTTTCGTCACGATGTGTCCACAATGCCACGAGAAGTTGGCATCATCAAGGAGACATTGCGCTGCCTTAAGGATCGCACTTTTACCGTACGTCGCAAGGCCAGCCAGGTGCTGAATTTGGTAATCAAGCACGGTTCACCCATTACAACCCGTATACTCTACGAGCTCATCAGTTTTGTGCAATACAACGATGTGGAACCAAATGCTCGCCAGCTTGAGCTGATGGGCGAAAGGCCGGCCTTGTTGCAATACGCCTTTAGCTTCGAGGGCCACGAAGAGCTGGAGCTGGAGGTCAAAGAAATGCCACAAGTGATTTACGAACATTTTTTTGGATCCAACAATGGCCTGGCCCGCTGCTCGGGCATCGCGCTGCTGGAGCGACTGGTGCTCATCAATCAGCGCATCATCTACGACACAAACTTTGAGCGTGAGACTTCGCTGTTTGCCGTCGATGTGCTATCCTCGGTGCGCAAGGCAGCACTGGAATCCATCGATACGCTGCTGAAAACCTATGACAACTGCTCCATACTCGTAGATGTCTATTGTCGCATTTGGCCCTGTTTGCTTAACGATGAGGATGTGGCACTCCAGAAATTGGCAATCAATGTGAGTGCATGGGATTTGAATTGTAGACCAGTTCTAGTAAAGTTCTAAACACGCATTTCTTGCAGAGTTTCAATCGAAATGTTTTGATGAACATTGCACCGCTGGAGTTTAGCAACGAATCACAGAATTTGCTGCCCTGGCGTATTTTGAGCACGCTGTTAGGTTCGCAGCCGCGTGATTATCTGCATCAAAGACTCACCCTGCTGCTGCAGAACGAGAATATGGTGACGTGAGTAGCGTTTACAAGTATGCAAGCTAATTGCAAAATCCACTCACATTTCACTGACTTTTTTCAACAGTCCCCGGCTGGTGAATACTGTGCTATCGCATTTGAACACACCGATGGCAACGGAGGCTTGGGCACTGCTCCTCTTCATTTCTAGTCGCATCACCAACAATTTGGATGCCATCATTCCGACATTCAATGGCCTGTCGTCGTACAACATGAAGTCGAACCAGGTGCTGGCGCTTCAATTGATAAGCTACTGTCTCTCCAACTTTTCCAAGGCATCACTCAATCAGCTCTTTAAACACCTAATGACGGTGCTGCGATCAGGCAGCATCTGGTTGGCCCTCATCTCACCAGCAATGCTGCTGCTAAATCACATCGATCAATTGTCGCATAGTCAAGCGCCGATGGACAGCAACAATTCGGAGAGCTGGCAATTGCAGCTGCTGCAGGATGTCACAGCAGGCATAATCGAATGCATTGAAAACTTTCAACGGGATCACATTCGAATGGCTTCACTGCTGGCAACGTACACAGAATTGGTTGTAATGCTGTCAATTAATACGGATAAGCGAATCGTTCAATTCGTTATACGCTACATGGAGTTGTGCATCCAACTGACTGAGTCCAGTTTCGATACGGATAATGAGCGCACTATGAACTGGATGGTTGTAATTGCTGGTCGTCTCGCGCTCCGTGATAATGAACTGGCCCACCAAATCGCCAAGATGTATGGCCAAATATTAAGAAAAAACGATCGGCCGCAACTTATCAATAGCACACTTATTGGCCTCAACGATCTGGGCAAGAAGTATCCCACAATTTTGGAAAATCATATGAAATGCATTCTGGTCAAGCTATCCTCCAAATATTCAACGACACGGGTGCGCGCCTATCGCTGTGTCAAGGATGTCATTCTGGCGGGCAACATTAAGCTCAAGGGTCCCATTTTGATCTCACTCCTCGGTGGACTGGTGGACGAAAGCGCTGAGGTCGCACGTGAAGCGGATGCCTTTTTCATACGTTATAAGAAGCTGTACGACAAGTCCTTATTCCATCACTGCCTCAAGGAGAGTCCCTTCGACTTCAATGACAAGGCCTTCCTCAAAGGTTCTGGTCGCATCGATGCCAGCTTCAAGTGTCCTCTGAAGGGACCAGAGAATAGAAAAAAAAGGCGTCTGATATATAATCATATTATCGCCACGCTGGATGAGCACACGCTGCTTATGTACTTTGGTCAGCTCAAGTTGCTGGCTGGTAAGTTGCATTTTTGAAGTTTCATGATCAAAATGACATCGGACTTGAAGATCGGGTCAGTTTTGACAAAGTTATGGCACTTTAAAGTCTGGGAAGGTCTTTTTTTGGGATTCTGAAATTGAACATAAACACTAAACAATAAACCACATTTTTATCTTCACAGAAAAAACAAAGGATAAGGAATTTATTAACTCAATTGGCGCTCTTGACGTTGTGATGGATATACTTTTCATAATGCGTCGCATATGCTGCTGCACCAAGAGCAAACGTCCGCAGGGCGGTGCTCAGGCCGATGGTGAAATTGAGGAAGAGGTGGCGGTGGCGGTAGAGGAGGAGCCGACAGCAGCGACGACCAGCCAGCAAGCAGGAAACTCAAATGCAACAGGCAGGGGTCGTGGACGAGGCGCTCGTAAACGTGAATTGGCTGAGGAACCGGTGAGAATTTGTCCATAATCTTGTCTTTACTTTACTAATTTTGCATTTTACAACAACAGCTTAAGCAATTGGAGCGCTGCTTGCGCTACGTTGAGGAAACTCATCGAAATCTGCATAATGTCATGAGCACGGAACTGAAACAGGATTTCAATAAACTATGCCAGGCTATGGCAATGCGTTTTCCCAACTACACGGACTTTGCGCAGCCGGCACAGTTCTGGCAAAAATATAGGCAAACAAAGTTGAAAACTAAGCGACGTCGCCTTAACGATGAGAATGATGCTGCGGATGGGTCTGAGTCCAATGACAGCAACAGTGATTCGGACAGCGAGCTGCCGCTGGAGCGGCACAAGACCGTGATCCTAACATCAGGCGGCGGGCAGCGAAGAAGTAGCTACGATGTGCTGGCCACTGAGCTCATCTTTCAGCCGCTGGAGTGGTAGTGGTACATGACTAACTGAAGACATCTCTTGTACATAATATATAATTGTATAATACAAAATTGTAAATAATAGAGATCATATATACTATATACCTATAGAGTGATCTCTTAGTATCAAATTTTCTGGAAATTGCTCAATACTTCTTGAATTTCTACTTTTTATATAACTTTTTGATAACATATTGTTATTATCTTTTGATTGTGAGTACTTACATGATTTAGCAAATATTTTTCTTTGAAACTGTAAATTTAAATTATAAATCATCATTAATTCTGTAGCAAAATTTAACAATTATAAATTATAATTATTTGCAAATTGAAACCTTTTCTAAAAAATATTCTTTTACATATGAAATTATGAAAATGTATGTGAACTGATTAGACAAAAGCTTAGCTAGTTAGTTACTATATATACAACACATTTAAATATTGAATCTACTTTTCTAACTTTTGTTACATATTTAATTAAAAACAAACTGACCACTTTAGATGTATCTTTTATTGTCCTATCTATATTTGTGAATCTCCATTGAGAACTATTGTGGAATACATCTGTTAGCCATTATAGACGTTAGTTATGGCCTGTAAGCCAAGCGTAAACTCGTGCAATATCAACTTGCCCACTTGGATCTCGTTGAGGCCCAGCTGCTCGCCTTCGATGGCCTGCTCCAAAATGCACTCCAGCAGCGCCACAGCGATGGGTGGCTTGAACACATTGACATCCCTTGGCGTCGCCGCTGTCTGGCTGGGCACTATCATCGCTGCCTGCGGCTTCTTGGTCAAGGCAGCAGCATTAAATGGCGGCAACGTGATAACATTTCTCACATCCATATCGGGCAGCTTCAGCATTGATGCCGCTGCGGCAGCTCTTGTCACCACGGACGCGCCGAATTGCTGGCCAACGAATGCCGCGGAGCCAGGCGCCGGCTTTAGATGGATATTAATGCCAGCCTTGGCCGCCGCCGCCGCTGCCTTGGCACTGAGAGCAGCAGCGCGTTCCCGCTTGGCAGCGATTGCTGTCTTTTTCGGCTGTGTGTCAACTGCCATGCGCTCCACAGTGTTGCGGCAACCTGCATATATCAGTTTATTGTTTATATTTTTTAATTTCAATTCAGTTTTCTGTAGAAATTATAGCTATAATCCTTACTCACCTATACACTTGCAGTACATGGAACAAACTACCATCGATTGATAGCAATCGCAGTAGTTTTTGATGCATTGCGAGCGCTTGCAGCAGCATCCCTTGGGCAACGGTTGCTTGGGCTGTCGCCTCGACTCCTTGGGCAAAGAACCTGGTCTCACGTGCGACATGAAGAAGTTCAATTATATTCTGTAAAATCTCTTGACAGTTGCTGTCATCTAGCATTAATGAGCTGGTGCGAACATAACCTATCAATTCGGAAGGCGGCAAAATTTGAAAGTTCCGTTTTGCTTTTTAAATTGCTAGCGGTAACTGGTAATAATGAGCATAGAAAACATTACCGTTATCAAGGCGCGTGTGCGGAAGTGCTGCAGAATTTAACGTTTACACGAAGAAAACTCTGGAAAATGTGGTGCGTTTCTTTTTATCATAATTAATAAATGTTATATATTTTGTTAGTTTCGCACTAGTTAAACTATTAAAGCTTAGATAAAGTAATTACATAAGTATATATATGTATATTTATGTTGTACTTGTAATAAAGATAAAATTTGTTAAGTACCTTTCGTTTAACAAGTGATAATAGTTTTATGTTTAACAAATTGATAATTGATGCTACAGTTTCTCTCCCTATATGTATATATATAAAATTTTGTATATATGTTTATGTATATCATATGGCATGGCATTATGTTATGATATTGTTTTGTTACTAGATATAACACTAATCGATTGCTAAAAAATTTAATATATTATTATAGGCTCTGCTTGGATCAGGCTTTAGTTATGATTAATACCTAAGAATATATTGCTTGCACTTTACATAGTTTTTCATTGGCAGATACATAGATAATTGTTTTGGTTGCTATATAGGCATATATGAGTTGTAGAAAACTTGTTAACATTAAGAAAGTAATTTCGTGGCAATTGCAATTGATTGCTTTTAAAGTAAACGCACTCGCCCCCACTTGATCCATCTCATCAAATGGAAGCTATCGGCGCTAGCGATTGACTGCTCCATGGGTAAGGCAACAAATTGATTCTCCGATCCGATATGAGTTCTTCAGTGATTTCACGATTTCACGAATTGTGCACGCATAAACGTGAGCTTCAACAAATCGTATTGTTGAGCAGCTCATAACAATTCTGGGCAGGACCCGTCGCCGCCGCCGCCGCCTCCTGGCGCGTCTTCAGAAAGTTGCCCACCCAATGTGCCGTTAGATCCAGATACTTGGTCCTCGAGCCGGGATTGTAGTCAAGGAAGCCGGCACGTGGCACAACCTCCTCGATTTGGCTGCCATCGGGCCAATTGTTATAGCTGGCTATATTGATGAAGCCCACGTGATTGAGTATAGCCGTGCGCCAGGCAACGCCATAGTACTACAAATTGAAATAAGTTGTAAATTTATAATTTTTTAAATTAAAATTGTAGTTTGAAATAAATACTTATTTAAAGTTAAAGTTTCTGGGGGTATTTAAAATATAAAATACTGGGATTTCGAAAAACTGAACTAATAATTTATTAATTAATTTTTTAAATATTAAATAAGATAAAATTCAAAAAGTTAGATAAGGGAGATATAAAAGTTACTAACTGAAAAACTTAATAAAGAACGAGACCAAAACGAAAAAAAAAGATGATAGTGGAAAATCTCTGACCCGTGTGGGACAGAGCGTGGTCAGAGATTTCCCACAACTTGCTACAACTTACGCGTCCATTGCTCCTGTGTCGTTGTATATCGCCATGGCGTGGAAACTTATTACGCTCCGCGAATCCGGGCCCAACTGTCGGCACAAACAGCATTTTGTAGGACAGGGCATAGGACTTGAGATATGACCAATTCTTCCAGGTGCTGGCAAACACGGCACCATTGCTCGGCAGTTTGTTATAGAAGCCATCAAAGCACAAGCGACGCAACACATCGGCATGGCTTTTAAGTCTGTGAAGGATTGATTAAGGAAGGTATTTGAGTAAACTGAACATCAGTTATCTCTAGCTTGCTGGGTACACCCACCTGATGTGCCCAATGAACAAGGCATCCAGCACACGTCGTAGTCCACCTGAATCGCCATGTGCATCCAGCTTCTCCGCCAGCTCTGGAGCCGTCTGCCGGCACAGCTGTCGGCCCAGGCTCTCGCTCAGCTTGTAGGCATTGCTGATGTAGAGCACCGGCAGCAGTTCTCCACGGGATTGGCTCCATACGCGATAAAATCCGGGCAGTTCGATGTACGCGGCAATATCCTGCAGCTGCTGACGCACAAACTCCACAGTGCGATTGCCCGCCACGCTGAGCTCAAAGGTGACGCTCAGATTGTGCTGCGGTGCCAGCTCAATGATCTGATGCAGCAGCGCCGGATCCGAGGGCCGCACAAAGTTAAGTATCAGCACGCCGATGCCACAGCTGCGTATATTCTCAAAGTGCTGACCCAGCAGCTTGGCACTGGGCTTGTACAGACCCAGGGCCGGATAGAAGGCGGTATTCAGGACCTTCACGGGCTTGGGCGTTGTCAGCGGCAGAGCAACATCATTGGGATGCTCGGGCTGTGGCAGTGGTGGCTTCTTGGACTTGTACCACGGTACCGGAGCCGTATAGAAGATGTGCACAGCGCTGGCCAGGGCATCCACTGTGGTGCGCGACTGATCCGCCGTATTCTCGTGCTGCTGCTGCTTCACCTGCTGCAGTCGATTCTGGATGATGCGCAACTTAATCTTTTGCTCGTCATACTTTTCCGGCACAATGACGCCATTCTCGCGATGGGACTGCAGCAGCGCCACTGCCTGCTCCCGCGGCTGCTCCGACTGCGGCTGAAAGGCACGTGCTATGAAACGTTCGTCCAGCAGACGCTCCACAGTCGTTCCATTCTGTTCTGACGGTCCCAGTAAAATGATGCAGGTGATCACTATCAGCGCCACAATCGTCACCAGCAGCAGTATTTTCACCTTGCGACGCGTTTTCACATATTTTTTGAGCAGCATTTTGTTAACTTGAATTACTTTTCACATTGTTTTGGCCTATTGTCGTTTATGGTTAACTGTGTGCTTCTTCTGCTTTTCCTTTTCATGCAGCTAACCCGCCACCCGCCCAAGGACCACCCCCTTTGGTAACCCTGCACATGGCAGCAAAACTGCCGGAAACTCGAAACCTTTTGCGCATGTCCAAAAAATGCCAAAATACAAACTGGACAATCCGGCATAACAATTGAATAAGATTATATACTTTGATTTATTTTCATGATACTCTGGCTCTCTCCAATCGGAATATATTTCTTTCAAAATTATCGGAAAATTGGAAATACCCAAAGGAAATTAAAAAAATAGTTTAAAAAGTGTTGTAAATATCATTATTTTGAATTTGCTCAATGGATGAAACAGAAATATATAATATAAAATTCTACTATTCTCAGACTTAACTAATGTATTGCAAAATTCATAGATGGAGAGATAAACATTTATTAATTTATAATTTTGTACGTCAGCACATGGTTTGGTTTGTATTTTATTAGTTATAAAGTTGTTTATAAAAAATGGTATTTTATTGGTTGCATTTGCTGTCTTATGCATACGAATTCGATAATCTTTTCGCTGACTAGCGTCCCTCGACTAGAAAGGTAAAGATAAATACTAAATATAATAAAATCAAGCAATTAGAATGTTAATAAAACGTACTATATGTGGACAGATCAATTTCCTCGGGCAGCTCGCTAATGTTGACATCGAAACGATCCTGTACTTCGTTGAGTATCTTGGCATCGTTCTCATCGGAGACAAAGGTAATGGCCAGACCCTTCGTACCGAAACGACCAGCACGCGCCACACGATGCAGATAGGTGTCCGAATCCTCGGGCATGTCATAGTTGAACACGATGTTTACACGCTCAATATCCATGCCGCGTCCAAACAAATTTGTTGCCACTAAAATACGTTTCTGGAAATCCTTGAATTGCTGATAACGATTCAAACGCTCATCCTGATTCATGCCGCGATGAATGCCAATAGCCGGAAAGTTTTGCTCGGTCAGCAGCTGGGACAATGCTACACAACGTTGCACGGACTTCACAAAGATGACGACCTAACAGAAAATGGATTTAAGTGAGCATAACTAATGTAAATGATTTGGATCAGCAAAAATTACTTGATTGAACTCGAGCACGTCGAGCAATTCGAACAGCTTCTTGTTCTTCTCGTTCTCCTTCAGATTGACATAATGCTGCTGGAGGCCGTGCAGCGTCAGTTTTGCCTCATCATCAACATATACCTCCATGGGCTATTGAAATATTGGAAATGGTTTTTGTCGTATTTTAAAGGAAAAACAATTAACATGAACAAATACAATTGTAGCTTAAGAACTAGGTATGCCTTCAAGTTAAAATCAAAACTTCATCAACTAGTATATATATGTACTCGGTATTTAATGTTACTTGCTGCCGCCAGTGCTGTGCATCTGTAGCGTCATGCACCATCATCTCAAATGTGTTGCAGGTAGCTAGCGCTCCGTGCGGACATCAGACGTAACGGGCCGAATCTGAATCAGTATCGTTTGAATGACTTCTGTTGTTTCTCTGAGATTTTTGTTGTTCGTTTTATGTTGATTGCGTTTCGGATGCGATTTGAATATATATTTGGTGTTATTTGTTGTGTTGTTTGGCATTTGCGTTTGCATTTTACGCGTTTAACCATTTAGAAAATGGGTTTTGGCAGTTATAGATAAGAGTTTAAGGCATTTGATACGCATTAAGCGAGTTTTTCGTTTGCAGTTGACGCGTTTAACCATTTAGAAAATGGTGTTTGATAGTTATGGACGCGGATTTCATATAATTTATGCGCTTGTAGCGCCTGCTCGTTTTGTATTCACGCGTTTAACCATTTAGAAAATGGTTTATGGTATTTATAGGCAAGAAATTGTAACATTTAACCATTTGGAGAGTGGTTAATGTCAGTCATTACTAGGAACGTTTACAATTATCGCGATTAACCAGATATATATAATCCGACTGGTTTTCAGGTAAGAGGCAAAAAGTGTAACGATTGCATTTTGGTAGTGTTTAGGTTGATTTGTATGGCGTGCGCGCTTTCGCGATTAATTATAATAGCTAGTAGTCGTAATAGTAGTAGGAGTAGTAGTGCGACGGAGATATTTACATCTTGCATAAACTTTTTGCAAACAGGACGAATCTCTTTGCTCAATGTGGCGGAAAACATCATAACTTGTTTGCCGTGTGGTGTGCTACGGAAAATCTCCTGCACATCGCGACGCATATCTGTCAGAAAAGACTAGTGTTAACAATGCATATTTATAATAAAACAAAAGTTAAACTTACCCAGCTGCTCCAACATCTTATCGCATTCATCCAGAACAAAGTGCTTCAAGTGCTTCAGGTTCAGTTTTTTGTTGCGAATCAATGCCAAAATGCGTCCTGGTGTGCCAACAACAATATGCGGTGCGCCAGCCTTAAGTACCTCCTCATCCTTTAGCACCGACATGCCGCCAAAGAAAACAGCAACCTAACCAAAACAAATATCAATTGTAGAACTTTCAACTTGGCACGTAAGTATATTTAATACATACCTTAACTGTCGGCATATACTTGGAGAAACGTTCGTATTCCTTGCTTATTTGGAATGCCAATTCGCGTGTGTGACACATGACCAAAACGTGACAGGTGTTATTATCAGATGTCTCCAGCTGCTGCAGTGTGGCGAGCACAAATACAGCTGTCTTGCCCATACCCGATTTGGCCTGGCAGAGGATATCCATGCCGAGCACAGCCTGCGGTATGCATTCGTGCTGAACTGCAAGTGTTACCATATATATATAAATAACTGTATACTTGTACAACTGTACTTTTTTTTGTAACTCTGTTGCCAAGTAAAAGTGACCGACTGGGAGATATCCTGAACCCAGCCTATGCATTTATTTATACTTTATAATTTAATAAACTCATGATTGATTTTTATTTATTAAATCAACAATAATTATTTCGATTCATTTTTGATATAAAATCATTAATAAAAACTTTTGACACTGGCAACAGGGTATTCGATAGTATATTTCTCTCTCGTTTTACATACCTTCGGATGGATGCTCAAAGCCGCAGTCAACAATTGCACGCAATATTTCAGGTTTTAGGAGAAAATCACGGAATCCGGAACTGTGTATGGATACATAGGTACCCTTGACATCCTTCTTTGGTGGCTCCTGGCTCTCAACGGCAGTTGTTTCGTTCTGCTCCTCATCCTCATAATCGAGAAGATCGTCATTATCAGCCATTTTCTTTATTTAACTCTCTTTTTAGTACTTAACGAAGTTTGTGGATAATTCTGTGAAGAGAAAAAAAATGGCTCTTGTAATTTACAGTTGTCTGTGTGTATGTCGTAAATGCCGCGTTTTGTGTGCTAAACCGGCATATGCTCGCCGCCATTTTGTTTTTTCAGTACATTGAATCACTCGAGTAAAATGTTGCGCATTAATGCGAAATAATATGCTACAATCAATATCTATTTATTAATTTTATATTTTACAATTGCACTTACTTTTTGCACGTTCTTTTTATCGCCTGCTTAACAAATTATTTTTAACAGGTCTGGAAAAGCTAGACTGGCATTAAACGTGACGTCGATAGAGCAGAGTTTAGTTTTGACTATCGTTATGGTGTCGGCTTTTCGATTAACAAGTATTCGATATATAAGCAATGACAAATGAAAACAAAAAGTACAAAAATTAAAA
Organism: Drosophila maculinotata; assembly: GCA_035045305.1. Taxonomy (NCBI): domain Eukaryota; kingdom Metazoa; phylum Arthropoda; class Insecta; order Diptera; family Drosophilidae; genus Drosophila; species Drosophila maculinotata. Next base: position 467,204 of record JAWNPD010000592.1, on the reverse strand, counting down.
GATATAAGGCACAGATATCATAGTCGATTTAAAAGCAGGAAAAATATATTTGTAAATATAAATTAATGAAAATTATTCATTGCAGCGTTTAATTTTGAAGCAGAGTTGCATTTGCGATTCACCGATACTTGCTATTATCGCGGAAATATACCGATTGTCAGCGTCAGTTTACTCAAGAGAATTTCTCGTCGGCCGCGTTTTCCGTGGGCAATAAAACTTTTTGCCTTAAAACTTGTGCAGCATTTAATTAAATATTAGAAATCACGTAAGTTTTGTTAATTAACCAAAATCGTTATTCGTTTTGTGAAAAGTGCAATGAGTTTCCCAAGCTCTGCGGTTTCCCTCTCAAAGTTGAGGTCCCCTCCCCTTGCAGCTGCAACAAAATGCCGCCTTGAAATGAGCCAATTGTGAATAAAAAACGCCATATTGTGTAATTTCAAGCATTTAATTTCGTTTCAAGCAGTTGAAAACATTTAACAATGAGCTCGTGTGTTATTTATTTTATATATTTAACACACGTTTCGCTGCCGCACCCGCGTATATTTACCCCCCACGCCCATAAACAAAACGCCGCAAAAGTCACTCAATTGTTTTTTTTTTTGTATTCGTTCGCTTTAGTACAGTCGCTTGAGTGGAAGCAATACTGGGGTAACGTGTTTGGTGAGAGAGTTGAGTGCAATGACAGAGAGAGTGACAGCAGCGCTGAGAAACTCGTTTCGCTTTCAGTCGCCGCACTTTGAGTAGTTTTTATTATTTCTGCTCATATTTCTGTTTCAGTTTCTGTTTGGAATTTATTTTATCAGGCCCAAAGCAAACGATTGCGCGCTAAAAAAAAATATCTCGAGCTGTAAGCAAAAGCGTATTAAGGTCAGTTTAAAGATTTTTTCATTTGACTTATTAATCTTTTTAATATACCCTGTAACTATAATAAAAGTGGAAATTCAAGTTGTGCAAATTTTGAAGTAAATATACTTAAACTAGTGTAGTTTTTGTGCTGTGAAAATTTGATAACAATCAGCATAAACCCGGAAGTTATTTAAGAATCTAGTTTACGTATGAAAAATCAGCTTTGAGTCGTTTTTTGTGTGTGTATACAGTGAACACACGATCAAGTGAGCTGATTAAACGCAGAGGTGTTCACTTTGAAAAGTCCGTTTTATATTTTCACTTGAAATAAATAAACATAATCGCGTATTCCCTCTTTCGAGCGAGCACTGTACATATATAACTTGTGTCTGGCTGCAGGGTATCTACTCGTCAGTCACTCGTGTAGAAAAACTACAATTTTCTTTTTTATTAATTTTTCATTTACTTATTTGTGTCAGCAGCAAGTGACTCGTGAAAAATGTCTACCAAATCTCGACGCGCTGGTACCGCGACGCCGCAGCCCGGCAGCACCTCAACACCGCTGCCGCCAGCTGGGCCGCAACCGTCGTCATCGTCGTCGCAGCAGGCTAGTAGTCCCACGCGGCATTCGCGTCTGGTGGAGAAGGTCGAGCTGCAGAATTTGAACGATCGTCTGGCCTGTTACATTGATCGTGTGCGCAACTTGGAGACGGAGAATTCACGTCTCAGCATTGAGGTGCAGACGACACGTGACACCGTGACAAGAGAGACCACAAACATTAAGAATATCTATGAGACGGAATTGCTGGAGGCACGTCGCATGCTCGACGAATTGGCACGGGAACGTGCGCGACTTGAGATTGACACAAAGCGTCTGTGGGAGGAGAATGAGGAGCTTACTTCCCGTCTGGATAAAAAGACCAAGGAATGCAGTGCAGCGGAGTGTGAGTATTTCATATAAATACATAAATGCTTTAATCAAAATAATCAATCTTTTTTTTTTTAAATTACTTTAGCCAATGCCCGCATTTACGAGTCACGTGCCAACGAGCTAAGTAATAAGTATACCCAAGCCAACTCCGATCGCAAGAAGGCAATTGATGACTTAAATGAGGCACTCAAGGAGGTGGACCGTTTGCGCAAACAGCTCGAGGATTCACGCAAGAATCTCGAACAGGAGACACTAGCGCGCGTTGATCTGGAGAACAGTATACAGAGCTTGCGCGAGGAGCTTTCGCTCAAGGATCAAGTTCATGTCCAAGAGATCAACGAATCGCGTCGCATACGTCAAACCGAATACAGCGAAATCGATGGACGTCTCTCGTCGGAATACGAGGCGAAACTGCAGCAATCGCTGCACGAGCTGCGCAGCCAATATGAGGAACAAATGCGCAACAATCGCGAGGATATTGAATCGCTGTACGAAGCAAAGATACGTTCGCTGCAGGAGTCCGCTTCACGCACCCACAACTCATCGCACAAGTCCATTGAGGAGCTGCGCAATTCGCGCATACGCATCGATGGCCTTAATGGCAAGATCAATGATCTGGAGGCGACCAATGCGGTGCTGAATGTGCGCATTCGCGAGCTGGAACAGCAGCTGGACAACGATCGCGAACGTCACAGCAATGATATGGCCATGCTCGAAAAGGAGCTGCATCGCTTGCGCGAGGAAATGGCCCTGCAGCTGCAGGAGTATCAGGATCTGATGGACATCAAGGTGGGCATAGAAAAAACATCTAAAATATATATATATACTATGCATAGCAAACTCGTTGTGCTGACTGTCTAATTGATTTTTCATTACCAAAAATCTGTGAGACAAACAACCCCCACGATGGAAAATGCGGGTCTAGGTTGTGTTGTCAATCCGGACAAAGCCGATGAAAAACTCCCAGTTTTTAAAATACAATTAATAGCGCCAATGCTTAGTTTCAAGCACTACCTAAACTAAAACCCACTTTTTAATTTACAGGTGTCTTTGGATCTGGAAATTGCCGCCTACGACAAGATGCTGGTGGGCGAGGAGGCACGTCTGAATATAACGCCGGCCAATACGGCTACCGTGCAATCGTTTAGCCAATCGTTGCGCAGCACACGTGCCACGCCCTCGCGTCGTACACCGTCGGGTGCACTGAAGCGTAAGCGTGCCGTAGTCGATGAGTCAGAGGATCGCAGCGTGTCTGATTTCTATGTGTCGGCCAGTGCCAAGGGCAATGTGGAAATCAAAGAGATTGATCCAGAGGGCAAATACGTTAAGCTGCACAATAAGGGCATCGATGAGATCTCCATCGGTGGCTGGCAGCTGCAGCGTTCGATTAACGATGGTGGCCCGGCCACAACGTACAAGTTCCATCGTTCCGTTAAAATCGAACCAAATGCCACAGTCACTGTTTGGTCATCGGATTCGCGTGCCACACACGAGCCGCCCACCAATATTGTGATGAAGCAGCAAAAGTGGATCACTGGCGACAATACGAAGACAGCATTATTGAACAACGATGGCGAGGCGGTTGCCCATTTGGAGCGCATTAAGCGCATTATATCCACCCATATGTCCTCCACGCGTCTCAGTCGTCGGCGCAGCGTCAGTGCCGTTGATGGCCATGAGCAGCTGTACCATCAGCAGGGCGATCCCCAGCAGGGCGGCGAGAAGTGCTCGATTATGTAATAGCAGCCATCAATATGTTTACAAATAAACCAACACAACACACATACACACACACAACAGCAGCCAGACAAAACACACACACAAAAAGCAAAAAACAAACAATAATTACAGACAGAATTATATTATCAGCTAAGTTATTTTTCGTGGCTCCCCCTATAAGAATGAAATAACATTTAATTTATTCAATTTCGTAAATCCTAAAGAAGTTAAGGAAACAATTCATGTCTTCAATTCTTCCACATGTTTAATATTCAGTTTTTGTGCTTTCCCATTTCCTTTGTGTTTATCAAACAACTGACAATTATAAGTTTACGTTACGTGTTTCGAATTCAAAACCAAACCAAATCCCACTTTTAACTTATCCATAAGCAACTTTTGTAAACTTTATTTGGTATATTGACTAAGACTCGCTTCCTGGCTATACAAAATATACCACTTAGAATTTACAAGAAACAATATTCAAATTTACCTATATATTTTTTTTTGTATTTGTACATTCAAGTGCTTTGCAAATGCTGAGTTGACAGCATTTTCGATGCATTTGTGTGACCTCTCCTCTCTCTCCACCCATATATAATTAAAAATAAATAGACATATAGATATATATATATAGTTTTATAATATGAATTAAACATACGACGAGCTCATGTTAAAACTAATAAAAAAAAAACAAAAGAACAAATATCAGCAAAACTTTAACTAACTACATAGGTATACATACATATGATAGAGCTACCCTAACATACATGTATGTATCTTATCTTAAGTATTTTTCATTACAAACAGATCATAAAATACAAATTCGTTAATACTAAAAATCAGGAAACACACGCAAAAATAGCTAGTATGTGAGAAAAACGCCTGCAATATATATGTATTTTTAAAATGAGTGAAATTCTTAGGCGAAATCTCCCTTCAGCTGGTGCTCATTGTAGATTGGTTTTTATGTTGTCGGGCGCTGAACCGGTTTAACTATAACAAGAAAGTTTTCTATACAAAAACGCCAACAACAAAGCAGCTCAATGAACGCAACGTTTCTTTTTATGCGTGGGTGCGGCCACAACGAACTATTTGAGATTTGAAAAAAAGCCTAAACATTAATATTAAGTCTTAAGCATATTTGTAATTGCTAAATAAATAAAAATGTTTCATAAAAAAAGAACCAAACTGTTGCGCAAACTAATATATCTTTGGTCAGGGTACTCATTTCACAATTGCGCTCTATGTTGAGTTATTTTTGGATTTATTTTTGTGTGTATGCTTGTGCCTGGAGATTCACTCAACTATGCTCTTACGCTTTGCCTGCACGATCTGGCAACGCTTTAGCACTTGCGTATTTCACTCAAAAAAGGGAACGTTCAGCATTTACACTCAGCGGGCAAGTTCATTCAACTGTTGTTGTTGTTGCTGCTGCATGTTAGGCATTAATTTCTTGTAGTGCAGCAGCTAAGCGAACACTGCAAACTGATAGATGCGTCGGAGTTTAACGGCTTGCACACTGCCATGAAGATAACGCCGCTCAAAAAGTATCTCAAGGTTACTGGCATTTGTACGGTTGTATGTGTGTAGAATATTTGTGTTGCAGCTACGCTTATGCTCTTTATCGCTAAGAGCGGGGCACATAAAGAGCTAATCTCGTATGGTTTATTTACTATACTGTATATACATATGCGTATATAAATTGGCAGCCAAATTGAAGCGGTATTCACAGCTTGTTGTCAGTCTCCAAGTTTAATTCAAACTGAACGCAAGCTGCCTTCGTCATTGTGTTGTGAAACATATTGCAAATAAAACCAAAACATTCGTTAACATTGCACAGGTAAGCAACTTGACGACCGTCAAGCGCCCTATATGTAAAGTCAACGTACATTTGTATCTTCCCTCTCCCTCTCTCTCTGTCACAGTTGAGAACGAAAGTGTTTGAGTACAGTGTATGTTCGATAACATGAACTATCGTTAAGCGCAAATTCGATTTTAGTTTGAAACTGAAATGTATATAAAGAGAGAATTTGTTGTCTAAAGTAAAAACGTATGTGTAAATTAAATTAGTTGGTTAATTATGTGTTTAAAATTGACTTAAGAGAACTCTACGTTAAAGAGAATAATTCCAGTTACTAACTTAAGCCCTAAAGTATCGATTTTTAAACAATTTAACTAACGATCTTTGAGACATTATTTTATTTTGTATTTAAATTTTAATATGGAACTTTTTTTGTCAATATGTTACTTGTTAAAAAACATTATAATATTTCAACTATATAATACAGATAACAATTTGTTTAAAAATAACCTAAATTCATTTCAAACAATAAACATTTGTTTAGCTTATCAATTGCACTTGACAAGAGAGAGAGAGAGAGAGAGATATAAATACTTGACTAACTTATGTATCAGATCTAATCAGACCTTATCTGCAAACTATATCACATAAATAATGCATAATCTACATTTTCAAATTCCAAACATTTACAGTGCTAAAAGATGAGATTAATAATATTGGAAACCAGCGAATCAGTTGGCAAATGGGCAGCCAAATATGTTCTCAAGCGGATCAACGACTTCAAACCGGGACCCGATAAGTATGGGAATATAATCTTGCAAACTTACGGATACGTTTCTAGATATGGCAATCTTACAGATACTTTGTGCTGGGCTTGCCCACTGGGAGCACACCTCTGGGCATGTACAAGGAGCTGATTGAGTTTTACAAACAGGGCAAGGTCTCCTTTCAATACGTAAAGACCTTCAACATGGACGAATATGTCGGTGAGTGTGTATTACGATTTACACTTGAGAAGATTACTATTCAAGATTACCAACTGCAGGTTTGCCACGTGACCATCACGAGAGCTATCACTACTTCATGTGGCACAATTTCTTCAAGCACATTGACATTGAGCCGGCGAATGTTCACATATTGGATGGGAACGCAGCGGATTTGGTGGATGAGTGCAATAAGTTTGAGGAGCAGATTAAGGCCGCTGGCGGCGTGGAGCTGTTCATTGGCGGCATTGGACCCGATGGACATATAGCGTTCAATGAGCCCGGCTCCTCGCTGGTTTCGCGCACGCGTGTCAAAACCCTGGCACAGGATACCCTGGAGGCGAATGCGAGATTCTTTGACAATGACATGAGCAAGGTGCCCAAACAGGCACTAACTGTGGGCGTTGGCACCGTCATGGATTCGCACGAGGTCATGATTCTGATAACCGGCGCCCACAAAGCCTTCGCCTTGTACAAGGCCATCGAGGAGGGCGTCAATCATATGTGGACAGTGAGCGCATTCCAGCAGCATGTGAATACCCTGATGATCTGTGACGAGGATGCCACGCTGGAGCTGCGCGTCAAGACGGTTAAATACTTTAAGGTATGCGCAAAGCAACAGCTGTAGTTGCTTCCGGTTTGCTGGATATCTTAGCCATATCTTTAGCTTCTCAAGGTGTTGGTTTGGTTAGAACTGAGCTGCTTTCAATACTAATACGGGGTTTGCTTGGTTAGTTGTATGGCTATAGTCAAATCTTGCTAATCTTTGCCTGGCTTGGCATACGTTCTAATCATTTTACAGGGCATATTCAGAGATTCCACAAATGCAGCGGCCTCCCACGAAGGTTACACAAACTCCAAATGTAATGTATGACCACAAATGGTTGTGCCTTTTTATTTAAATATTATAAAGCGTATTCAAAGTAATCATAATCATAATCATAATCAGGAATCTCTGCATTCCTCTTTTATCTGCACAACTGTAATAAAGTTAGTTATTACAGTAAGTTGATAAACATATGACCAAATATATAAAACATATTTCCAGATGGTTCAAGCAAATGAATATAAACTGAAATGAAATATATTATAAGTATGACAAGCAAGATAAGTTTTAACAAAGAAAACTTATCTCAAGAACTGCAAATTAAGACTGGCTTAATTATTGTTGTCAAAATTATATAAACACGTGATCGAGAGCAATAAATGTTATCATATTTAAGAACTATTAGAAGAGCTAGCAAGTAATTAAATATATATAATATGATGAACTTTGAGCTGCTAAAATGTTTCATATAAAAATATATAAGCTGATAGTCTCAAAAAGTCTCTTATATATATTAAAATGTTTTATTCAGATATAATTAGATCATGATGCATTGATATAGGATAAATGAAGAAAAACGATGACAAACTGAATGAATCTTGTGTATATATATTATATATTATAGTGAACTCATTATATTTAAAATATATTCTTAGCATAGGGTGATAAACTCACAAATCTTTGATATACCCAAGTTCGTAAACTATTTTGGTCAAAAAGTCAAGAAATTATAGGAAACTACAAAACTTGTCTTATATGCATATCTTAATAGAGAAGAAAACTTATATTACCAAATATCTTAAATAAATTCCTAAAAATTCCATTCTTGTAATCTTTACAGAGCCTCATGGATGTGCATTCCAAACTGATAGAACAGCAAAAGACCACACAATCCTAGAAGTAAAAGTGACTCCGACTGCTTCGATTTCGACGGAACTCAAGGAATAAATATCAGCAACAAATTATTTTCATGTTATGCAATTTAATTTTTATACACAAACTACTTACAACAACAAAGTAAATGTCTATATTTTTACAAACTATATGGTATACTAGACTAAAATATGGTATATAAAGTGTCAACCTAACAACAGCCGCGTCCCATTATTTGCTTATCCGTATAGACAAACTCCTCGTGATCCTCAATGAGGCGAAAGAGCTCCTTGGCATAGAATATGGAACGCACCGACTCCTCGAGTATGAGCTGATGATTCTGGACAGCGCGACGCACCTGCTCATGTATAAACATGGCCTCCAGTCGCTTGGCCCGCTGCGTCAGGCGGCATGCCTCATTGTTCCGTTGACGCATCTCACCCGCACTCAGGCGGCACTCCACCGCCGGCTGATGACGTGCCTCATTGCGATGATAGCTACAGATTTCACTGATCAAACCGGCATTCACATTGAAGATGCCATCGGCAGCGCTGATGACGCTACGGTAAACCGATGGCCCGTTGATCATCTCACGCTTGATATTCTCACGGATTAGCTGTTCGATGACCGTTTGCCGGGCCGTCGCCAAGTAGCCACGACGTATATGCCGTCGTCCAATCTTCACACGCATATTGCGGAAATTGAACACCTGGGTGCCCCAGACTTTACCGCGCACCGTCGGTTTATTCTTGCGCTGTCTGCGGGATTCACGGAACAGCTGCCGCTTGACGCGCAGCAGGCTGGCATTCTTAAGGCTCACCCGTTCCGGCTGCAGGCAAATGTCCACCTGCTGCCACAGCTCCAGACGATTGCTCAGCGTTGTGGTGGGCGCCCAGTGCAGCTTGTGGGCGAGTCCATTGATCAGATACAGCTGGCGAATGCACTCGTTGAGGAAGCTTCGCTTGGTGGGACTCATATAATCGGGCGGATTATTGATGATGTAATGATCGCGTTTGTAAACCACACAATAGCCACTTTTGCCGCATAACATGCCGGGATATTGATAGACAATCAGTTGCTGATCCGCGTACTCTATGGGCGAATTGAAGATGAAGAGCTGGCTCTGTGCATCCAGCGGTGTCCGGAATATTAACAGCTGTGACTTCTTGTTGTCGTCCATGGCCACCAGGCGTCAAGATGCGAGTGTTGTCTCTAAGCGACAGCCAACAAGCTTATATACCAAGCAGGTAGCAAGGTTTTTCAAATTGACCTGCATTCAACACGTGTGCGTGTCCTAACTTGCAGGTTAGGTACGAACTTTTGAGGTTAGGTAGCAATTATCGAAATCTCGAAAACAATTTGTGATGATTGACTCACTGATTGGCCAATAGCACACAGCCTAGCGTGCTAGAGCGAGAAAGCAACATGTTTTCTCAGGAAAACCCTTATTTTTGGAAAATTGCACCCCAAGCACGGAAATTGGTTTGGAAACCTTTATGGTTTCACATACGTTCAGCCATAAGCCAATATATATCACTAATTTGGGATGTTCATGTTTTAAAAAACTATGGAAAACTGAATTTTAAACACGTTTTAACGATTTGGAAAATTCACAAACTGGGTGGAAAATGTTGCGATCATTTAATTATTATACGGCTTGTTAAAAGTATTCTCCGATTTTGTACTCTGCAGGCAATTGAAAATGAATAAGTAAATCAAAATAGAAAGACCTATGCATAAGCATAGTAGTAAATCGATAAATTCAAAGCGTCCCTGTGCGAAATGTCAGAAGAAAATTGTATTACTAGCAGCAGGTATTGAAAATATCGTACAAACTGTAAGTACAAAAGATAATAAACTTATTGGCAGGTATAGAGAACTTGGGCTATAAGAAACCCAAGACCTAGACCATTTATGGTTGTTTCTCCCGATACATTTAGGGTCTATGTAGTTGTGCTAATCCAATCCAGCAGATGTTCCCGACGTAGTTCTTGGTTATTATACCTGCCAAAAAGTTTACAACCTCCTTTGGACATATAAATATGGGCCGTCAAATGCTTGCAGCTGTCAGACGGAATTCAACTGATAAAGCACAAGGATGGGTAATGCAATGGAAGCCAATAAGTCCTGCGAGAAGCCGGTGGCAGTGGTCAATCCCATGCCAGCAGTGCATCAAGCCAACGATTCAGCAGCTGGCGAGGATTTCGATGCATCGAATTCGGCGGTCAGTATCGGCCTACATTTGTTCCACTATCGCCAGCAAATCGGCTGGAAGAAGCATCGTGTGGTGAAATGGGCCACCTCCAAGCTGCTTCTCACCGAGCAGCTGCTCATGCAGCCACAGCAGTCGGAGCAGCCAGAGTTGCCGTTGCTAAGCGAAGATGCCGCTTGGGCCGAACTGCAATTGGCCATGTTAACGGACGATGAGGATGACGATGCGGAGAATCGAGCGCCTGGCCAGGAGGCACTGGGCAAGGAGCGAACCAAATTGCTGAAGTACAGATCGAAATTGCGCAGCACCCTTATGGAGCTGGCCCAGGAGAAGCTACGTAAGCGTAAGACCAAAGTGAAGCGTTTGAAACGTCGCACTCTCATCTCCTCGAAGAAGCCCAGCAACAAGGACAAGCATCGCCTATCTCAATTATAGCAAATAAGCATTTTAGTCGTTGTAATTAGTTGTATTTGTTTTTATTATTATTTTTTAATTGCAATTAAACTGCTGAATTCAATTTAAAGCCAAATTTGCTCTTTGACCAACTTCTTTTCGATGCGATATTGGCTGCAAAGTTCAATGTGCTCGCTGTGTATCCTGTGCCGTGTCCCAGTCCCAGGACGACCGCGTAACCCTTAATACATAATTAAAGAACCCCCTTCCAATTGGCGGCCGTAAATATTTACGGCTAATTGCAACAACAACTACAGTTTCAGTTTGATGCTAGCAAAGTCCTTTGACACGAGATTGACTCACATTTCGTCTGGGATTTTTCTGTGTTTCTGGAATAAGGCCAGTTGATAAAGCAGAACTAGAGATAAACACTAGAGATACAAAATGCAGATACTGACAGGCAAATTGGAAATATATAACGAGAAGTAAGGTTAGAAATTAATTTTCAGATTGATTGTTTCTATGACAACTATAAGATATAATCGTCCGATTTTAACCACATTCAAATAATCTATATAAAATATAAAAAAACTTGCAATTAATGAGTTTGCTTAAGATAGTTTGAGAAACAAAAAAGTGGTTCATACAACGACTCATTTTTCAACAGATTGTTCCTATGGCAGCTATACGATATAGTCGTCCGATTTTGATGAAATTTTGTAAGCATGCTTTGATATTGCTAAAACTTATATTTGGTAAGTTTGGTCAAATTATCTCAAAAAACAAAAATTTTTGACTGATCATTCCTATGGCAACTATATGCTTTAGTAGTCCGATCCGGCTGATTCCCACATATTAATTACGTGCATCAAAAATAAGCATCTGTACCAAGTTCATCCTGATCAAGAATATATATACTTATGGGGTCGGAAATTTTTCCTTTTATGCGTTGCAAACTTCTGATCTATTAAAAAAGAGACTTTCAATATATTCCTATAAAATACCCTCAAAATCCCTAAAAATTTATATAACGATTTTTTTTTCTTCAAAATTTAAACAAAATTTCAAATTTAAATTTTTGATTTTCTTAAAATTGTTTTCAACTGCTGGTGGTTGGTTTTTTGACTTCTCAATTTGCAATAGCTCATATATAATTTATAGTCAGAAGTTTCCGAAATGCAAGCAGCCAAAATTAGTCACACCAAGCAGCATTAAGAAATTGGCTTTCGAAGGAAACGAAATGAAAAACCACCACAGCAAATTTGCGAGAACTAACCCTTAAGGGTGGCAACTGCCCCCACCAAAAAATGTTAAAAGCTAAATTTGTGCAATTAATAAAAAAATGGTTTTTATGAACAAAATTTAATTAAAGCAAAATACTTGGCGCTTCCTTCCGCCTGCACAGCAATTAACAAGCGGCATACACATGCGTGGTCCAGGCCAGTCCAAGTTGCAACACCCCCCTTCCACTGTGCCACCCACTGGTGCCACAGCATGGTTTGTGCCACATTTCTATACCCTGTAACCATTTAGTATTAGTTAACAACATGGCATAATATTTTTCAAAAATCAAAAATAAATAATTATTTTTTCAAATGCTTACATTTTAAATGCAGAATTAATTTAGAAGAAAAACCATGAAGAAATTGTCCTGAAGCTTGAAAATCGCTTCAGTTTTGGCAAATTTATGGGAGTTTGAAGTCTAGAAAGGGCATTTGTGACATGACATTCTTGTCATGATTTTGACATGAATTTCGAAAGTTGGAAGTTTGTCAACTTTGAATGTAGAATTATTAAGGAGGACAAACCATGATCAAAATGACCTAGGAAGTAAAAATCGGGCCAGTTTTGACAAAGTTATGGCACTTTGAAGTCTGAGTAGGGCATTTTTAGGGACTTCACATGGCAGCATCTTGTCATGATTTTTGACATCGAATCCGAAAGTTGGAAGTTTCTCAACTTTGAATGTAGAATTATTAGGGAGGACAAACCATGATCAAAATGACCTGGGAAGTGAAAATCGGGCCAGTTTTGACAAAGTAATGGCAGTTTGAAGTCTAGGAAGGGCATTTAGGGACTTAAATACTGACTTATAATGGTGGGACTGGGTAGAGGGTATCTCTTAGCTGGGCACTCGCTACTAAAGCACTCTAACATGTTTTGTTGTTGGTTGATGTCTGCTTGGACGCCACGTAGCCAGGCAGGCATTGTTTTTGGGGCTGGCACTCATAACGCCAGCGGGGCCGAAGTGAATTGCTTCGTACATGTCACCATTTCATTTGCTGCTGCAAGGAATTCCAAGTTGTCAAGGGGGAGTGGGTGCGGATGGCGGATGATATGGTTGCCATTTGGACGACCCGCTTGAGAGCTTGTTATGCAAGTTGAAAGGGAATTTGTGTCAGGCTCTGTGCGCTCTTTGGCGACTTGTCTGCGTATGCAGGAGTGCGTGAGCGGATCACGGAGCTAAAGGATACCAGTTGCATAATTATGTTGAAATTATTTTATTAAAAGCATTCCCCATCTAAATATATGCAATGCATGCGATAATTGCTGCGTCAGTTTTCTAATTGCATGCACACGTTTCTGGGACAAGTTCAAAGGATGCATTGGGCACATGCTAAATACATAAGTAGGATGGAAAAATACTTGTGAGGAAAATCTCTTCACATTACACTTTAGTTAAATGGCACAGAAATTTTTTATTTTTTCCACATTTTCCAGTGTCATAACTTTGTCAAAACTCAAGCGATTTTCAAAAGCAATGTCTTTTTGGTTATGGTTTGACCTCTTTATAAATACTACATTTAAATCTAAAATCTACATTAATCTTTTTTTTTTTTACTGAGCAAGCTTTGCAAAGGAAGCAATTCGGACAATCAAGATGTGATTTTGGGGATCCGAGTAGCCTGAGACGTTTTCTCATACTATTATCAAGCAGGTCTCCGAGCGTACAAGTAAAATAGTCTCATTTAGTTTTTGAGTCTCACAAAATTAACACGTTTTTCTTTGTTCCGTTTTTTCCGAATTCCTACATATACTATTTATTTTAAAAAGTCTAAATTACGACAAAAAAAATATAAAAAATACACCTACAATTGTTTATTCATATCCGATAAACCCACTAGGCCCTCTACGTGTGCGTGTGTGTGTGTGTGTGTATATATTTTCAGCAAATATCGTGAGATAAATATATATATATATATATTCATATTATATATATTGAAGAAATCGAATTAACGAGATGAGTGAGAAGGTGCAACAGGTTGTCGCCAAGACGGGTGAGAAGGACCAGGATAAGAACATTGTTTGCCACAAATGCAACGAGAAGATTACGAAGCGTGTGGTCATGGCACTGGGCAAGTCCTGGCATCCGGAGCACTTCCTGTGCCGCCACTGCGAGAAGCAGATCGAGGATGCCACGTTCAACATACAGGAGGGCGAGGCCGTCTGCAGCGAATGCTTTGTGAAGAACTACACGAGCACCTGTGCCGCCTGCAAGAAACCGATCCTGGAGCGTACCATCTGCGCCATGGGCTCCAACTGGCACGAGAACTGCTTCGTTTGTGATGGCGCCTGCAAGCAGCCCCTGTCGGACATTCCGTTCTATGAGCGGGAGGGCAAGGCCTATTGCAAGCAGGACTACGATGATCTATTTGCCGCACGATGCGCCAAATGCGAGAAGCCCATCACAGATAGCGCCATCGTTGCCATGAATGCCAAGTGGCATCGCAATTGCTTCTGTTGCAATCGCTGCGAGAATCCAATCACCACGCATACCTTCACCATCGAGGGCGACAAGCCGATCTGTCCCGCCTGCACCTGCTGATGATGATGATGATGCCCCACAACTGATCCTGGCCATATCCGCCGCCGCCACCACCACCACCCACCCCTCCCCCCATATCGAAAATGAATAACATTCATACTACATATTACAATTTGAGGTTCGATTTAGATTGTTCATGCATTTATAGTTTTAATCCCTTGCGCATCCCTGGACATTTGAAATTATAAATGTAGCTGTAATCTCAATCTGAGGCTCAATAAACTATGTAATAAATATGTCCTCAAATACAGCCACAAATCATAATAAATTTTAATTTGCAAATGAGACAAAAAGTGTATTGCTTGCCAATCTTGGCCAATCAAGCTCGGATCTTGAAAACAACAACTATTTTAGACTTATACAAGTTAGGACTATCGATTGACATTTAAAAACGGGAAATGTTTTGGTCGGGAGGTATATATGGACTTTCATACGATCAAAGATCATTCTGATATTCGATTGTTTTGTAGATTAATTTGTTACATTTTTAAGTTCTCGTTTTTGTTGAAAATTTCTGGTATATATTTCTAAATGTTTTTTTTTATAATAACAATATTTTTTTAAAATAATAAATTAAAAATTTAATTTTCTATCTTCCATTGAGATTTTTCATTCATGTTAAGTTTGCGATAAGGTGGGTGCATAATCTTAATCTAAATGCTACCAGCGAGTCTTCATATATGAATGTTTGGCAAACAAACAGTAAACTTAATGAACAATCAAGCGATAAGCAACCCTTGCCCAATGCACTACGTCCAAAATGTTCCGTATGTCTATTTACCTATTTGCGGAGTGCGTTGAACAGATGCACATATGTCAAGTAGTGTGTGTGGAACGGGATGAGATCATGTTTCGGGTGCTCCGTCAGCGCAGATGAAATCATGCCTCCACATAGAGCGAGACGGAACATAATCAACATGATTATCTCATGCTAATATTCATATGCTATATATATATATATATATTGGCTATCAGTGCGCGATGGGATAAGGATTACCCCGATGATAAGCAAACAGAGTTCATCATCGGCAACAGGGCGAGTCAAGGGAAACTGCTGCAAGGGTGAAAATTCGAACTCGGCAGCAGCACACACACACACACACAGCCATACACACACCCTCACACACACACACACATATACATACGAAGCTAACGATGACAGCCGACGACGACGAAAAGTTTTGTGTGATTTTGTGGGTTTGCGGCTTTTCAGTTGCCTCGCTGCCGGTTTCAGTTTCATTGGTAAAACGTAGCGCATGGAAAGCGGTTCCACAGCAGCTCAACGCGCTTGTTAACGTGGCTAAAACCAATGCGCTTTTCCGACTGACTGTCTTGCCACCGCGCAAAATCCCGCTAATTAAATACAATTGCAAAAGAAATAATAAAAAAATAACTGTGAATAAATGTTGCAAGTCGCGTCAAATTACAACAACTACAAAGGAGTTTGTGCAGCTGCAGGCTATAAATTTGAAGCCTCTAGTTTTTCGCTAAATATCCGACTAATTTATTGCATATTTGTGGATATTCGAGGCTGATAAGCAGTGTGAGCACGTTTTTCCTCAATAACAAAAATAACAGGAATTAAAGCCAAGCTCATGTCGAAACAAAGCAAATTAATGACTTAATTAAAGTTGTAAGAAAAACAATAATAACAAAGATTTTATTAAAAAAAAACTGAATTAGGAAAATTATAATTTTTGGTACGAAATTTCCTTTTACATAAAAAATTAGAGAACATTTACGATTTTAGATTTTCAGTTTACGAACATAAACAAAATATTATTTTATTTTATATGCTTATCTGATTTGAAAGTTTTTATACACATATATCTGACGTACGCGTATATTACTTTTAAATATATAATTGTATTTTAAATCAGCTTTAAGATAAATCACAAAATAATTGAATTTATTTGAAAGCGATTTTTTAATACTTAGCGTCAACTAGTAATTACATTAGGAATTTTTCAAATATCAAAGTCAATATTTGAAGAACATAGAGTCTCATTAGTTGCTATTCAAATACATAGTTCAATTCTATAACGCATAGTTCAATACTATAATTATACACTGAGTGACACTTGATTAATGATATTACACATGACAATTTATCTAAGCCAATTTGCATATTGCAATCTATTTGCAAATATTATTACAAATCACTTTAAAGTGCTCTAAAGTCAGCGATGAATTTGTTTTTACACATTTATTTTATATATTTTAATTATTCAGTTTTTCTGCTTAGCAGTATAAACAAAGAATTTACGAATGAGTGTCTGCTGTAAGTCTTTAACATTACACATACGCCACCGTTCCCAAAACAAAAAAAAATATTTAACATATCCGTACCCTTTTTCTTGGAATCGAAAAAAGCCTGGGAGAGTCAAAGGCGTGTGACTAGAAGCTACCCAGTAAAAAGTTTATTTATAGTACCAAAGAAAAAAGTGAATTGAAGATTTGGAAAAATTTCAACAAAAAATTTGCCAAACATTTCAAAAATATGAACATTGCATTTAAATAAAAATTGACTTGTATATTTTCAAGACGAGACTTAATCCAAGATATATTAATATTGCAGAGAGCCTATTACAATATATAACACCCACTATATCCACTGGCTAACAGGGTATATAGGAGCATTCTAAATTTGTAAGCTCCCACGAATGTTCCGAAATTTTAAAAAGCATAACAAACATTTTTTTTTGGCGACTGCTACAAAGTCTGCGAATTAATAGCAATAGACACAATAACAACAGCAACAACAAACAGCAACAACAACAACAGCGACGACAACAACGCTTCTGGGAAGCCAGAAACTTATTCAAGTTGAAACAGTTGTACTTTGACTTTTGCCAGCGACGGTTGTCGGTCGGTTGTTGGCTTCTCGCTTCTCGCTTCTCGGTTGTCGCTTGGTTGTTTGCCGACTTGTCGGATGAACATTTCACGTTTTATGGCCGCTGCCTTTTTCGGGCGCAACAGGACGCACCTTAAAAATCCAAATGTATAAAAATCGCGTTGCGTCTAACCTTTCATTGGAAAGAAAAAAAAAATAAATAACTAGCAGCTGGCAGCTGCCAACTACCAACTACCAACTGCCAATTGGCAGCGGACAAAAGCCAGTTGGAGTCGGAGTTGAAGTCCACTCACAAATTGGCAAGTGGCGGCTTTTGGCCGGGCTTAGAAGCCGGCTTTGTGTCAGTCGTTCGGCGGCTCAGTGTGTCAAATGTGTTGAACTTTAAAGTGGCTCCAGGTAAAGTGCTTGACTGTCTCGTCTATCTGTCCATCTGTCTATCTGTCAGTTTGTCACTCAGTCAATTCATGCAGTTGCTTATCATGTTGTTTGACTTTGAGCCTCTTTTGAATTATGCTTTGCTATCTGCACATGGCCCAATGCCATTCCCCCCCCCAGCTCTTTTTTTGTATCACACCTGCTTTGAATAGCTCAAAAGCACTTCCACTTACCCCCCCCCCCCCACACTCTAAAAGTTTTTAACAAAACCCACTTGAAACTTAACTCGTGAGCTGCACATCCCATTCGAGTATTCTGTTGAGTATAGAATTTTGTTACTTTTAAGCTGTTCAAAAATTATTTGAAAAATACTTTAAGCAATTATGTGTGCACGATTAATTTGCTTAGAAGCATGTTAATAATTATGTGAGTGCCGAAGTTTTAATACACTTGGCAGATGTACAATATTAAGATCTGATCCGATAGACTTTTATGACTGCTGCTTCTTTTGTTAGCTATAAGATTTAGTCGTTTTCCATATAAATATATTATGCAGTCAATATAAACATCTTAACCAAGTTTCATCAAGATTGCTTCACTTAAAGCTTAGTTCACATAGGTATAACCTGTATATTGTATATTTATATTACGTTGCACATTTAATGGCAAACTTAAAATACCCGCTGCGAGTGTATAAAAAAATGCTTTCAATTTAAAGATCAATTAAATATGCCAAAATTGTGTTTGTTCAATGATTCGGCGAAAAATAGAGTTACCAGGGGCTTGGCCTGGCCCGCGTCTGACTTAAGACCCAGCAAATCCCAAATGAACACGAAACGAGTGCTAAATCGATTTGCCAAAAATAGCACAGAGCCATTTAAGCCACAAAATACAAAAATATATACCGAAATTAATCTAAAAATATTGAAATACATCAAAATAAAAGTCGCAAGTTCAAAGCTCATTTTCGTTTTTAATTGCAATAGTCAGAAACTGTAGGCAAAGTCTGGAACTTTGTGTGGCCTTAACTCCATGATAAATTGAATTCAAGACCAGGCGCCAGCGGAACCAGCGACGGGGCGGAGGCCAAAGGGGTACGACTCGTGGACGCTGCTATCAATAAAAATAAATAATAATAACAAATAACAAATAAGCAGACGGAAGAATTGTTGGGGCAATGTGTGTTGTAACTTTGTCACTTATTATTAAATACTTCTGTGACCTGTAAAGTAAATGAGTAAATGGGGTATAACCAGTTTGATAAAATGAATTAAACATCTTCGAGTTTTATTCTTTTAAGCTTACTGACAACTTGGTTACAGGGTATCACATAGTCGAGCAGCTTAAACTTAAGCACTCTTATAAATGCATGTACAAAACTCTTAAAAATACGAGCTTTGTAAACTTCTATGGGTTTATAGGGTATCTGCCAGTGCAGCACTTTAAAATACATTAATTCTTGATTGTTTTTATTTTGTCTCTTTGTTATCGCTGCGTAGTTGATTTTGTTGTTGTTGTCATTTTTCGCACATTAATTGATAAATGTGTCTTTTATCAATTTGTGATCAAAAGTAATTAAATTAAAACCTGAAAAAAAGAAATACAACATCAAAGAAAACACATACATACATACAAGAAAAGGGAGACACACACACACAGTGTGAAAAGTGCGTGAAAAAGATAATTGTCCATAGAATTAACAATTACAATTATAAAACAGAGCAAACAATTTGCCAAGTGGCTGGGCAAATACTAGAGACCGGCACCAACCAACAACAACAACAACAACACCAACAACAACAACAACAGCACCAGACTCCAGACGACGAAGAATCCATAACATAAATATTAACAACCAAAGATAAGAGCACAAAGAGGAAGACTTATTTTTTGCAGCGCTGCGAGCAGCAGACGCTGATAAAATGGCGTTCAAGTGTGGAGTTGCCGTTAGCCGTACCGTTATGCTGGCCGCCATTGTTATGCTGCGGCTGCACATCTGTTTGGGTAAGTGAGACAGAGATAAACAATACTCTAGTTTTTTTTCGTAATTGATATACAAGTGTTTGAGCACCACATGCAAATGTCAACAATCAACTGTAAATGTTTGATAAGAAACTTGTGAAAGAGCCAGCAAATTGGGCATTTGGAGTGCTACACTTGCCAGAGAACTTGAAGATACAAATGTATCGCATCTATCTGAAGCAGACGAAAGAATCGTTTGAGTTTCAGATAGTTTTAGCAAAGAAAACAAATAGAGTTAAGTAAAGGCAATTAAAGAGGCAGACAAATTTTAATATTATATTTTAATCTAAATAGATTTATAATTTATGCGATCGGCTTCTTCAGATCCCATACAATATGTTTAATATTTCGAATGTTTAATATTAAGTTAAAGTCCGAAATTTGTAGAATTTCCTAAAGATTTTTTGATTATCAAGAATAAAATGATCAATATCAATATATATGTATATCAATAATCGATAGCAAACAAATACCTCATTTTATTGGATATTTTCACAACCCAAGTACATTTATTTATTGCATTGCACCACTGCCGACCTCAAGTAATTCGAAATGCAATCAACGGTTCTTATCACGTCCACATATATGTACGAAACGCACGCCCAAGTGGGACGATCATAAAAAGTCCAATTACACTAATTTGCATCGAGTGGCTGGCGAGCAAATCAAATCTCACAGATACGCAGCGTGGGAATGCAATTGCAGATACAGACACAGATACTCGAGAGCTTCGTTTATACCTGAAAACAAGGAACCCCACCGTTTACAATGCAGCCGGTGGCTCTTTTGTGGTTTATAATGCTCTACCTAATGATATGCTCAAAGGTACCGCATTGGGTTCTCCTATTTTATGGGGCTCGTCTGCTGCTCGTCACAGGTGTGAACTTCCAATTTGGCTCGACGGACAGTTTTGACATATACTAAGTAGTAAGCGATATTGTGGGCATGGCTGGACTACAGCTGACAGACTGACTGACAGACTGCCTGTCTGTTAGCGGCAGTTGCGGGTGTACACAGTAAACAATTTTGTTTTAACTTCTAAACTAAATAAAGCCAAAACTGGAATTAAAAAAAAAAACGAGTCAAAACTTCAAGTTTTCGATTAAGCAAGATAAATCTTAAGATTTGATTAATTGGTAATTTAACGACTAAACTCGAAACTTGGGTCTTTTTTTCACCGGTAATAAAAATTGTCGAGCGGCATTTTTTAAAGCAAAAAATTATATCTCTATTTAACTAAATAAATGCCTGCTTATATTATTATAAATAATATGGGAATTTAATTGTATATATTGCAGCGAAAAATGGAAATTTCTTGCTGTGTATTATGAACACACCCAAAATTATTTTACACGCAGACATATCAAATTTGTGAGCTACCTCGGGGGTTGCATCAGTCAGTCAGTAGCGTCAGCTGACCTCAGTCCCCTCACCTCTCACTCCACCTTCCCTCTCTTTCTCTCTGCACCTCGCTCACTCCTCCCTCTCTCGCGCTGCCTTTATCTGTGGCACATATTGACTCGCAGCTCGCTTCTATTTGCATTTGGCCCAAGTTGAACGCACTGCGTCGTATTGACTGGGCACAGGGCAGAAACACATGTCCCTCCATCCCTCTGACCCTCCCTACCCCCTCTCCACCAGCTATCGTCAGGTTAAAGGTGTCGAAATGTCCAACAGCTGCCAGCCAAAACAAAATCGTATAAAACTGTAAAAAAAAATGAATTTATGCGAAATCAATTAAGTCAATAGTTGTGTGCTGTATCCCCTTCCCTCTGCCTCCCAACCATGCCACCCCTCACCA
This sequence comes from Drosophila maculinotata, assembly GCA_035045305.1. NCBI lineage: Eukaryota > Metazoa > Arthropoda > Insecta > Diptera > Drosophilidae > Drosophila > Drosophila maculinotata. Next base: position 445,742 of record JAWNPD010000592.1, on the reverse strand, counting down.
TTTGACTTTATTAATTTTGCTCACAATTTTCGCATTGTGTGCGCCTTTAAGTGGCCGTGGACGCTTGGCACTTGGCCCGGCGTCTGCCTCAACATGGAAGCGCCCCTCCCCACAGTCTCCCCCCCTCCTCTCATCGTTTAGAGCAGTCACACTGCTTTAATTAAATTGTTGTAAGTGTTTGGTATTTTATTTTTTTTTGTGTCGTATGCCAGCAAGTGTTGGAAATCGGAGCTGCTCACGTGTTTTTCAACACGACACGAACTTTAAATCAAATCACGAAATAACAAATATTAAACCAAAGACAAAAATGTATTTAAATGATTTTTAATAATTTTGAAAATATCAAAATACCGTCTTAAGATATAAAATTAAATATTAAAAATTTCAAACTTGAGTTTTAATGTATACAAAAATAAATACTTTAAAAGGAACATGTTTTTTTTTGTTTATTGAGACTTGGCTTATATTTTTCGATGCTCTCCGGTATTTTTAATTTTATAAGTTTTGCAATCGTTTTTCAATTCTTTAAAAATCTATCGAAACCTACTGTGAAAAGTTCAGCTATTAAATATGTATCTTTCTCCGGTATTTTATGTTTTAAAAGTTTCCCAATCGTTGTTTTATTACTTTTAAATCTATCGAAAGCTACTGTGAAAAGTTTAGCTATCTGTTTTTTATCCCTGAAGAGTATTACTGGGCTCCAAACAAAGTCGCTGTCTGATCAGAAAATAACAATACTAGTTCAATTGAGCAATTATAGTTCACAATCTCTGTAACAAGCAAAATAACTGAATACTAATAAGCCAAGAAACTTGTCAAACACACAAGGTCTATCCTCAGCACTCGTAGTAAAATTGCATGGCAATAAATTCATGTAGAGATTGTCAAAAAAAAAACGAAACGAGCACAATTATGAGATCTGTCCGACGCACCCAGATACGCCCCATAGCAAATGCATTAAACTTTTTTTTTATTATTTTTGCCCAAGATGGAAATCTTTATAAGGCACTGCATTCAGTTTACTGCTCCTGTGTGGACGACAATCAGCAAAGCAAAATGCATAATTTTTATGGCTTTGCGTTTGTCTGACGACAGCAGCTACAGCGCCTGTCATATAAATAGTAGCACGTCCAGTTTGCTGGCACCACTTCTAATTAATTGCTCACGCCCCCCTGCTATACACGATTTTAACTAATTGTAGGCTCCATTTACTAGTCGCAATTACCATAAAAAACAATTCGTGCGCTGACTTTGACAAATGTGTTTACAGTGACAGTTAACAATTAGAGAGGCTATCCATCGATCACCTTTGAGGAGCAATGTGCTCCTATTCAAAGTGTCAGCTGTGTGTGCGTGTGTGAATACTTATTCATACTCTCTGGCTGAATACTGAGTACGGTAAATGCAGACAAAGTCTTTCAAGTTCACTGTTCATGTTGTTTTCTCTTTTATCTTGTGTTCCGTTCGCAATGAGACACTTTAAAGTAGCGGAGAACTTGAGGAAATGCAACAATTGCGATAAATACAACTGTAAAGCGATAAGCAGATCGTTTCATCTATATATATAAATCAGTTTGTCATGATTGGTGATTGTTGATCAATGCAGGGTCCAAACCATAAAGGCTAGAGATCTGAAATTTTCACAGCAGTTTCCTCTTAGTCTAAAAGTGCGTACTAAGAAGCGATTTTGGAAATTTCTGTACAGAACCTTGGGAAATGAGAAAAAACCGTTGTATGCAAATTTTATGTTTTTCATGATGAAAATTTCATCCCATCGGGATCAGACTTATTTCCAAAGATCATTATAAAAATTGATTAAGAACTGTATATAAATAAAGCCGGGTAATACTAGTATTATATAAACCTATAGCACTATATAAGGGGTATAAGCATATAAAGGGTAAGGTATTTACTGTTTTAGAATTTTTTTTTTTTAATATTTTTTTTGTAATTTTTTTGCATATGTATATTAATTTTTAATTTATTTGCATATTATTTAAGACAATGTTTGCCAGAGACCTTGAATAGTATTTATTATTTGCGTATATATTTATGTATGCATAAATACATATATGTATATTGGATAAAGCGTACTTCAATAATCGATCATATTGTTCACAGTCTGCTTACTTGTTATTCAATTTGTCTTGGCATACAGACAAAGGAAACCTTCAGGGACAATGCAGGAAACAAGCCAAGCAATTGGATGACACAAGTATTCCACACACACACACACACATACATATGGTTATTATAAATACAGATGTTTATAAGTGTGTAGTGAAAGTGCAGAGAGACAAACGGAACGAATTTCATAATGTGGCGAGAGCTGAGCCAAAAGACAATAAGTTGCCACAGTTGCCAAGCTAAATACAACTTACAAAGAGACTGTTCAAATTTCCAAGGGTCGTATGAGTAATGAAAAATAGCAAGAATCAAAAAAAAAGGAAAGCAAGGAAGGAAGGAAACACAATGCAAGTAACTTGGACGGGAAAAACATTTGACACACACACAGACGAGAAACAAAAAAAAAACAATTGTGACAAAGATAAAGTTTTCATTACGCAGACGGGAAAAAAAAGGAGAAAAACTAATGTCCGGATGCTGTGTGGAAATTTGCGAGCAAATGACTCACGGCAGAAAGGACAACGCACCGAAAGGAGGTGCCGACCCGAGTAGAGTAAACAAACAAAGCAACAACAATAACAACCGCAAGCAAACCAAACAAACAACGGAACGACCTAATTCGATGCAAAGTCAATTAATTTGAGCAGATTAATTAGTAGAGTCGAAACTAGTTGACATCGTGCCGCACCTCAATTACAGTTTTCAGTCTCCAGTTACTTCGCAATGCCGGAACCGGGTCTACCCCCGACTTTCCGTTAGCCGTTGCGGCCAAGTTCAGGTACGGCCCGTAATGGCCAACGGACATTTGTTGACTGTTGCTGTCATTAGCGTGTGTCCAATCACCCCAAAAAAAAAAACATCACTGCACTCTCCGTTTTTTATCTAGCGTCAGTTGACTTTTTAATGCGCCATTCGTTCCTTTTAATTGTCCTTCTGATAGATAGTCTTGTTTTCCGCTTATTCTGTGGAGCCAGTCCTTTTTTTTTTAGCTACCACCAACTCCTTTCTAACGGCTGTTGACTTTAAGCCAACGTTTCTGACACTTCCCCAGGGCTTAAAGATTGTTTGTTTTTTATTTAACGTAGTTCAAGTTGCATTTACAGATTAAAGACGGGTTGGTTAATCAGATAGTTAACTTGAGCTGATTACTTTTTGGATTTAGCTGGAATCAGTTTGAGTATAAAGTGCCGCGAGTATATACATATAAATGGTTTTTCATAAGTCTGGTAGTTTTATGCTTTGCATTTAGTTACAATCCTCACACTGTAGTTTTCGAATTGCAATTCCCAAGCGGTGCTAGCGTTAACTTGCATAACCGTTAGCAGCAGAAAGGGAGAGTATGTTTACTAGACTTCCAAGTGCAGCTTATGTCATTAAATAACTACACATCAATAGGAATAAGGCTGAATCTGTGGGGAATAGTCTGCATGTGGTATACACAGTAAAAAATGTCCATATGATATTTATTTTACAACACTCTTATAGTTAAAATAAATTAAATAAATCAATAAATTTTTTTTATATTTTTTGAACGCTAAAGACAGTGTTTAATTGTAAATGTATAAATTCCATTTAAATTTTTTTTTACTTTTTGTTAATTTTGTTAATTTTATTGATTTTTTGTTGAATATTCACTTTTGAAAATAATTTAAATTAAATACCAAAGGATATTCATTTGAAGCCAAAATTGTGCACTGTGCATGATTTTTCTAGCATGTCATTTTTCCCAACTCATATTCACTTTTCTAGATGCATATCTCACAAAGTCGTAATCAAATTGCCAACATTCGTTGCCCCCACAGGCATTCGCACCCAACCATAAACAAACCATTTGGAGGGCAATGTAAACAAGAAACTGTCGCTAATTGGATACCACAAAATGCCTGCCAACTAAATACCTGTCATAATTGTGGCAAAAGGTAGGCAAATGAAGACAGCAGAAGATGTAGGAAATCAGCAAAGTATATATACGCATATGAATGTGTGTGTGTGTGTGTGTGCCATGTACTCGTATTATAAATTATGAACGATTTCATTACAATTGCTGACGCTCAGGCATGCGAAAAATGCTGATAAAATATGTAATATGTAGATGATATGTTGGAGCAGCGACAATTCACAGACACGCATTTATAATGACATTTTAAATGCTTGGGTTGAGAGAGCTTAGAGCTACGACATATAGCCAACGAATGGCGTCAGGCTATGCTTATCCTGTGCTCGTGTCCTTCGAGCTCAGTCCACACAGTCCAAGCCACCCACGAAAAATTAATTCTGTCAGCGTTTTTTAGTGAAATATGCGTGTGTCCTTAAGCAGGAGGGGAAGGAATTATGCTTGAAACTAGCTGTGGGGCAGCAAATGGAGCATAATACTCAATGCGGCGCCAGTGGTGTTTATGAGACCACCAGCCACCAGTTGGGACATGATAAAGTGCTTGGCCCTTGACTGAGAACTAAACGAACTGCAAATATATTGAATACTTAAGAGTTTTCTATACTTATTGAGCTTGAAATTTAGGTTAACTGGAAGATTACTAAAAGTGGAGCAAGAGTCGTAGCAAATTTATTCATAATTTCATATTTTTATAATGATAATATAACGGGATAATAACGAGTAACTAGTTTAAAATAAGATACTAAAAAAGATTCTCTTTGAATACTTTAAAGAAGTTATAGCTTATTATATTTAATTTAATTCTTGAAATTTTTTCAACTCTTTTACACCCTTTCCAAGCATAATTTCAATCGCCCCTGCTCTGACTTCTCTACAGGAATTTCCTCCCTAACCGCATTTCAATCAAACAACCACTTAATACTGCAACCCCCCATAAAAATTGTTCCAAATTTTCTCGGACACAAACATTTGTTACCAATTATGCATTGAATTGTATTTTTCCGCTTACAAAAATTTGTTTGTTTTTTTTTTTTTGCCCCAATATATTGTTTGGTTTTTTCTTATCGCAAAATCAATACGCGATGACGCGGACACTTCAATGGGGCAAAAGGGAAAGGGTGGTGGTGTGGTGTGATTGTGTGGGTGGTTCGTTTTGATAACCCATATGCTAATAACTAATATCTGTATGATATTTATTTATGGCTTGTATTGGACTTGAGCGTATGCAAGCACACGACCCAGCAACACTAACAAACCACAACAACAAGCGGCGTCATTAGCAGAAAAAAAATCTTATCAAATTACGCATACGCCGTGTTGTGCGTAGGATTTAAAGCAGCCCGCTTCCCCCCGTATTAAATGCTCTCTCTTATTGAGGTCAAAGCGAGCTTATTATTAAACTACATTCATAATTTTTATGAGTCTCAACGCGTCCATTGATGAGTTTAATGGGTAAATACTCCAATCTGTTGATGATGAGTATCAGGGGGGTGAATCCAGCGCAAATAAAGCAGGGGTTGCACTTGAGCAGGGTTGGGATTGCCTACGGAGCTGGGGCAGTTACTTAATATCCACTTGTGTTAGCCACTCGCTTTGTATCAATCAAATCAAATGGAAGATTTATCTCTCAGTGTACGATTTATTTTAGCCAATCAAAACTGATTTGTTATACTTTTTTCTTTGACAGCGCTGGATGTTTATTTTCCCACGACGTCCGTGAAATTGAAGCTGCCCATCAATGAGGAGTCGGAGAGCATTTTCTCCAAGATACCCTTGGCGCAGTTTCAAGTGTTGCGCCTTGAGAACAATCAACCCGCCAGCGACTACATCTACAATCTGGAGCAGAATACGCTGCTGCGCATCAATGCCAGCTCCGGTGAGGTTTATATGCGCACCGACTACCAACCGTTGAATGCGAGTGTCAAGTATGTGCTGACCGCCTTTCCGCGTAGTCAGGATGCGTCCGAGTCGGAGCAGCTGCTGCAGCAGGTGGCGCATCTGACGCTGGAGGTGGTGCCACAATCCCTGGCTGACTACTGCGCGGAACTGGAGCACATTTGTTTCTGGACCGGCGCACACTATACCATTGCCGAGTCGACCGTGCAGCACAGGAGCAGCGGGTCCTTTGAGCCGGTGCTGATAGGAGCGCTCAATTCGCGTGCCGCCAAATATCTCTGTCCGCATCGATCCGTGGAGTATGCACTGAAAACAGGCAGTGCCCACTTTGCTCTCAAACAGAATCGCTTGTACAGCAAACAGCCGCTGGATCACGATGAACTGAATGGTCTGCAGGCGCGGGCTGGACAGCTGCAGGCGAGCATCAGCTGCACGGTGGGTCTAACGGCGCAGGAGCAGCGCCAGTTCTGGCGAAGCTTCAACATCACCTTGCTGGATCGCAATGACAATGGACCCCGCTTGCAGGAGCGCCAGCCGCACTTTAATTTCCAACTGGAGCAGCCGTACTTCAAGGCGGTAAGTTTTGGCCAGCACTAGCTAGACGAATGTCTGGTCGCTGTCTGCAGTTTGGCTGGGTGCGGGCTTTATTGAATTCGCGCTTGATAAACGCCCCCAGGACACGCGAACCCAAAGCGACGCCATTATTTGGCCATTATGTAGTCTGGCAAGGAAGTTTGCCGTAGCTCATCATTAAATACGCGTAACTTTTTATGAATACCGCACGAAGGGTGTCAAGTGAGTCGGGCTGGCTCTTAAAGCTTTGGCAGCTTTAACTTTTTGTCGGTTTTGGGGGCTGCTCTCAAATTATGTTGTCATGTTGTTGGCCAGAGAAGCTAGCGCAGCCAAGCCTATTCCTCGAGGAGTGCAATAGGAGCCGCAAAAACGATGTCATTTAGTTGTTAGTTTGTTGCAAGTAATTGCGCAACTTCGTCGAATAAGTGCGGCATAAATAAAAAGTCTAGTTGATAGTGATTGACTGCGAGATACCCTGTACATCAATCCTTAATGAGCCTAACACACTTATTTGTAAAATCTATTCTCAAAACAATACTGAAACTTAAATTAAGTGAAAAGATTGCAGGTTATATTCATATATACTGATACTACAGATAATTTAAATATATATACAGCTGTCAGTTACATTATTACCATATAATTATCATACTCATTTCAGTCCCTTTTTAATGGGTACCTTTGCACGTATAAAAATAGTCAGTAAAGTTGAGCCATTACAATTTGTCGCAGGTAATTCGTATTTAAATTAAGTATACGCCACATACAAATAGTTTTATATACATACATTAGAGTAAAAGCTCTTTTATTTGATGTGCGCCTAAATTACCGGTCAGCAATGAAAGGCTGTTGAAGGTGGGGGTAGTGGGGGGTAGGTGTGTCCCTGCGGGAATACTGCTTGTAATTGTCGACAGGTGTTAGGAATTTATGTCAAAAAGTCATCGGTTGAGGCCTCTCGCTAATAGTAGAGAGCGGGAATTGGTTAGAATTTGTAAGGCTAAGGGAAGTAGAAATTTACTTGCATCATCGAAGTGGTAACATGGTTTTAAGTCAATAGTTAAACTATGGCAAGAGTAATAATTCTGACAGTATGCCAAAATGATAAGCCAAACAATGATATGATAAGTAAATAATTAGCTAAAATAAAATTCGATCTTCATGGTAAAAAATCTTCTTGTCAATAAATTACAGTAAATATGATAGACACATGAAATCCATAACAATTCAAAATTGGCTAATGGCAAAAATATTGCAGTTTGTCAAATTTTAGATCCTGCCCTAACGATACTTACATAGAGCTAAGACCTAGCCCTAGCGCCTAAAAGTTAAGCGCTTTAGCTGCCACAAAATAGTTGTAAAAACAGGTTAACATCCTGCCATCCGGGAGTCGTTGCTAGTTCCTAGTACACCAAACGACAAATGCCAGCTCCCCAAGGTCTCAGCGCTCCTTAGCCCCAATAGCTGACCTTGTGCATAAAAAAACTAGATAATGACCAGGAGCTAGGTTCCTTGGAGAGCAGCTCCAGCAATTTGCGCTCGAGGTCACTGGGAGCGGTGCACGTAGCATTTAATTAGTGCTGGTCAGTTAATCGAAATGCTAATGAAGTTAGTTCCCTGTCCTTCTCTAACCCTTGCAGGAGGAGCCGGTGGGCGAGAAAATCATCTACCTGGACAAGGACACGCTGTCAGCGAATGCGCATCTCAATTATGCCATACTTAATGACAAACTTGGACTCCTGCAGCCCGATTGCCACGCCTACGAGGCGGATCACACAGGCAGGCCGCATACCATTATCAGCTGTCGTAAGTATAAGGATTAGGCCACTAATTATTTATTTAAAGAATTGTACGCTAACAATTTAGTGTCAATTAAGAAAGGTTTGGGACTGAACTTTAGACAAAATTCAATCTAAAAAGCTTAAAATATATATAGCAATTGGATATTATATGATTGGCAGCTTTTATGCAATATGGTTATATGATTGGCAGTTTTTATGAAATAAGTTGAAAGCAGTTTAGTGGAAATTGCGAGAAATTAAATATTTATACCAGAATATAAATAAATCAATGCTTTACCCTATAAAAAGAGAAATGTATATAAAACAGAAAAGAATTTCTAGACAAAAAGAATTACATCTATAATTAGAGTAATTTAAAAGAATTTAAAATTTAAAAAAATATGTTCTAAAACTAAGAACATTTTCTATGAAACAAATAGAATGTTCTACAATTGTAGTAAGGGGTTTGATAAAAAAATAATAGAAAAGAGAAAATCGATGTAAAAGGTTAATTTTTTTAAATTTTTTCAGAGCTGCGCTTTGCCAGGAGTGGAATGCTGCGACAGGCGCCCTACTGCATTGACTTGCAGGCCAGAGATTTAACGATTCAAGCCAGGAATGTGACGACAACGGCGACGGCGCACATCTGCCTGCATGTGGACACCAGTCGGCTGCACGAGAGCGACCAGGAGCGACCGCAGGCTCTGCCGCTGCGTGTGAGGCAGCAGCGCATCTTCGACAGCGCCGGTGAGCTGCTCCAAGCGGAGCCGGTGGGAGGACGCCGACGCACGAGCATAGACTACGACAAGGATGTGTTTGTGCATCGAGCGGCTGCTGCATTTTATCGCGTGGCACAGCCGGAGAACTTTGTGGAGCTGCACAGGATGCGTGGTTGGCGTTTCACGCTTGGCGAGGATCGCAGCGGCGCCTTTGGTGTGACGGAAACGGCGGGCATTGTTTACGTACACGATGCACTCGCCTTGGAGCATGCGCCGGAAACCGTCTACTTTCTGAACGTCACCTGGCTGGATGGGGAGAAGCAGCCACATGCGTTCGTCATCAATGTGCATCTGGTGGAGGGTCGTCCGGCGAATGCCAGCTGCGAGCTGCGTCTCAAATCCCGATCGCAGACCTGCGCCCAGGTCAAGTATCGCACGCAGTGCAGCAAGTTCTGTGGCCTGGCCACCAATGGCGGTGGCTGCGTCTGGCGGGGCTCCAGCTCGGCAATGTTTGGTCGTAATTACGGCTCCTGTGTGCCAAATGCTCGCTACTGTCCGGATCATGTGTGCGATGCGCTGGAGGAGCTGAATCCGCATGCCTGTCCGCAGGATTGCACGCCCGCCGCACGCATTGTGGGTCCCCATACGAGCAATGACAATGGGCGTGGCATATTGAGTGGATCGGGCACCTGCCTCTGCGAGGACAATGGCAAATGCAGCTGTGCTCCCTTGCCGGATGAGGAGGAGAGCAAAACACGCCGGCAGCGCAAGCGCAAGAATGAAACGGAGCTGGAGCTGGTTAGTGCGAGGCCCATGCAGGAGCAGGAACGCGAGCAGGACGGCGCACTGGCGCTGGGCGTGCTGCATCTGGCGGGCATGGAATGCAATCGCTCCTGCATCCTGGTGGTCATCAGCTGCCCACTGCTCTTTGTGCTGTTGCTCCTGTGCCTGCTGCTCTCGCAGCGCAAGCTCTGGCAGCGACGTCTGGGCAAACAGTCTGCGACACCAGGAACCAAGCAAGCACTGCCCTCCAGCCTGGAGTCGGGTGATCTGCCGTTGATGCCGCTCCAGAGTGGCTTCAAATTCGAGAGCGCCGATGCCAAGTGGGAGTTCCCGCGGGAACAGCTACAGCTGGACACCGTGCTAGGTGAGGGTGAGTTTGGGCAGGTCCTTAAAGGCTATGCAACACAGATCGCTGGACTGCCAGGCGTCACCACCGTCGCCGTTAAGATGCTTAAGAAGGGCGCCAACTCGGTAGAGTACATGGCGCTGCTCTCGGAATTCCAGCTGCTGCAGGAGGTCTCCCATCCCAACGTCATCAAACTGCTCGGCGCCTGCACGCAATCCTCGGAGGCACCTCTACTGATCATCGAGTATGCACGCTACGGCTCCCTGAGAAGCTATCTCCGTCTCAGCAGGAAGATCGAGTGCGCCGGCGTCGATTTCAGCGATGGCGTCGAGCCAGTGAATGCCAAAATGATGCTCACCTTTGCCTGGCAGATATGCAAGGGCATGAACTATCTAACGGAACTGAAGGTAGGTCAAGCATATCCTTGCTTAGGGCGATTCCTTCCAAGACTTCAAAGTACCATAACTTTGTCAAAAATGTCCCGATTTTCACTTCCGAGGTCATTTTGATCACGGTTTGTCCTCCTTAATAATTCTACATTCAAAGTTGACAAACTTCCAACTTTCGGATTTCATGTCAAAAGTCATGACAAGATGTGGCATGTTAAGGTCCCAAGTCCCTTAAAAGGCCCTACTCTGACTTCAAAGTACCATAACTTTGTCAAAACTGGCCCGATCTTCACTTCCGAGGTCATTTTGATCACGGTTTGTCCTCCTTAATAATTCTACATTCAAAGTTGAGAAACTTCCAACTTTCGGATTTCATGTCAAAAATCATGTCAAGATGCTGGCATGTGAAGTCCCTAAAAAGGCCCTTCCCAGACTTCAAAGTACCATAGCTTTGTCAAAACTGGCCCGATCTTCACTTCCGAGGAGTTTTTGATCATGGTTTGTCCTCCTTTATAATTCTACATTCAAAGTTGAGAAACTTCCAACTTTCGGATTTCATGTCAAAAATCATGACAAGATGCTGGCATGTGAAGTCCCTAAAAAGGCCCTTCCCAGACTTCAAAGTACCATAACTTTGTCAAAACTGGCCCGATCTTCACTTCCGAGGTCATTTTGATCATGGTTTGTCCTCCTTAATAATTCTACATTCAAAGTTGAGAAACTTCCAACTTTCGGATTTCATGTCAAAAATCATGACAAGATGCTGGCATGTGAAGTCCCTAAAAAGGCCCTTCCCAGACTTCAAAGTACCATAACTTTGTCAAAACTGGCCCGATCTTCACTTCCGAGGTCATTTTGATCATGGTTTGTCCTCTTTAATCATTCTACATTCAAAGTTGAGAAACTTCCAACTTTCGGATTTCATGTCAAAAATCATGACAAGATGCTGGCATGTGAAGTCCCTAAAAAGGCCCTTCCCAGACTTTAAAGTACCATAACTTTGTCAAAACTGGCCCGATCTTCACTTCCGAGGTCATTTTGATCATGGTTTGTCCTCCTTAATAATTCTACATTCAAAGTTGAGAAACTTCCAACTTTCGGATTTCATGTCAAAAATCATGACAAGATGCTGGCATGTGAAGTCCCTAAAAAGACCCTTCCCAGACTTCAAAGTACCATAACTTTGTCAAAACTGGCCCGATCTTCACTTCCGAGGTCATTTTGATCATGGTTTGTCCTCCTTAATAATTCTACATTCAAAGTTGAGAAACTTCCAACTTTCGGATTTCATGTCAAAAATCATGACAAGATGCTGGCATGTGAAGTCCCTAAAAAGGCCCTTCCAAGACTTCAAAGTACCATAACTTTGTCAAAACTGGCCCGATCTTCACTTCCGAGGTCATTTTGATCATGGTTTGTCCTCCTTAATAATTCTACATTCAAAGTTGAGAAACTTCCAACTTTCGGATTTCATGTCAAAAATCATGACAAGATGCTGGCATGTGAAGTCCCTAAAAAGGCCCTTCCCAGACTTCAAAGTACCATAACTTTGTCAAAACTGGCCCGATCTTCACTTCCGAGGTCATTTTGATCATGGTTTGTCCTCCTTAATAATTCTACATTCAAAGTTGAGAAACTTCCAACTTTCGGATTTCATGTCAAAAATCATGACAAGATGCTGGCATGTGAAGTCCCTAAAAAGGCCCTTCCCAGACTTCAAAGTACCATAACTTTGTCAAAACTGGCCCGATCTTCACTTCCGAGGTCATTTTGATCATGGTTTGTCCTCCTTAATAATTCTACATTCAAAGTTGAGAAACTTCCAACTTTCGGATTTCATGTCAAAAATCATGGCAAGATGCTGGCATGTGAAGTTCCTAAAAAGGCCCTTCCCAGACTTCAAAGTACCATAACTTTGTCAAAACTAGCCCGATCTTCACTTCCGAGGTCATTTTGATCATGGTTTGTCCTCCTTAATAATTCTACATTCAAAGTTGAGAAACTTCCAACTTTCGGATTTCATGTCAAAAATCATGACAAGATGCTGGCATGTGAAGTCCCTAAAAAGGCCCTTCCCAGACTTCAAAGTACCATAACTTTGTCAAAACTGGCCCGATCTTCACTTCCGAGGTCATTTTGATCATGGTTTGTCCTCCTTAATAATTCTACATTCAAAGTTGAGAAACTTCCAACTTTCGGATTTCATGTCAAAAATCATGACAAGATGCTGGCATGTGAAGTCCCTAAAAAGACCCTTCCCAGACTTCAAAGTACCATAACTTTGTCAAAACTGGCCCGATCTTCACTTCCGATGTCATTTTGATCATGGTTTGTCCTCCTTAATAATTCTACATTCAAAGTTGAGAAACTTCCAACTTTCGGATTTCATGTCAAAAATCATGACAAGATGCTGGCATGTGAAGTCCCTAAAAAGGCCCTTCCCAGACTTCAAAGTACCATAACTTTGTCAAAACTGGCCCGATCTTCACTTCCGAGGTCATTTTGATCATGGTTTGTCCTCCTTAATAATTCTACATTCAAAGTTGAGAAACTTCCAACTTTCGGATTTCATGTCAAAAATCATGGCAAGATGCTGGCATGTGAAGTCCCTAAAAAGGCCCTTCCCAGACTTCAAAGTACCATAACTTTGTCAAAACTGGCCCGATCTTCACTTCCGAGGTCATTTTGATCATGGTTTGTCCTCCTTAATAATTCTACATTCAAAGTTGAGAAACTTCCAACTTTCGGATTTCATGTCAAAAATCATGACAAGATGCTGGCATGTGAAGTCCCTAAAAAGACCCTTCCCAGACTTCAAAGTACCATAACTTTGTCAAAACTGGCCCGATCTTCACTTCCGAGGTCATTTTGATCATGGTTTGTCCTCCTTAATAATTCTACATTCAAAGTTGAGAAACTTCCAACTTTCGGATTTCATGTCAAAAATCATGACAAGATGCTGGCATGTGAAGTCCCTAAAAAGGCCCTTCCAAGACTTTAAAGTACCATAACTTTGTCAAAACTGGCCCGATCTTCACTTCCGAGGTCATTTTGATCATGGTTTGTCCTCCTTAATAATTCTACATTCAAAGTTGAGAAACTTCCAACTTTCGGATTTCATGTCAAAAATCATGACAAGATGCTGGCATGTGAAGTCCCTAAAAAGGCCCTTCCCAGACTTCAAAGTACCATAACTTTGTCAAAACTGGCCCGATCTTCACTTCCGAGGTCATTTTGATCATGGTTTGTCCTCCTTAATAATTCTACATTCAAAGTTGAGAAACTTCCAACTTTCGGATTTCATGTCAAAAATCATGACAAGATGCTGGCATGTGAAGTCCCTAAAAAGGCCCTTCCCAGACTTCAAAGTACCATAACTTTGTCAAAACTGGCCCGATCTTCATTTCCGAGGTCATTTTGATCATGGTTTGTCCTCCTTAATAATTCTACATTCAAAGTTGAGAAACTTCCAACTTTCGGATTTCATGTCAAAAATCATGACAAGATGCTGGCATGTGAAGTTCCTAAAAAGGCCCTTCCCAGACTTCAAAGTACCATAACTTTGTCAAAACTGGACCGATCTTCACTTTCGAGGTCATTTTGATCATGGTTTGTCCTCCCTTATAATTCTACATTCAAAGTTGAGAAACTTCCAACTTTCAGATTTCATGTCAAAAATCATGACAAGATGCTGGCATGTGAAGTCCCTAAAAAGGCCCTTCCCAGACTTCAAAGTACCATAACTTTGTCAAAACTGGCCCGATCTTCACTTCCGAGGTCATTTTGATCATGGTTTGTCCTCCTTAATAATTCTACATTCAAAGTTGAGAAACTTCCAACTTTCGGATTTCATGTCAAAAATCATGACAAGATGCTGGCATGTGAAGTCCCTAAAAAGACCCTTCCCAGACTTCAAAGTACCATAACTTTGTCAAAACTGGCCCGATCTTCACTTCCGAGGTCATTTTGATCATGGTTTGTCCTCCTTAATAATTCTACATTCAAAGTTGAGAAACTTCCAACTTTCAGATTTCATGTCAAAAATCATGACAAGATGCTGGCATGTGAAGTCCCTAAAAAGGCCCTTCCCAGACTTCAAAGTACCATAACTTTGTCAAAACTGGCCCGATCTTCACTTCCGAGGTCATTTTGATCATGGTTTGTCCTCCTTAATAATTCTACATTCAAAGTTGAGAAACTTCCAACTTTCGGATTTCATGTCAAAAATCATGACAAGATGCTGGCATGTGAAGTCCCTAAAAAGACCCTTCCCAGACTTCAAAGTACCATAACTTTGTCAAAACTCGCCCGATCTTCACTTCCGAGGTCATTTTGATCATGGTTTGTCCTCCTTAATAATTCTACATTCAAAGTTGACAAACTTCCAACTTTCGGATTTCATGTCAAAAATCATGGCAAGATGCTGGCATGTGAAGTCCCTAAAAATGGCCTACTCAGATTTCAAAGTACCATAGCTTTGTCAAAACTCACCCGATTTTCACTTTCGAGGTCATTTTGATCATGGTTTGTCCTCCTTAATAATTCTACATTCAAAGTTGAGAAACTTCAAGTTATCGGATTTCATGTTAAAAATCATGACAAGATGTTGGCTTGTGGATTTCGCAAGTCTCTAAAAATTACCTTCCCAGTCATGGTTTCTCATCCTAAACAATTGTATATTTAAAGTTAATAAACATACATTTTTCAGTATTTCTGTTAAGTTTCATGAATCAAATTTCCTACACGACTCTTTAGCTGGTGCATCGCGATTTGGCAGCACGTAATGTTCTGCTGGCCGATGGCAAAATCTGCAAGATCTCCGATTTTGGTCTGACTCGGGATGTCTACGAGGATGATGCGTATTTAAAGCGTTCCAGGGATCGGGTGCCCGTCAAGGTGAGTCGCACACAGGAGCTGCTCATGCATATACATATTTGAAAACCTTGCTCTTTTCCCTTCCCAGTGGATGGCGCCTGAGTCTCTAGCGGATCACGTGTACACCAGCAAATCGGATGTTTGGGCATTCGGAGTGCTCTGCTGGGAGCTGATTACTTTAGGCGCCTCACCGTATCCCGGCATAGCACCACAGAATCTCTGGTCCCTGCTTAAAACCGGCTATCGCATGGAACGTCCGGATAACTGTTCCGAGGCGGTTTACTCCGTGGTGCGCACCTGTTGGGTGGATGAGCCAAATGCGCGACCGTCCTTCAAATACCTGGCAGCGGAGTTTGAGAAGCTGCTGGGCAACAATGCCAAGTATATAGAGCTGGAGACAAATGCGGTGTCCAATCCGCTCTACTGCAGCGATGAGGCAGCCCTGATGCCCAACGTGGAACAACTGGGCGAACCGGAGTCACTGCAGCATCTCTGGTCTCCGCCAAAGATCAGCAGCTACGATGTGCAGGATTCGGCCAATAGTCGTGATGAGTCTGTCACTGAATTTCAGGCGGCGGCAGCGCCTCCTGGCTACGATCTGCCGCGTCCACTGATCGAGGCCAGCACCACGGAGCAGGTGTTGCGCTATGAGAACGATCTGCGCTTTCCGCTCAACATACGCAAGTCCAGCTGTGCGCCCAGCTACAGCAACATGACCACTGGATGTCCCATCTCGGCGGCCACCACGCTGCCGGAATATGCGGTGCCGGTGAAACGTGGACGCTCCTATATGGACATGACCAACAATACGCTGATACCCGATAATCTCGATAATCGCGACTTTGAGAAGCATCTCTCCAAGACCATCTCATTTCGTTTCTCTAGTCTGCTTAATCTCAAGGAGCCCGAAACGCCGCAACTCCATGCCGAGGATGCCGTTTAAAGCCAACAAATAAGTCTTCAATCCTGCATCCTTTATTCCAAATATTTTTAACTGCGCCTGATTTTTAGTTCAAATTGTTTGTTAATTAGTTGTAATCTTATGTACCATATTTTTAGCCATATAATGCTTGCGAAATTCAACTCGAATACTCTGTTTGCATTTACAGAGGATTTGGCTCTGTTCCCGAAACTATTCAGACTATAATTTCCGCTAGATTATTCTTGCCATCCCAAAGATCTCTTATAATATTATTTCTTTTTTAAGTGATCAGTTTTTTTTTGAATGTTTAAATAATCATTTATTAAACATTTTTGTTAGAATTTAAGAATTGTGTTTCGGTGACGAGTTTTCTTCCTACTAAATTATTAATTAATCCACTAATCTGAGTACCTTATTCCATTTACATTCAAAAGCTTCCGTAATATCGAAATGATTCTAAAGAAAAATATCCCTAATATATAAAAACTGCCAAAATACAGATTATTACACTCTCCAACATGCGCTAAATTCCAATATTTTGAAGAGCTCTTGTTGCCTTTTAAATATTTTACTCCTAAGCCATAAATATTGTTTGTATTATATTTCACTATTAGTTTTAATTGCATACATTATAAAACAAATTTCGAAAAATTTCATGATCTAGCTTTAAGCAAATGAAATCAAAACTTTTGCGAATTGCAATTTGAAAAATCTTTTTGCATAATTGTTTTAAGTCAAGTATTTAGAGCAAACCAAATATTATATTTATTCATATTGTATATTTTACTTAAAAGAGTAAGCCTTTCAAAATTTGCTTAAGATTTTGTGCACAACAATTTATCCCCAATATTTCGCGCATTAATCTCAAAGTTAGGCACTTGATTTAGCCTTATAAATATATGAATATATGAATATATATGTGAAGCATACAAAGATATATTAGGATAAGCCATAAGAAGTTTGGACCATTTGTACTTATTGATGTATATGCCAAAAACTAGACTGTATATAATAAATATATAAATTTGTATGCTATTTCTGTATAAAAAATACAAAATATATGCCTAAAAATACAAGTAAACCAAAATATGGTCCACCTCTATTCCTCCTCGGGCACTAGAAGATTAAGATTTGCCGCACTGGCTGAGCTGCCGATAAAGCTCTCCTCATCACCGCGCAAGGATAAGGATTCACGTCCTGTGCACACCTTTCTCTCCCTAATCATGGCAGTGCGCTCCCAGCGTGATCCTTTGCAGCTGCTGCAGCTGTGCTTGGGCAGCTTGAAGACGGTGGTGGTGCGATTGCCGCAATCTTTGCATTGGAAGAAACGCTTCTGAGCATCCACCACTTTCAGTGGATGCTTCTCCTCTTTGCAGCGCTCGGCGGCCGAGAAGGCGGTATATTTGCATTTCAGGCAAATGACAGCTTTGCAGTCCATTTTATATGTGTTCAGCATCTTCTCCTCCATGGCCTCCTTGCGCTCCAGCTTGTCAAAGTAATCGTTTTGCGCCTCCTGTTCGCGCAGATCCGCAAGATTTGAGTGCGTCGATGTGGCGGCCATGATGCGTTCAATGCGTGATTTGCGCATCAGTTCGCGATCCTCCTCCTCCACCTTCTGGCGCTTGGCGCTGCTGGAGAACTTGTCATTGAGGTCATCGATGGCGCGTCGCTTGCCGCTGTCGGTGCCGCGCGTCGAATTCGGATTGACCTTCTCCAGCGGCCTCTTCTTGAGCAGCGCTGCTGCTTTCAATTTGGCGCTCTGCGCCTGCCGCGCTCCAACTTTGATGTCAAAGCTGAAATTCTCGCTGCCCGCCAGCTTGGGCGTCAGACTGGCATCGAAGGAGAAGCCGCGATTTTTAAATTTCTCCGGCACACTCTGTGGCGTTGTGGGCGCTGTGGCAGCAGCGGCCTTTGCTGGTGTTGCTTCAGTCGAAGGTGTTGTTGTCGATGATGCTGCTAGCTTCTGTAAGCGTTCATTTTCCTCACGCAACAGACGCAAACGCTCGAGATCCTGATAACGCTGCTGTCTGGTTGCCTGCACATTGTCGGCTAGCCGGGAAACGGGTCCACCACGCTCCGCATAGGGCACATCGTCGGGCATCACCCGTGGCTTGGACTCGTGATCCACATTGTGGGCAAACGGCGACACATCATAGCCAGCCAGTTTGCTCAGACGCTCGCGCTCCTTGCCGATGAGTTTGGCGCTCTTGCGTGCCGGCACCGCCGTAAAGGCTTGTCCGCCGTAGAATACCTCACTTTTGCCTGCGAAATATCGAACGAATTAGATGCGTGAACAACAAAGAAGAGTCATCTACGAGATTAAATACCCTTTTTTTTAATAATACACAAATAAACGTAACAAAGACAATCCATTAATAATTGGGTAAATTTTGATTTAGTCCATATGGAAAAGTTGGTTCTTTAAGAGACGATTGGCTTTGATCTTGCTGAGCAATTCGCCTGCCTGCTGGATGGCCATGAAATGCTGCTGGGCAACGGCGCGGAGTGCCTCGTCCTTAAACCTGTCGGGATGGTATTCCCTGGAGAGTTTGCGATAGGAACGCGTTATCTCAGCCTGCGATGCGTAGGTGCTCACGTTTAGCACCTTGTGAGCCACTCGACTCCTTTCTATGCTCTCGTATGCTATGCTCACAATATCAAAGAAGCCGTAATCCTGTAAATAGTAGGCCACTTGATGATATGCCTGCTGCATTAACTCATATGTGGACAGGTCGAGTTCAGTTGCCTCATCGGGATAAGGGTCATTGAAGAGTAACCCACAGTAGCACAGGGCCAGAAAAACCAACAAGGCGGCACACAGTTTTGTTTGGCGCTCTAGGCTGCCGCGACGTTGCGGCGGAGTGCGACGCCATTGCCTGGAGACGGCAACGAAGGTGAGGCTGGAAATGAGTGCGGTCAGCAGCACAGTATAGATGTCGTTGTAGATGACATGCTGCAACAGATATGTGAGCTGTGCGGCCAGCAAGCTGTGCCACAAAACGCCACACTCGCGTCCAACGTTGCCAACGGTCCAAACGCCCAGCGAGACGGCTAACGGTATGCACCAATGCAGCCAGGTGAAATCAATGCCCGAGGGGTGATCCACCGGTATGGCCCATGACAGCAGCTGGCCAAACTGAAAGCCAATCATAATCTGGCCCAGAAAACGCTCGACCGACAGCGGCGGACGTTTTCTCCCAAACTGCCGGACATGGCGTCTATCCTCGTTGGCATAGCGCACATAGCCCGGTATGAGAAACAAATCGGTTATCCAGCCAATGCCAAAGAAGCCGCCCAGTGTGCAACACCAGATGAACGCCTGACGATCACGATGCAAATACAAATGATGCAATCCAACGATGCCGCCACAGAGCCACCAAAAGTATGCAACCGATTTCTTTTTGACTTGATAGTATTCCATTTCGGCTGATATATTTTGTTAATCTTCTAAACCAAACTCGATTCTACTGTTGAAAAGTTGTTTACGTGTGTACTAAGATCTTAGCAACACACACTATGGTGCTTGCGAACATCTCAATTGCTCCTATGATTACTATGATATATACATACATAGTAATAAGAGTGTTTCAAGTATTAGAAATGTTATGAAGCATATGGTTGGTCAGATTACTTAAGATATTTTGAATATGAAAAAAGTCGTTCATAAAAAACCCAAGTTCCCAGAAATGCACTTCCAAGACTTCAACCTTAGGCCATTTTTATCAATATTTGGCCTATACTTTAATTCCACATTTAAAGTCAATGCACTTTTATAATATATATATATATATATATATATAAATATACCACTTACCCAGCACTTTGTTGCGCAGCTCGTTGAGGCCGCGTCCCGCGTTGGCCGATTGCAGCTCGGAGCGCCTGGACATCTTGCCATACTCCTGCTTCACATGGAAGATGCAGTAATCGCAGTCTGTGAGATTCACCAGAGATGTGCATTTGTCGCCATTCTTTTTGGTTGCCCGACAGACGCCCAAGTCCTTGGACTGGCCGAGTATCATCACCTTCTGGGAGGTGTCTATGGACAGACAGGCGACATCTTTGCTGCCCGCACGCTTCTCAAAGATCGTGGCATTAAGCACCGCTACGCACATGCCCTCGGCCGTTTTCCAGAGCGCCTTGTGCGCCTCCTTGAACAGAAAAATGGAGGCCGTCTTTACCTCGCCGCGCAGATCTGATAGCGTCCACGTGGAGTAGGGATCCCCTTTTTTAGTATTGCGCACCGGTCGCTTGGACACCAAAGCGCCAGCAATGACCCAATCCTTGGTCAGATCACCGCGCTCAATGTGAAACGCCAAACCGGCAAAGGGCACCGCCTTGCGGCTGCTCATGCGTTCCTGCAGCAACGAGCTGGAGATGAGCGGATTAACCATGCGCAGACCAAACACAGGATCGGTATATATTGCGGAGATCGGTGATGGGGTCAGACCGGAGCTTGATGCTGCTGCAGTTACTGCTGCAGCTGCTGTTGGGGGTCTTTGAAAGGAGTTGCTGGTTAGCGACTTACGATGTAGGGGATTGTGCGGATTCTTAAGACGCAGTGCCTCCGGCTGTGGCGTTGAGCTAATAAACTGAGTGGTTGTTGCCACCTCTCGTGCCACCTGTGCCTCATGTGCCGTTTCCCGCTGTTGCTTCAGCTTTTTATTGATATCACTGCCATATTCATTATACTTGCGTTCCAGGAAATTCTTGACCTCCTCGTCGTCCGATGAATCCAGTTCCGGTTCGGTGGTTAAGGCTTTTGGCTGTGCCAGCGATTTTGCTGGTTTCACTGCCACCTCATAGCTAAAGGCATCCGCAAAACTGCTGTCTTCGCGTAATTTTGGTACTGTTTTTAAATTTGGAGTCGCTGCATTTGTTGCTGATATTGCATTATCGTTTTCAGCTTCGCCTAGCAGCTGTTCCAGTGCCAGAATTTCAGCCTCGTCTTCTATGCTTATATCTGCCTGTGATGCATTTGCCGGACCCATTTCAATTGATCAAATTGTTAATCTTTTCACGAGTTAAAAAAATAGCGCGCACTCAAATCATTTTTGGCGGGCTCAGCTGTTGTGTATTGTGTAAGGCAGCACGTTTAGCATTTACCAACACTAACGCTGTAACGTGGTTATCGCCAGCAACAGTGCTGTACAATGCCAATGTATATACGTCATTGCGTTTATTTGCAAAGAGGTAGCTAGTTGATTATAATAAAACATTGCTCATAAATTAGCATAAATATAAACAATAAATTGGCAGTTCAATTAGTTGCAAAATGCAACAAACTGCATCCACAAACAGCAAATTAAACAAATTTGAACATTTACAGCTTCGCTCGAAAGAACGAATTAGTTCTTTTATCATGCATGCGGTTGCCAACACTGAATTCTTCGTCAATATGTCATCTTTCGGCTTTTATTCACGAAAAGTTTTAGTCGCGGAGCACCGTAATATTTAAATTTTAATGTGCTACATCGCGTCTATCCGCCTGTCAAATAAACAAGCACAACATACGCAATATCGCAACCAGCTCTCGTAAAGAGCTGCAAATTATCGAAATATATTTGCGGCTGTTGGGTGACGGAGACGGACGCGGTGCCGATTTGCCAAAAAAAAGAAAGAGGAAAAACGAAAAGAATAAGAAGAGAAGAGTGCAAAACTCAAAGCACCCACAATAATTGTATTTAGTGTTTAAGCATAAAGTTTTCTACATTTGCTCCGCCCGGAAATTAGTACGCAGGTAAGAAATGCATCATTCAATTTATTTTTTGCAAAAGCGTGTTTTTTGTGACCGACTTTTGTATGCGCTTTCAAATTGCATGGCATTTAATAATAAGCTTGCTTGTTTTGTGGTTAGATGCCGTGTCCCCCCTCCCTTCACATGAGCGTCATATATTTCAATTATGTTGTTGTTGTTTTTGCTGCTTGTTGATAGCCTTTGACATGTGATTGTTGTTGTTCTAGCGCCTATCGCAAATGCAACTATGTGTGAGAACAGAACGCATGCTGTGGGCAAAACGGGCACACAGATAATTGATCCAAAAGGGCTCTAAAAATGTAGAGTGGCCAGACACATGAGCAAAAAGCTAGATTAATAACGGTTAACAGTAACAAAACATTGTCAATTTACCGTTGCACATTTCGCTCCTTTTGTTTTACGCATTTTCGCATTCCACGGCATTTGGCATTGCCGCCTGCGCGTGTTTTGAGTTTTCATTCGACTGCCTGCCTGTCTGCCTGCCTGCTGCTGCTCTTCTCTCCTTTGCTCTCTCGCACACATAGCAACCGCTCTCTCTCTCATGCTCTTTCTGCATGTCATCTGTCGCGGTCAGTAGCCGGCCCCGACCCCGTCAATGGTCTTCATATTTTTAAATATTTAAAAATTCAATTAACCCAAAACTAAAATTTTATTTTTAAAACTTTTTAAAAATGTATGTTTTTTTTTAATTAAAAATATTTTTCTATGTGTTAAATTTTTCTTTAATTTTTTTGTATTATTTTATTAAATTTCCTATTCGACACTAAATAAATAAATATATATACAGGCAATTTTCATAGTCGAAATCCGTTGTTTTGCCTCGACTTACGTCAAGTTCACCCCTTCGTCACAACCCCCCGGCCCACAGCTTTCGCTCGCAAAAGAAAAAAATGTGCTCAATTTATTTTGAAGGCGTCGCCTGTTGACCCCACCATTGAAATAGATTTTGTTTGTTACTGTTGACCACAATGGAAATGTTTGTTGTCTATCGTAGAAACACTTGGCCTGCATGTTGAATGATTCTACGTGTGATCCACAAGATTTTACCGGTATGTGTTTCTTTTTAGCTTGTTTGTTAATTGCATTTGATATTGCTTTAAATTCAATTCAATTTCGACCTTGTTGCACCTGCTTCAGTTACACCCAATCAGCCACAGCCAGACTTGACATACAGATTACATACATGCATACATATATATTAATATATATTGGCATATAAATAGGCTTAGAAAATTGCAAATCTTGCCAGTTGCAGTTAGCTGCTGCTCAAGTTGACATTAACTGCAGCTTTTAATCACTACATTTCTCTCTATTTTCTCAGTGCTGCAACGATAAAGATATGAGTTCAAATATATTTATAACGAAAGTGGAGAATGGACTGCAACACGATAAAATTGTTATACTCGATGCTGGCGCACAGTATGGCAAGGTAAGTAGTAAACGGATCAGCACATCTTTCAATAAACTAACTAATTACTTTATTATCTTACAATCAGGTCATCGATCGCAAGGTGCGCGAACTTTTAGTGGAATCGGACATTTTGCCCCTGGATACGCCAGCGTCAACGATACGTGATAGCGGCTATCGGGGCATCATAATATCCGGCGGTCCCAATTCAGTTTATGCCGAGGATGCGCCGACATATGATCCCGATCTATTTAAGCTGAAAATCCCTATGCTTGGCATCTGCTATGGCATGCAGTTGATCAACAAAGAATTCGGCGGTAGCGTACTCAAGACGGATATCCGCGAGGATGGCCAGCAGAATATCGAGATTGAAACGTCATGCCCCTTGTTTAGGTAAGATTACCCAGTGTGTAATCTTTGCGTGCTCTACAGCAAGCAGCAAAAAGAAAGCGTTCAAGTTGCAAGCTTATTTGAGCGCTGATACAATGCTGCCAGATGAAAATGATGCCAGGAACAGTTCAGTTTCGTATAGTCTATAAATTGATCTACACGTGGCATTACATTTATACTATCTAAACAATTATTAAATTTTTACTTTTTAGTATTGTTATTCAGTTAATAAATATATGTTTTATATCTCTTGCAGTCGCCTTAGCCGCACACAGTCCGTGCTGCTCACCCATGGCGATAGTGTGCAGCGAGTGGGTGATAAACTAAAAGTCGGTGGCTGGTCAGCGAATCGCATTGTAACGGCCATTTACAATGAGGTATTGCGCATCTATGGCGTTCAATTTCATCCGGAAGTCGATCTAACCATCAATGGTAAACAGATTCTCTCCAATTTTCTATATGAGATTTGCGAGCTAACGCCAAACTTTACCATGGGCAGTCGAAAAGAGGAATGCATACGCTATATACGCGAAAAAGTTGGCAATAACAAAGTCTTGGTAAGTGAACAAGTTTGTAAATAGGATAGAAAATGATTTATAACTTTCTACCTCTTTCAACCAAGCTGCTTGTCAGTGGCGGCGTCGATTCAAGTGTGTGTGCAGCGCTGCTGCGACGGGCGCTGCATCCCACTCAGATAATTGCTGTGCATGTGGATAATGGTAATGCTTACTTTAATCATCTATTTACCCTTATAATTTATAATTATTATATTATAATCTAATCACGATATGCGAAACGCATTGAATCAGATATAAAGTATATATATTACAATGGTCTTGAATTAAAATTAATGAATACTAATTTAAGATCGTTCGAAAAGTAAAAAAAACTATTTGGTCTTATCCGTTTATATTAAATTTTGATAGACAACTTGCTGATTCAATTTATTTTCCTACAGGTTTCATGCGTGAGAACGAAAGCGAAAATGTGGAGCGCTCGTTGCGAGATATTGGCATCGATTTGATAGTGCGCAAGGAAGGCTACACGTTCCTCAAGGGCACCACGCAAGTGAAGCGGCCCGGGCAG
This sequence comes from Drosophila maculinotata, assembly GCA_035045305.1. Taxonomy (NCBI): domain Eukaryota; kingdom Metazoa; phylum Arthropoda; class Insecta; order Diptera; family Drosophilidae; genus Drosophila; species Drosophila maculinotata. The sequence continues at coordinate 420,801 of JAWNPD010000592.1, read as the reverse complement.
TATTCTGTGATTGAGACGCCCATGTTATGCCAGACCTATAATCCGGAGGAGAAACGCAAAATAATTGGTGATATATTCGTCAAGGTGACCAACGATGTGGTCGCCGAGCTGAAACTGAAGCCCGAGGAGGTGCTGCTGGCACAGGGCACATTGCGACCCGATCTGATTGAGTCCGCGTCGACCATGGTCAGCACGAATGCAGAAACCATTAAGACGCATCACAATGACACGGATTTGATTCGGTAAAGCGCTAGCATATTCAAGATATTTCATTCAATTTCAGTCTGTTTTATGGTATGCCTTGGGAAATATTATTTCAAAATTTATATGTATTTTGGAAAGTTGTCCATATATGGAACATATAAACGCAGCCAAGCATTTCAATGAAATTCAGTCTACCTCAAGTTGTAGGCAAGTGACGGAACAGCGGTCCAAGGATACAAACATTTTTATTATATGACACCTCCAAAAAGTATCGTGAAACTCTTGCTAATGCTGGCTTGAATCTTTACAGGGAGCTGCGCGCTGCTGGACGCGTTGTAGAACCATTATGTGACTTCCATAAGGATGAGGTGCGCGATCTGGGCAATGATCTGGGTCTGCCAGCGGAACTGGTCGAGCGACAGCCGTTCCCCGGACCAGGCCTAGCCATACGTGTGCTCTGCGCTGAGGAAGCATATATGGAAAAGGATTACTCAGAGACACAGGCATGTAGCAATTACAAAGTACGCCTACTGAAATGCAACTAATTGAATTTTTTGCCCTCAGGTCATTGTGCGCGTTATTGTCGACTATAAGAATAAACTGCAAAAGAATCATGCGCTTATTAATCGCGTAACGGGCGCCACCAGCGAAGCTGAGCAAACGGAACTGCTGCGCATCTCTGCTAATTCGGATATACAGGCCACATTGTTGCCGGTGCGTTCGGTGGGTGTGCAAGGTGATAAGCGCTCCTATAGCTATGTGGTGGGCTTGTCAACGACGAGCCAGGAGCCCAATTGGGCGGATCTGTTGTTTTTGGCCAAAATCATACCGCGCATATTGCATAATGTGAACCGAGTCTGTTATATCTTTGGCGAGCCCGTGCAGTATCTGGTTACGGACATAACGCACACAACTCTCAATACTAAGGTCCTGGCGCAGCTCCGGCAAGCGGATGCCATCACCAATGAGGTAAGTTTACAACTAAAATACTATGAATTTTGATTGGTATTTATCTGATATGCATTTGATTGATAGATTATTATGCAAGCGGGTCTGTATCGGAAAATCTCACAAATGCCAGTCGTTCTCATACCCGTGCATTTTGACCGTGATCCAATTAATCGCACGCCCTCCTGCAGAAGATCGGTGGTGTTGCGTCCGTTCATTACGAACGATTTTATGACGGGTGTGCCAGCAGTGCCTGGTTCCGCACAACTGCCATTGCAAGTAAGTTTTAGCTTTTGCATTTATTTATAATGATGTACCAACTATTTCAAATATTTATTTTGTGACAGGTTCTAAATCAAATAGTGCATGATATATCGAAATTGGACGGAGTCTCGAGGGTATTGTACGACTTGACTGCCAAGCCGCCCGGCACCACCGAGTGGGAATGATGCGTTCAAACCAAAACTTTCAACAGCCATTTCATAGAAATAGAGATATGTAGAAACAATAAACTACTGCATGGTAAACAACTCGAGAGACGCATGAGACAATAGCAGAGATGCCGCTGCTGCTCGTACTCAAAACTGGGCAACTAACAGATATAGAGCAAAAATAAAATACAAAATAAACAGAGAGCAACTGAGCGTTAATACAATTTAGAGTGCCGCTTTAACAAAACAAAACAACAAAAAAAAAAAGAAAACAAATATACTTTACCTTTGGTAATCAGAGTATAAACAAAACAGAAAAACAATATTAACAAAAACAATTCAGGTTTATAATATCGATTATTTGTTGTTATTAAGAGTAACACGAAACGAACAGAAGAAAACACCAGATGTCAACCAATGATTGGCCTATATTTAAAGTAAACATGTTCTAAATCAAGCGATTTGTTCCTTTTATGAAAAGGAAACCTTAAACAGAACACATAAGAAAAGAAACAAAATCATTTTATTTACGCATTTTTTAGTTATATACATAAGTATGTATATGTATATATATACATATATATATATACAGATATTAAATTAATGCAAAATCATGTTCTGAACGTTGTATATTTGCATAAAAGCTGTTTTCGGAGAAATAGTGTTTGCAAAACAGAAAATTGTAAGGAGTACGAAAAAGGAAAAAATTAAAAAAAAAACAAAAACAAATGAGTAACTATTGTAAGCTAAAATTATGAATTGTTATAAAAAAAAGTTTTACTATTTAAATGGCAAGAAAACCACAGCAAAACAAATTATAAAATAAAAATACAAAAAGAAATGTAATAAAATCGAAAAAGGCTATATGTAAATATATTCTCAAATTTTATAACGGCACAAATGTTGCTTGTTAATTTTTTCAGTTCAGTGCCCTCTTCTACGGCAGCTGCTGAAAAGCCTCCGGTGTTAGGCTAAGCGTGCTGCGTCGCCTATTCCGCAAGCTCTCCCATGCTTGCAACTTGTTTGCAAAGGATATGCGACTTTTGATCTTGCTACGACCCAAGCGCATATATTTCGCTGAGAGACTCACTTGGGGCACACCAGCTGGCACGACTTCTGCTTCTGGCTGTGTCTACAGGCATTAAGAATAAAAAAACATTATTTTTATCACAGAATCGACCCTGATATTGAATAAAATCAGCTTTCCGATAAGCTTCCGATAATTTGGTGCACTATAATATTTATACTTACGACCTGTACAACTTTCTTGACTGGCTTTTTCCTATCAAACATGTGTTTCAATAAAAATTGAAATTTATCCGAATAGCGCAGCTTTGGTGGCAGCTGGTCGACCACATCATAAAACTTCGCTTCCTTTAGACGCAGCTGCTCCAATTGCACTTTGTAGCGCCACTTAACAACAAGACGCTTCCACTTCTCGGGCTCGGGCTCTGGACGTGTACGGGTTGTCAGTTGATTGGCTATTTGATCCCAGATCTCTGCCTTTAGAGCAAAATTTAAGTAATCCTTGTGATTCTCCATCCAGAGGCACTCGTGCTGTTTGTACAAATCGATGAGCTTGAAATTGATGCGCCATTTGCGTCGGTTGCGCCGCGAGAGGAAAGCTAATGAGATGGAACTATTTGACTGCAGATTAGGCGCCTTGTTAGCCATTATATAAGACTGCCAATTTAGACTGGATTTTAGACTACTGCTCGACTAAATGACATTTAAAGTTAAGATCAGTGTGCTTTCAATGTTTAGCGTAGTAGAGTTTCAACCTTTATTTTTGTAATATTGCTAACAATCTAAGTATAAATTTTAGTTTTATAATTGATACAATTAATTTAAACAAAAAATTAATGAGGAAGATGAGGCGTCACATGTCCTGGGTTAAGGATTCTGTGAGCGTGCACATGTGGCCACTTATTGTCCGCTTTGAAAATCAAAATAAATAAGGCAAAGTAAAAGAATTTTAAGTTTTTTCCATACATATTACAATAAATTTTATTCGCATTCGCAGCAAACAAATTCGCAAAACAAAGGTCAACTAAAATATAATAATAAATGTATATATAATTGTATATATAAAATTGTTTCACAATTGCTTCGCCAACGTTTCGTTTACATAACTTTTACTCTTAACATTTTCGACACTGAATAAAATCATTAAAAAGCAATTCACTAAAAAAAATCCAATAAAATTTAAAATACCATAATTTGATTGCTTGCGTTTTATGTCGGGTATATAATAAGTATTTATGTGTGTGTTTTGTGTCTTGAGTTTGTGTGTGTGTGTTTGTGTGTGTGGTGGAGGGGGCGACTCGAGAGGGGGTGTGTTTAAGTAACTTATTTGGCCAACTCCTTCATGCGATTGAGAGCGCTGCCAGCCTTGAACCAGCCGATCTGCAAATCGTTGAGCGTATGGTTGAGCGTGATCTTTTCAACCTTGTCGCCGTTCTTGACCTCACATTCGACAGGCTTGCCGGGCTCCAGACTCTTCAGGTTCTTCAGCGTAATCTTGCTCGTAGGTTGAATCTAGAAATAAATAACAAATATTAAAGTCAAGCTATTGATTTCCATTGTTTCATTTGGATTTTACCTTGTCGTAATCGGCGGCATTGGCGAAAGTCAGTGGAAGCATGCCCTGTTTCTTAAGGTTCGTCTCGTGGATGCGCGCAAACGATTTCACAATGATGGCGCGTCCACCCAAATGACGTGGCTCCAAAGCGGCATGCTCGCGGGATGAGCCCTCACCGTAGTTCTCATCGCCGACAGCGACCCACCTGATGTTGTTGGCCTTGTAGTCGCGTGCAACCTCGGGCACATTGCCCCAGCTGCCACTGCGCTGGTTCTTGATTTTGTTCATCTCATTGTTCTCAGAGTTGGTGGCGCCAATGAACATGTTGTTGGAGATGTTGTCCAAATGGCCGCGATACTTCAGCCAGGGGCCAGCGGCGGAGATGTGATCCGTGGTGCACTTTCCCTTGACCTTGATCAGAACGGTCATGTCGCTTAGATCCTTGCCGTTCCACTTGTCGAATGGTTCCAGCAGCTGCAGGCGCGCTGACTTGGGATCAACAGCGACCTGAACGCTTTCGCCGTTCTGTTTATGAAAGAGATATAAATAAATCAGTAAAAGTAGAGATATATATTCTATGACAACTTACGGGTGGTGGAGCGGTGTAGGTGTCCTGGCCGGGATCGAAGCCCCGGGCGGGCAGCTCATCACCGAATGGAGCCTTCAGCTTGAACTTCTTGCCATCGGAGCCGGTGAGTTCATCCGTCAACGGATTGAAATCGAGGCGACCGGCAATGGACAGAGCGGTGACCATCTCGGGGCTGGTGACAAAGCAATGGGTAGCAGGATTGGCATCGTTGCGACCGGTGAAGTTACGATTGTACGAGGTGACAATGGTGTTCTTGTCGCCCTTCTTCACATCCTGGCGATCCCACTGACCGATGCAGGGACCGCAGGCATTGGCCAGCACAGTGCCGCCGAATTTGTCAAAGACTTCGGAGATACCATCGCGTTCGATGGTGGCGCGAATCTGCTCGGATCCGGGTGTGACATTGAATGGGATTTTCGACTTGATGCCGTGGGACATGGCATCCTTGGCAATGCTGGCACAGCGACCCATATCCTCATATGATGAATTGGTGCAGGAGCCAATCAGGCCGACCTTAATGTCCATGGGATAGCCATTCTTCTTGGAGTTCTCGCCCAGCTTGCTAATGGGATGACCCAAATCCGGGGTGAATGGACCATTCACATGGGGCTCCAATGTGTCCAGATTTATCTCAATCACTTCATCGTACTTGCAGTTGCTGTCGGGAGACAGCACCTTAGACTGATATTTCTCGGCCTCGGAGGCGATGCCAGCACGTCCGGTGGACTTCAGATAATCAGCCATGCGCTTATTGAAGGGGAACACCGAGGTTGTAGCTCCGATCTCAGCACCCATGTTACAAATGGTGGCCATGCCCGTGCACGAAATGGAATCGACGCCCTTGCCGTGATACTCAATGATGGCGCCAGTGCCGCCCTTGACTGTCAAAATGTCTGCCACCTTCAGGATGACATCCTTGGGTGAGGTCCAGCCGCTAATCTTGCCGTTCAATTTGACACCAATGACCTTGGGGCACTTCAGCTCCCATGGGATGTCGGCCATGACATCGACAGCATCAGCACCACCGACACCAATGCAGAGACCACCCAAACCACCACCATTGGGCGTGTGGGAATCGGTACCGATCATCAACAGGCCGGGGAAGGCATAGTTCTCCAGAATGATCTGATGAATGATGCCGCTACCTGGCTTCCAGAAGCCCAAGCCATACTTGGCGCAGGTCGAGGCCAAAAAGTCGTAAACCTCACGATTCAGTTCCTTGGCACGGGCCAAATCCTTGGCTCCACCGATCTGAGCCTCAATCAAGTGATCGCAGTGCACGGTCGAGGGCACGGCTACCTTCTTCAAGCCGGAGGAGATGAACTGCAGCAGGGCCATCTGAGCGGTGGCATCCTGCATGGCGACACGATCGGGACGCAGACGCAGATACGAAGTGCCGCGCTCAATTTCCTGATTCACTGGATCATCCAAATGGGAATAGAGCACCTTCTCGGAGAGGGTCAATGGACGATTGAGGCGACTGCGCACCACATCCAGACGCTTGTTCAGCTTATCGTAGGGCATATAGACGTCCGAATCGAACTTCGATAGCGCCACCTTGGAGGCGGTGTAGCAGGAAGCATGGAATTGACGTGCCATCGGATCCGCCACATGTTTGCCCAGTTTGCACACCTAGAAACAGTAGAAACAGGTAAGTTACATAAGGGTTTAGTAATTAGCACCATTTCATAAGCTAGGTATTAGGTTTTAAAAGAAAAGAGGTAAAAAAATTTTATTCTTTAGAAAATTTCACAAAATAATGATTTTAAAATACTATATTTTATTTTTAATAATTTCATATAGAAAATTGTATATTCAAATAATTCTAGATTCAAAATTGTTTAAAAACAGAAGAAACTAAAAGAGATATTCGAATTTCTAGAAGTTCTAATTTCAGATCGACTTTACTAGCACCTAACTGTTATGTAATTAACATTTATAGGCATAGCAAGATAACTGTTATTAACGATTAACATATAAATGCATTACGGTAAACATTTATTCAAGTCAAATACGTAAATAATTCATCACAAATCAGAGTTGAGTAATTTGTGTTTGCCCATTGCTAATTCTATGCGTAAACCTTGTGATTGCCTCGCCATAAATAATAGTTGATTAACATATCACGGGCACTTATATTATTAATTAACTTGATTGACCAGCGGTATCAATAGTTTAGTGATAAGAGCTATAAGGTATTCGAAGTCGCTGGGCAAAAGGCCAAAGTTAGGGGTCTTATTTATTTAGCGTATATTTTAATATATAGTATACACTTTTTATGTACTATTGAATGTTTGTACAGTAGTCAGTTGACTAAATGCCATATATTATAAACATTCAGTACTTAGGCACGTGATCGCAAGCAATAAAAACAAACAAATGCTAATTAAAGACACTTACGTCAAAAGGTCATTAACTTATTGACTTATTGAGAGTGCATGTCAAAATGCGTGGGCCTTGGAAATGTTATTGAACCCGTTTTCTTAATTAACTGCAGTTGTTGTTGAAATATTTAATTATTTGTTTATTTACTTATATAATAATATTAACAACTGGCCAATTTAATTCCAGTTAACTCATGCAACTGGAAAAATACGTAGAGACAGCGTGACGTAAAAAAAATAAATTAAAAATACTATCAAAGTGTCACAAGATAAGAACAACTAAGATATATGATAGACTTCCTCGCCAGCAGTTGAATAACGATGCTTATATAAATATGCATATGTACATATATCAAATTTTTGCTAATTGTTACTGCCATCATATAATGACCCTTATGCACATCTACACCCACACACACACACACACACACAAGCACACACACACAGGCACAACAAATTAACCACTATGGTTTAAGATTGAAAGAACTTTTTGATTAGGTAACAACTTTTGCTTTTGGTTTTTTAGGTTAGAAAAAGCGCAACGCGAAAAATTACAATTTGCATTGCAAATGAGTTTTAATTGAATTAGTTAAATACAAATCATTTGTTGTTGATTTTACACTTTTACGTTTAATTCTTATTGGAGTTTAATATTCTTATCAGCATGGATGTCATATTCATATATATGTATGCATGCGCATGTGTGTGTGTGTATGGATGCACTGAATCTCGCTACCCGTTCCCGCTCCCGTTGCTCTGATTTCTGACACGTACCTGTGCCTGTGCGTTCAGTAATCTCGCTGCCATAATTACGCGATTTTTTTTCGTATATTTTTTAACTATTTAGAAACACACTCGAAATTTTAAACGATAACCCAGTCGCACATCAAAATTTTCAGCCCTCTCAGCCGGAAGATTTTAACACAGACTGAGCGTTTAGTGGGTGGTTGAGCGTACAGCCAACCGCTGTGGTCACCCTAATATTTTAACATTTGCTGTAATGTTATTAACAGCGCGCCGTTACTTGATTTTCAGTTTAACAAAAGTACATTTTAATTGCAGATCGATGGGAAATAGTCTAAGCAACGGCTTTGTTTAAAATTGCTATAAATGTTTGAAAGAAAAACAGCGAAGAATGTTCTTAAGTGAATTTAACAGCTGTTGGCTAACCATCTCTAATAACAGAGCTATAAACTAACAGCTGTTGCTTAACAATGCCTATCGATTTTTTACTTATCTACGATCAGAGCGCTAGAATAGGGGCGGTTTAACCTATAAATGAGTAACTTAGGCAATTTATAAGAGTATATAAATGAGTTCTGAACTTAAAGGAGAGTTAACATGCTCAACAAAGTGATCAATATTTATTAATTATTCCAACACAGTTTGACCTCATGAGAGAGCATGTTGCTGCTGGCAAGGTTGACTGCCTAAATTGGTAAGTTTAAAACTGGAATAATTCCTAATAGCATTTAATTTATGCCAGTTAAGTCAATTTCAAACAGCGTTTAAAAAATCTGCCAAGAGATACACTGACAGATATTTAAAATGCAAAATCCGTGTCACTGTGACAGCTACTCATCACTAGCTGCCATGCAATCGTTATCGATAACAAGCAAACTGTTGTTGGCCAACACTGCACAACTGTTTTGTTTGAGTGGGTGGTGGGGCGCGCTGACGGTTGGGCGCAACCATTTGTCACAACTGTGCGAATAATAGATCAGTTGGAAAACATTAAAGAAAAACTAGCCCGAAATGCGTAGTCATTTGGTTAAATGCCACTGCAATGTCGGATCGTCGTAAGCACAGTTGTCTGGCCGAAGCAGCCGTTAATTATCAGGCCGTACCGTTAGATGGCGATGCAACGGTAATAAATAACCGAAATTCAAACTCATCAACAACTACGTCATGCTGCAGTCGCCCCACGTTAGCAGCGGCAGAGAAAGAAAGCGTTCTATGCTGTGGCCATGGATATATTATACCCGTTCTCATTCTCTTTGTGCTCGTATTAATTGTGCTCCTGTTGCCGTGGGAGACATTAAATGGCAACATGGAGGAAAACCACCCCTCGGTGGAAGCGCCGTTGCCTTGTCAACTGCAGTTGGTGGAAACTATACCGATTGGCCTGAACTACACGTACGATAGTCCCAAGTTTCTGAGCACGTACGAGGCGTGGCAACTGCTGCTGAGCAAGGCAAAGTCCACCATTGATATTGCTGCTCCATATTGGACACTGCGAGGGGTCGATGTCAACGACAGCAGCACCCAGCCGGGTGAGCAGCTCTTCCAGCGTCTGCTCTCCAATGGTGATGCGGGCAAACCCAAGCTACGCATACGGATTGCGCTGAATAAGAGCTTGGAGAGCTCATGGCATGCGGATGCCAAGATCTTTGGCAACTATGGTGCTGCCCAGGTGGTGGCCGTTAAATTGGCCAATGAGGGAGCATTGCACACCAAGCTGTGGATTGTGGATGGCCAGCATTTCTATTTGGGCAGCGCCAACATGGACTGGCGTTCGCTGACCCAGGTCAAGGAACTGGGTGTGCTCGCCCAGAATTGTCCGCAGCTGACGCGCGATTTGTCGAAGATCTTCAAGGCCTACTGGCAGCTGGGCAGCGAACAGGATGCTGGCATGCCGGAGCAGTGGTCCTGGCTCTATCATTCCCACTACAATCTGCGTCATCCCATGCTCATCAGAATCAACAAGGACTATACCATGAAAGCATATATTTCCAGTGCTCCGCCGCCGCTTACTCCCAGTGGACGCACCCACGATCTGGATGCCATCCTTAACTGCATCGATACTGCTGTGGAGTTTGTAAATATTGCCGTTATGGATTACTACCCATTGATTGTGTTTGGCACCAAGGCGGAGTTCTGGCCACCCATTGATAATGCCCTGAGGAAAGCAGCCGTGGAGCGAGGGGTTTCCGTCAAGTTATTGATTTCCTGGTGGAAGCACTCGGATCCCAATGAGGATAACTATCTGCGCTCGCTGCAGGATCTGTCCACTTTTAACAATCAGGTGGATATACAAATTGTAAGTCCACTCAATGTTGATTACCCACTTTGGAATGTCTATATATACCACTAATCTTCCAGCGCCGTTTCGTTGTGCCTTCGGATGAGCAACAGTTGAAGATCCCCTTTGGACGTGTGAATCACAATGCCTATATGGTCACGGATCGAATCGCCTACATAGGTACCTCCAACTGGTCGGGCGAGTACTTTACCCACACCGCTGGCGTGGGTCTGGTGCTAGCCGATGTGGACTTTGAGAATGAAACACAGCACACATTGCGTTCGGATGTGTTCAATGTGTTTGCACGGGATTGGCATAGTCCATATGCCTTACCTCTCAAGCATAATTTGCATCTGTGAAGATTCGAATTTTGCGCGCACTGTCGTTTTTTAACACTGCCACATACAGCTGCTGTGTGTCAAACGAAATGTCAAATCCAACCTCAATAAAATAAATATACATACAAATTATGGGACGTTATCTTCTTGGTATTATTTTTGTATTAGTTTAAAGTTTCAACTGTCAATTTAAATTTTGCAAAATTTCGCGCGCTTTGTCGTTGTACAACACTTTTCCGCACAGCTGCTGCATGTCATAACAAAAGGCAATTCTAACCTCAAATAATATATAAACAGAAATAATTATGGCTAACAACAAGCCAACCCGTGATCTTATTGGTATTGTCTGGAAAAACTTTTGGAAATCGCTGCTTCCGCGACAATTCCGCGGCACGTACATTGGCGAGGATTACTTTGGCAACAAGTACTACGAAATACCGCCAAATCCGGCGATTGGAAAGCGCAAATCCTCGCGCTGGTTCGAGCCGGCCGACAAGGATGCCTTCGACCAGGAGCTGACGGCCGAATGGGAGGCGTGGCTGCGCGGCCGACGGGAGGAGCCACCCACACGGGAAGAGCTCATCAAGAATCTGCAGATCATGGAATTGAAGAAGAAGAACGCAGCCGAACTGGAGGCACACTATGCCAAGGATAAGGATGCGGGCGCCATGCCCAAGCAGGTGGAGGGCGAAACCATTGGCACGTATCCCAAGTACAAGGAATACGAGATTATGCCCGGCAAGAAGAGCTTCAAGAAGTAATTAGCAACATTTGTGTATATTATGATATAATTTGTTAATATACGTATAGTTTATGTTTATGTTTGAGAACTATCCTGTTGTTAATTTCCTATGAAATCTGCTCATTGCGGGATGATCTTAAAATAACGGTCAGCGGGAAATTTGAGATTTTTTTTAAGCTTGTTGAGACTTTGAATATATTCCTCTTTTGTTTGAGTTGGAGTCGACTTAATCGGTCCACTATATTCTAAACCCAGTACATCTTATAGCTCTTGTATAAATCAGGCAACAATATATATATATATATATAGAGTATCTTAAATTAAGATATTTAACACAATGAAATCTTGGTCGTTTTAAAAAACAATACATATATTTTGTATTACATTATTTTCTACTAGAACTAGCTTTTTTCTCATAATAAGTTGTCCACTCCTGTTACCAGTCATCCAAATCCAAATCCTTGACAATATCCACAGCTGTGGCGGACTCATCGTACTCCTCCACAGGTTCGGCGATTGTCTTCTCTTTTGGTTTCTCCACGCGTTGCTGTTTCTCCTGCTTGCGCTTGGACTTCTTGGGCTGTGGCTGCTCTGCCTCCGAGTTGTCATCATCGTCGTCGTCCTGACCGGGTAAGCCCGCTTCATCATCCTCTGAATCGGATGGGAAGAGTTCCACTTCGCCGCTTTCGTTGCGCACCGGGACGCCTGTCTTGGCTGCCGGTCGCTTCAGCTTGGGTAAATCGTAGTCGGCATTGATGTCGTCTGTTTGGGCCGCCTGGCGTCGCTTCTTCACCTCGTGCGTCTTCAGCCAGCTGGTGTAGTAGATTTCCAGTGGAGTGCGCTTGTTGCGCACCTGCTGCTCCCACGCCTGCACAGACTGGGCATTCTTCAGATCCACGACGACGCTGCTCCTGCTGCGCTGCTGCTCAATGAAGCGGCTGCTCTCCTGAATCTTCTCCAGCAGCTGCTTCAATTTACGCGTATAGTTGGCATTGCGGCATTCCTTGAGGTAAGCCTTAATGGCCATAACGACTGGCACGACCAGATCGCTAAACGCCAGCGTTGCCGACTCATGTGATAGGTATTCCAAGAGTTGCCCACAAACCTGCTCCACGACCTCATCGCGGAATCCATTCTCCGACAGCTGCGCTTTGTTCAGGCGCAGAATACATGTGAACTGCTGCGGTTTCATGGACACCGCGGTGTGCTTGCGATTGAAGGTGTTGCTGCGCAGGACCTCCACAATTAGTGGAAGCACCGGGATATAAGTTTGCGTCTCCTTCGCCAACGAGATGAGCGACTGCAGGCAATGGAAACGCAGCGGGAAATATTGCGCCGTCGGTATGAGACGTATAACCCCTGTGGTAATCGTAACCAAAGGATAAACCAGCGGCTGCAGTTGCGGCTTATTGGCGCTGGCTCCCAGCAGATCCGCCCACAGACGCAACGAGTTAATGTACTGCCAGTTGTAGACAGCCTGGAAGCTATCCTTCTTCTTCAATATAACCGCATTACGGAGATGGATGGCCAGTTGGCGTATGTAGAGAAAGGCGTGCTGATAGCTAACATTCAGATCCAGGGCAAACATCTCCACCAGCGAGCGGCGCATGAAATTAATGCCGGGCAAAGTGTTTGGAGAGACGAACTTGGAATTGCGGACATAGGCTAAGTACATGGCCTTTAGCACGTGGTTCAACATCGTGGCCTGGAAGGGGAATAATGTATGGATTTAGTATAATCATTTAATGACATTCCTGTTCAGACTCACCTGCTGCTTCCTGGTTATTTTGAGGATGCACAGGAAAGCGAGCACTCGCACAGTTTCATCTCCTGTGGCCCAGAGCACAATCAGACGCTTGAGGATGGTCTTGCCCAGTGCGGTAAAGGGCGCCACCATGGCGGCCATCTGATGCAGATGCTTGAGCAGCACATTGAGTATATTCGAGCTGGACACCTGCTCCACCAGGCGGATCAGATCGCCCAGATAGTAGCGCAGGCATCCACGCACCTTCACCCACTTCTTGTGCTTGTGGAGCGGTAGACTGCTGTTGGGTTTGACACCCAGCAGTCGAAATATCGCCGGTTGCAGGTGAAGCACACACAACTGGATGACACCATTAAATGCAGCGGCGCCAACAACTTTATAGGCACCCGCATTTGCCTGATCAGCGTCCTCCGCATCAGCACTGATGCTGGCTAGGGTTGAATTGAAGGCTTGTATCACTTGACGCACTGCCTCCACTGAAGGATTGGGTTTGTCCAGCTGCAGTTCCCATTGTCGGAGCATATTTAATGTTATCTTCTGCACACCACCGGCTTCTCCATCATCATCCTCCCCCTCGCTCTCATCACTGCCTACTTCCAGACTGTCGCTGGGTTTGTGATATTTTGCATCATCCTCTTCGCTGTCTCCCTCCTCTTCCCCCTTCTGATCCTCCTTTTCCTCCTCCTTTTCACCCTCTTCATCATCATCATCACTGTCCATTAAATTAAAATCCAGCAGTTCCTTGTCATTTTTTTTGAGGAAGTCATAGAATTCCGGATCGATGTCCTTGAGTCCTTCCAAATCATGGTTTTTTGATTTTTTAACCAACTTCTTCTTTGGCTTTTTAGTAACTTTTTCATTTTTTTGTGTCACTGAGTTTTTAGCTGCTTTTGGTAACTTTGGCTCCTCAGACGTCTTCTTCTTGATTAAGCTCTTCTTGGGCTTTGTTTTGTCTAAGGACTTGACCTTTTTTGTTGCCACCTTCATTATTTAACTATTTAAAACACAATCAAATCAAATAATAAACTCGATACTTGATCAACACGTGCCGCTTAATGCAATTTAGCAGAACTACTCGCTGCTCAACAAAAGTACTCATCTCTTAACAGAGCAGATACTTAGTTAACAGAGCTGATTGTACTGAATGTTAAGCTGTGGTGGCATACCGATAGGCGTGCTATTATTTTGGCGGCTATTCAAATAAGTACGTTAGCGATCGCTGCACTTTAAAATATAATACATAAATACTTTAAAAGAGTGAAAAAACCAAATTATTAGATAAAAGAAAAAAAATATTACAAGCTTTGACTTTTTAAAATAACAGTACGTTGTCAGAATAAGCCTACACTGAATAATTTGTATGCACAGCAAAGAATTTAACGGAAACATTTCAAAGATCATAGAATAGATTTAAGCATAATGAAAGCTGAAACCTTTTTTTTATCTACAAGGTGATTAATCGGTTCAAAACGTCAATCAACTAATGGAAACAATTAAGGGGGCGTTGACTAAGCTCCACTATCATTTTTCAGTTGCAGTTGGCGACTGCCACACATCTGGCCGACTTGTTGCCAACTGCGGCTACAACTTTGTTACAGCGACTGAAAACGAGAGTTAGGTTTAAGTGGAGCAGGGGTTGTTTGCCTTGATCGGCCGGCACTTGCAATTATTAATAGAAAAATTCACGTAATGTACAAAAAAAAAACAAAAATAAAAACTTGATACGGGGCTAGCTTAAAAAAACAGTATGCAAACGCGTTTGGGACCTCAGATCCGCCTTAACACCTACGTCGCCCCCTTGAATTACAGTTATGTATAAATTGTGAATGTTTTTTTTTATATAAAGAGAGCAACTCCATGCTCTCACTAGTCTCTCTGGCCACTCCAGACATCCTCCAAGCGCAGCGCCTTATTACGAAACCGCTTAAATGGAACGCCAAGTCGCCAGTCGAGGAATTAGCAAACATGATAAGCGTCAAGTCTCCCAAAGAGCCGCTTCAATAAAAGTGTCAGACGTTCAACGTGTCTAGCCTGCCAATAGTCCACTGCCACCGCCCACAGCTTCAATTCCAGCTTTGACTTCAATTCCAGATATCATTCCACAAACGGGTGTAAAAAACGCAGCGGCACGCAGCAGGCATCAGTGTTGCCAATTCAGCCGTTTTCCCGTTAAATGTAGGCGACAAACTTTCCACTGCCATAACTTTGCCAAAACTGAACCGATTTTCAACCTCGAGGTCATTTTGATCATTATTTGGTATCTAGTTTAATTCTACATCTCAAGTTTATAAATTTTTGAAAAAATTAATTTACAAATTTTGATTTTTCAAAAAAAAAAATCTTGAAATTTTACGTTTAGTTGATTGTGAGTGTCTCAATTAGTATAAAAAACTATACGAAAAGTTATTTTGTGGAGGTTAATTTTTCTGTCAAAAATCACGCCAAAAGTGACAAAAAAATGGACTTGTAAAGTGCCCAAACAACGAATGTTTCCTTATAAGTGACCTTCCCAGACTTCAAACTGCCACAACTTTGTCAAATCTAAACCGATTGTCAATCCCAAGGTCATTTTGATCAATATTTGGCCTATACTTTAATTCCACATTAAAGTCTTATGCACTTTTGTAATTTTTTTTTTTTTGTACATTTTTGGTAAAAAAGCATGTACCACCCTTGTTTTTTTTTAATTTTTTTTTAAAAATTGATTTCTGACATACATTTTTTTTTTTGATTTTTGGTATCAAAATTAGTATAGAAAACTATGAGAAAAGTTATTCTGAGGTAGCTAACTTAACTTTCAAAATTCACGCTAAAAATCGAAATTAAGTTAAACTACAAAATATGTAACCAAATATAATAAATTGATTAAATTATATAACATTAACTTACAAAATCACATTTTATATAATTCATTTTTGTGTAGCTTTTTTGTTGCACGTCAAAAGTTGCCAACACTGTCGAATATAATACAGGAGGCGTTGGCTGCTGAGCAAACAGTAGTAGCAATAGCAACAGCAACAGCAACAGCAACAGCAACAGCAACAGCAACAGAAACAGAATAGCAGCAGCAACAATCGACACCGCTGTTGTTGCCATGTCATGTTGGCAGCCAAGCCCAATAGCAATTGGCCATAAATCTAGCCGGGCCAGTTCAGTGCTTGCCATTCACTTTTTTTTATTTCTATATTTATTTTCTAGACGCTGCGTGCAAACGCATGACGCAGTTGCAGTTGCAGCTGCTGCTGCTGCTGCTGCTGCAACTGTAAAACGATTTCCTATTCGTTGGCGCAAGTTCAAGTTTACGCACTGAGCACATGTGTAATCGAAAATCAAAAGGCTTCCTGCTCTCCGAGTTGTCGGTGGGTTCATTGGACGCACAAACGCACTTTACTGGTTTTTGGCACGCAGCAGTTGGCCCACTAAATGTGGCCAACAGCATCTGTGAATCAGCAGCAGCAGCCACAGCAACAACAACAACAACAACAGCCAAGGCCGACAAAATGCATTTGGGCCAACGCATAACGCATTGCTTTTGGGCTGCCGTTTGCTCGAATCTTGTTTTGGGCCATTATACGGCTTGGTATTTCACTCCATTGTTTTTGTTTTTGTTTTTGTTTTTCGTTACTTTTGTTTACGACTTGTTGCAGTTCATGTTTATGTTTATGTGCTCATGATCATACATATGTGGGCGCTGGCTATGAATTACCGAATAAGGTTAATGGACTAAATGATCTTAGCTGCAAAGTAAAGTCTATGATTGGCATTTTATATCAATCAGTTGATTTTTGGATTCAAATAATATTTGAATATATATTTAAATTTATTATATACTACGCACATCAGCAAAAATACATTAAAATGCTATAAATAATCCATCACCTTAGTTGAATGCTTGAGAATCGAGTAGAAGGGCATCAATTGCCTCAAGTAATAATTTTGCTTAAGAAATATATGAAGTAATTTTAATAATGTAAAGCTAAAATATGTATACACATTATTTTTTCTATATTTATTTAAAATATAATATGCAAAGTATTTCATTGAAATTGAATATTCTCTTCAATGTTGCCAATGCAAATATACAAATGCATAACAATAGAATGTGCAATTTAATTTCATATTATTCAGGTTTTCAGTCTTTCGTTTCCTGCTACAGTATTTATTGCCTAAATAGTTCATAAATACCTTTAGGCTGTAAAACTGTTTATAGACTGTAAAACTTGTTGCGACTCCTCAAAACTTGATTGGTTGCATGTCCACACAACTGACTTGAGGACTTATCAAGTGTATGCAATTGGCATCCCCGATGCAAAGTGGCCAATACTTGTGGCCGTTGGAGCGTGTACGGCGTACACTTCAATTTCAAGGCGGAGGCATGTCACAAGCATTTAAACTGGCCATAGAACGTGTTAAATAAATAATACGCTTAAAAGTCGTAATACTCTCGGTTAGTTGTGACAGTTGTCGAGTGGGTTTTGGCCACAAAAGTGGTTAATTATTGCGTTCACTTTAATGGCCATTAACAGTGCTTACCATCATAATTGTAATTGGATTAATTACGGCAAGATATTGATTGAATAACGCTTAATGAAATAACATATCAATAAGTTAATATCTATATAAAAATCTAGTCGCAATAATTGCAATTGCTGCAATCGCAACTCTCGGAGGCCACCCACTTGAATTCCACAATCAAGTCGAATGTTGTTGTATTTCAATTAGTTGCAAACAATACAAATAATTCAAAGAGCT
This sequence comes from Drosophila maculinotata, assembly GCA_035045305.1. NCBI lineage: Eukaryota > Metazoa > Arthropoda > Insecta > Diptera > Drosophilidae > Drosophila > Drosophila maculinotata. The sequence continues at coordinate 403,045 of JAWNPD010000592.1, read as the reverse complement.
GTGAAGAGTATGCGACCCGAAACTATCCTAGCATTTGTCATGTTTAAAGTTTATTTAAGAAACCAAATTTAATACAATTTAATTCATTATATAACAAGATGAGATTCTTATGTAAATTGTCCCAAGGGTACTTTAATTTTTTAAATACTATATTTAACCTTTTCTAGAACTTGATTAAAATTTAACATACCATAGCTTTACTAAGGACAAAGCTTAAAATATAATTTCCATTTATAATAAACACTTCCAGGAAATTATAAGTACTTATTTAATTATTATAATTAGATATTTTCCGATAATTGTGGTAGAGCTTTTACGCAATGAATATATAATATTCTTAGTAAATATTTCTCTATATATCTAAAAAGTCGATAAATCTACCGTTTCTTTATTATGAATGCAATCATTAATATTATAATCCTAACGCCCATAAATTTTAAACAAATAAATAAAGTCCTATAACAATATATTTCTCTATATATCTAGAAAAAAGATAAATCTACAGTAACTATATTAAGAATCCAATCCTTATTCATATTATAATCCTAACGCCCATATATGTATTTTAAGCAAATAAATATACTCTCATTACACATTTTCTATCAGTAGAGTATAAGAAACTAAATAAAATAATAATGAGCAACATGTTTAGGTGTTGGAGGCGTGGGTGAAGAAGGCGTTGCAACAATAATAACAACAACAACAACAACAATTCGTTAGACATTCGTACACTGCCAATGTTTGGTTGCCAAATGTGTTGGCCAAATGTGTTGTTGCTGGCGGTTGGTGGCAACTTGCAACAATCAGCAGCCAAACAACAGAGAACCGTTGATCCGTTGATCAGGCCCGGCCTGGCCGAAATTGAATTCAAGCGTGGCTAACATGGTTTATGCCAGATTAAGTAAGGCCCCAAACCCCAGACCCCAGTCGCTGACTGGGCCATAATTAGTTTATACTTTTTATGCGATTTTAATATGGAATTCGCATTTATCAGCCGCTGCCTCATGCCATTGGTGGGCGTTGCTATTTTGCTATAAAAATGAGAAACTTTGATAAGGACTTTTGTATGCGAGCGGGCATGATGCAATCGAGCCTAGAGATTGCGCCAAGCTTCGCTTGTTAGCGGCCGGCATGGGGATTGGAGCAGAGCTGATCGCGTGACGTGACACGTACTAAAAAATCAGGAATTTTAGGCCGTAAGGCATACAAATCAGATCAATTAAATGCAATTTAATAAAACTTTATTTTTTTATTGATATTAAAAATATTATAGAAACTTAACAGCTAATAAGGCTTGTTTCATTTGCAGATTTCAATGAAATTATTGGGATTTAAAATTTGTAGCTGTTTGATTTTTATTACTTGTTTGCCTTTAAGCCTTTGGAATACATTTTTATTTTAATCTAAGTTCTTGAACGTTTTACTTTTAAAAAACACTCGGAACAGGATCAAAATTTGAATACTTATTTATGAAAATAAACTAATAAACTTACCATAAAATTAATTATAATTGATTATAGAATTTTAAAGAGAAGGCTGTACCAGATAACATAGCTTCGTTTTCATTAAGTTTACTTATACAAATAAATATATGAAATAAATAAAATAAATCGTGTAGCTAAAATTTTAGAAAGTAGTTTTTTTTACAATTATAACTGGAGTCGTATTTTGTTTAGCAAAAATTCGGCACGCATCCATCTCTAGTTTTTTGGCATTATAATGCCATAAAAATTGGGCCAAACGGTAAATGTATCTGCAAGTGTTGTTGCTGCTGTTGTTGTTGTTGCGACATGTGCATTGTTTTGAATTATGCAATTGTCTGCTGGTGGTGTCAAGCTGATTTATGCCAGTTGACCGCCCACAACAACAAGCTGGGAGACTAACGCCTCGCCGCTTGGACGCCTCCCAGCTGCATGTCACGTAGCATTTGACCAGATGACCAGCTGACCAGCAGACCAACTGTGCACCGTGTCCAAGATCAATGCCAGTCCGGCTGAGATTTGCATTTATGTTTGCTGAGCGCGCTCAGCTCATGTCCGTTCCTAATTCACAGCGCTGGAATTTAAGGCGCGGCTTTGGCAATAAATGGGCGCTACGAACTGAACTTATGATCCGTGAATGCAGCAGCTTTATTTATCTATGTACATATATGTAACTCGAAGAGAGAAAAAAAAAAAAAAAACACACGACATGATTTGTCCATCTCTTGTTTAGACTTTGTAGCCGACAAAGTGGCGGCGACCAATGACTTCACCCATGTAGAACCAGGTGATCACCTCGATGGTCACCAGAGTATTGAGCCAAGCATCAGCGACGGTCACTTGGCCAAGACGACCGCGTGTGGCCTTTGCATCCTTCTTGGCCGTCTTGGCAGCCTCCGCTGCCGTCTTGCGCAAATGAATGAAATCAGCGGGAGTCGGAGGAGCCAGCTCCACCTTGGCATAACGCATAAACTCATCGAACATCGGACGTGCCTGGGCCTTCAATTCTAAACGGGGAGGAAAGATCATGAAATAATAGTAATTGGCAACCGGGGTTTACTTACTATTGGCAAGGACGGTGGCCTTAGCAATTAGATTCGACATACTGAAATGGATTCGGTAAAAGCGACGGTGAAAATCGTTGAAAATGTGAGAAAATTTTATAATTTGTATGTCCGAAGCACGTTTGAAAGTTGTTTTTGTCAAGTAGAATATTTCAACAGAGATGCTCAACAGTCTAGACAGCAAAAGAAAATGCAAATCGGAATGCTTGGAATGAAACATTAAAAAAAAGTAGTAACATATATCGATAAGAATTCCTTAAGTTGTATTATCGAGTTTGGAAAGCACTATGATATTATGTGCAGCATTATAAAAATTCATTACAAGCCCACATTTTTAACTATTTCAGCATAACTTGTTTTTTGGGCATAGCCCAGCTACAAAGAACATAAAAAAATGCCTGCAATCAAATGTAAATGTGTTGAAAATTTGCATAATCGTCGCTTGCCTTACAAGTTTTCGTGCAAAGTTGCGCCAATTAGCCGATTTTGTGGCGATAACTGACCGATCATTACAATGCAGACAACATAGCTATTAGCAAAGAGCTTCAAAAAATCTCCACCCACCGTTTTTCGGGAAAATAGCCAGACAATTGGGCCAGAAAACAATGAATCAGATGATCTGCAGGAATAATTTGAAATATACGCCCTATTTCATCATTTCAAAAAAAAATGAATCGTTTATATTACTAAGCATGAAGTATAGTAATTCAATAAAGTAAACCAAATTCATTGCAATTCATAGTAAGTGCACTTTAATTGATTAGGTCTATGAATATTAAAGTTGGGTTGGTATTTGCTATAATAGCTCAAGTTTGTTGCATTCCAATCACAATTTACCGCCCGGTGGATTATCATATTTAATGTGATTAATGCTGGTCTTTTAACTGTCAAAACATTTGCAGCTGTCTTTCAGTGGTTTCTGGTTCTCATTTGAAGTTGCAAATAGTCTTTGACTCTTTGACCTGCCATGTTAAATTTGATTTGCATCTGGTGTCAATTTCAAGTTGAAGCTGCCAATGCCTTGCAGCATTGCAGTCAACTAGCAAGTGTGTCCAAATATGGAAAAGTAGTTCAACAATTTGATTTGCTATTTTGCATTTTTATTATTGTTTTGCCAATGCTGACAGCGTTTGATTATATTTATTTTTGGGCGTTGTCCGCCATGCACATGCCTTCCTACTTTGCAACTTTGGAACTTTGGAACCAGCGAAATGCAATTGTTCATTGAGCACACTGAAAACAATTCGAAATTAAATGTAGTTTAATAAAATGCAAATCGGTTTTATACCGAACCGAACCGTTTCGAATGCGGAGCTCTTATTCTTTATGTTCTATGAACCAAACCTCGAACCGGTTTAAAATATAAACAGCCGAACCTTAACCTTAAAAAATACTTGTTTCATTAATAAAGATGTGTAAATTTATTTACTGAGCATTTTTCAAATTGGAACGAAGCAAAACTTGAATTCTTGAATGTGTAACTATAGGCTAACTAACCGAATTTAACTGTTAGACAGTGAACTGAACCATCGATAATTATTTTTAGGCTTGCACTCTTGATTGGTAGGGAAGCTTATTAAATAGAATAATTTGTTATTTACCATAATTTTTGTATGCAACTGTAAAGGACTGATTGGAAATGTGCTGTTGCACTGCGCCAATTTTCGCATAGATATTTATCGAAATCTGTAACATATTGCATCAAGCTGGAGAATGCAGAACTATCGAAATTCGATAACGATTATCGCGCGCTTCTAACGGGCCCTGTGTTGACATTCATATATGTATACATATATATTCAAATTCACAGCGTAATAATTCATAGGTTTTTTTTACAGTGCAAGCACGCGACTATTTGCTTATTTATATATACATATAGGTATGTTTGTATGCGCCAAAGTGATATATAATTAAAAATATTCTGACAATCACAATAACGACCACTTTAAACTATGCTTTTGTATGCAGTTGGTTGCTTTTGGAGAAGGGGGTTGCCGTAGGGTGGGGACGGCGGGGAGGGGTGCCCAATGCCGCGGGTCTTTTGCTTATGGCTTTTAAATGTGTTTGTGTGGCTTTATCAATATAATTTGGTTTGTGTTGTTGCTGTTGTTGTTGCAATTTTCGTGTTTTCGATTGCTGTTGCCGATAGTTAAGCCGTGTGTGTGTTTGTATGTGTGTGTGTGTGTATTTGTATATCTCCTTCGGCTCTAAATTCTTTGCTTATTGCAATTTGCGCAACAATGTGGCACTGCCTCGGCCGCCTCCTCTCCCCGCCCGCCCGCACCACCACCACCAGCACCCCCGCTCAGATGATCCAGACGCCGACACCACCCAGCAGATCTCAGCCGGACGATTTGACGACGACGACGTCAACGTCAGCAGCGACGTCGCAGCTGGGCAGTGAAAGGCGCCGGCTTCAGACCCAGATCTGCTCCAATTCTGCAGCAGCGACGCCGGCTGAGCTGAGTGGAGGCTTTAGCTGGGCGTCGTCTAGTTTTTTGTGTGTTTATACGAATTTGATATATATTTTCTTGAGTGCAGTTTGTTGTTGTTGTTATTGTTGTTGTGGGGCAGGTTTTCTGTTTGTTGTTAAATCCGCCAAGTGGGGCTTGAGTTTTTAGTATAAAAGTTGCCACAATTTGGTAGTCGAAATCAGAATCAACTCGTTCGCTGAGCATTCAACAAGTCTTCCTTCTCTACTCCTTCAACTTTTCTCACAACCCTCAACAACAAAACAACATGAAGGTAAGACTGTTGGCCAACACCATCTAATGAGCCAGTGAACCAACGCTAATCTTTCTAATCCTCCTGCTGTTTTCAGTTCGCCATTGCCGTAGTCATGTTTGTGTGCGCCGTTGCCGGTGCCCAGGCGTCTTGGGGCGCGATTGCACCCGGTGTCAGCTATGTGAACTCTGTGTCCCATGGCGGACCTGGTGTGTGGGGTGGCCCCTGGAATGGTGCCTGGAACGGTGCCTGGAATGGTGCCTGGAATGGTGGCTGGAACGGCGCCTGGGGTGCACCTGCTGCCGTCGCTGTCCACGCTAGCGCCGCTCCCTGGGGCGTCAGTGCTCCCGGCTGGAACGGTGGTGTTCCCGGCATTGCCCTCGCTCAGGGTCCCCATGCCGGTCTCGGTGCCCCCCTTGGCCATGAGGGCGTCTATGTGGCCAAGACTCGTGGTGCCATCCACACCGCTCCATTGGCCGGTCACATCAACTCTGCCACCTCTTTGAACGTGGCTGCCGCACCTGGTACCTTGTAAATCCTCGGCCAAAACCGTCCAAATGCCAAAATGAAGTGGGCAGGACATGCAGGATGAGGACCGTGATCAAAACCGTGCAACTGGCCAGCAACCAATTGTTGTCTTCTCGTCTCTACTCTGTCTACTTCTTTCCACACGATTTCAACGACTCTACTCGGATACTCTACCACCACCACAACCACCACCCATTATTTTTTAAGCACACCGCTCTTAGTCCCGTTACGAACCGGAGCATCTTCGGCGATCCTTGTGTTGCCTTGGATTCACTCACTGGTTCATAAAGCACACTCACTCACGCGCACATTTGAGTTAGTTCTGTGTTCAGCAAAATAAGTCCAACAACAATTACAACAACTACAACCAACAAATAACAGCATGTTAATTTCTTATTACTTGAGAACTTTCAATCCATCCAGCTTATCCGACCTGTCTATCTATCTATCTATCCATCTATCTTTGCAACAATATACTTTCCTATCTATCACAATCTCTCTTCTTCCTTTATTCCTTTACTTTCTATCCAGCATACTCCTCTCTATATGTATGCCAACACAATACTGTACATACTCGGTGTATATATATACATACATACATACATTTAAACTTATTGTAGTAATTTGCAACAATTGTAAGATTGACGAAAAACGTTTTAAATAAACTCATCCAGCGTTTTTATTTATGCGAATATTATTTTGGATTTTATTTCATGGGATTTGTAGAATAAGAACTGTATTTACTGCTGCATTCAAAGTTATACTCTGAAATTGCAGTAAAAGTGGAGCTTTTGGTGGTTTTTAGGTACTCTACATTTTGAAATATTTTCAATATGTTTTTTGCCGTTTAGAAAAACTCTAAAGGAGCAGCGCTATAATTTGCAGTAAATAAATACTAAATTAACAGAAATGTTTAAATATTAGAGCAACGTGTAGTTGTAAATGTGTGTTAAGTTGGCTGCGATTAAATCTGCATTGATATTAAGTTGGCTGCAGTGCTCCATAAAATGGTATTCAATGCAGAGTTCTCGTACAAAAGCAACAAGTCCATAAAAACAATTGAAAGCCAAGTAAAGTAAACTAAGTAGTCATTAAAATACATACCTATATCATAAATTCAACTGGATAATCAGTGTAATAAACCGTACTGTATAATGTGACCTTGCAGCTGAGCGGTGTAATAGCTGTAACCTTGAAAGCATTACAGATTGTTTAATTGATTTCATATCGAAAAGAATGTCTAGATCAAATATGTCTTTGTACGTGTTTAAGTGATTAGATCGACTGTATACTTAGCAGTTAATAGCCATATAGATGATATGTTTGGACGTATTTTTATGGCCACTGAACGGTAGTCAAGACCGGGGCAATGTACATTTGAGCCACTTAATTGGCCGAAAGGCGTTCAGTTATTTGCAGCAATTTCGATTGTGACCACAGGGCGTATGCTTAATTATGCAAACGCATAGGGGTAATTAAAGCTCAGCAATGGCAAACACCTGAGCGTTGCCAAGCCCCGATTGCACCATTTAATTGATATATATATATATATATATATAAAATACATGAGTAGTACATATATAGTAGCTATTAATTATGGCAGCAGCTAATTACAGATTATCATTCACAAGAATTCAACTTGAACTCTCGCAAAAGCTGGCACTACAATTTGTTGGCGTTGGCGTTGGCCAACAATAATGTTGCCTAAATATTTACGAGTTTGGCTAAAAATGCATTTGGTGCAACGACACCTGACTGGTTTGCTTTGGGTTTGCTTTTTGGGTTGCCGCCTGTCAACTGGTTCGCAATGCGGCTGCAATTCGCAAGGTTTTCAGTTTTCAGTTTATAGTGTGTTTTTCTGTTTGCAACCAAATCCAATTGTTGTCCATTTGCATAATTGAATTGTTGTTTTTTGTTTTTCGTATTTTGTTGTTTTCTAGCGGGTGTCTTTGTACTGATATTTAATTGTTTCACGTATGTTGTGGGTGGATCTAGTGGAACCCGGCTGTAGGTCTTTGCCTGTCTAAAACACCCACGCGCCAAAAAATAATAGCTCAAGCGCAAGGGAGTGTTGCAAGTGTTATGTAAAACTCATTTAAATACGCTCCATTAGGCAGTCTGGGGCGGTATAATTAAAAATCCGTCTAGGAAGTAATCAAAGAGTTTACAAATACATTTAAATCTCTGTGGACAAATTCCACACAGTTGCTTTTGGCATGAAAACGGTTTTGAAAGTTGAAATTGTGAAAATTTAATTTTTAATCGATTATTGGTAACTGCAATAAATTGCAGAGATATTTATGTCAAAATTATACTTTATATGATTATAAATATGGTTTTTAATGAATATACATTTTAACTTTGAAACATTTAAAAATCATAAGTTGCATTTTTTTATTTATTTATTTTTATTACACACTTGTATTTCTATAAGTAATTTTTTTATATTACAAAAAATAATCACTGTTTTTTTTTGCATATTATCTAAAGTTGTGATTATTAAAAAATTGCTTATATTTGCATGCAAATTACTTGTAACAATAAACAAATAGATAAGCCTAAGTTAATAGCAACTTTCGGATTGTGAACTGATTAGGGTGCTGCCTTACCTTATTCAGGATATAAATCGAACCATAATTGGACTGCCGCCAAGCAAGTCACATTATATGCTAATGAAATAAAAAAACAATTAAGTAATTAAATAAAACAGCGAACGTTGACGCTGACGCAGTGAAAATAGTCTAACCGGAACTGCAACTGAAAAGTGGGTTGGGTCCACCGTCAAGCAGAAATGCATTTCTGAACATGCTCTAAGATCGATCGATCGAACGTCTGAGTGTATTGAGTGTGAGTGTGAGTGCTGAGTGTTGAGTGTTGAGTGTGAATATGAGTACACGAATATGTTTGTTACTGTTGTTCCCAGGCATGTTATTAGCTGTAATCACATGTATGCAAAAGATATGTCAATATACATATATATATATATATACATAATGTATATATAATGTATACATATATCGTAGAAATATGCATATTGTCAGCGTGAACTCGAACTCTCACTTGGCTGAACTTTTGCTGACCATTGTTGGGTTTTGCTATAAAACTGGCCACAGTATTGCCCAGAGATCAGTTCAGAACAAGAGTTCAATCAGAGCGCAACAAAGCACACAAACAAAACTAGCAAAATGAAAGTGAGTAACTAAAGGATTTGGTATCCTTAAGCGATTCTAATGGAATTTTGTACTATCTTGTCTGCCAGTTCGCCATCGCCGTCGTCGTTACTCTGGCCCTTGCCATGGGCGTGCAGTCCTCGGTGATTCCGTTGGTCTCTCAGCTGGCTGGTCATGGTTTGTCCTATACGGCCGTCGGTGGTCCCGTGCTGGCCGCTCCTTGGGGCGCACCTGCCGCCCATTGGCCCGCCGCCCACTGGCCCGCTGCCGTCTCTGTTGGCTCCTGGCCTCCAGCAGCGCCCGCTGTTGTTGCCGCTCATGGACCCGCATTGATTGCCTCTCATGGTGCTGTCGTCGCTGCTGCTCATGGTCATTCAGCTGTCATTGTCGGTCCAGTTGCCCATGAGGGTGTCTATACCGCACAGACACGTGGCGCCATCCACACAGCTCCTCTGGCTGGACACATTCAGTCGGTGGCTTCCATCAACGCTGCTCCCGCTCCCGGCACTCTGTAAATCTCTCATCAAACAAGTTTATTTTGTTACGACCCAGCGACATGGAACTGCCACAAAACTGTAAATGAATTTGAAAAATTAATGTTGTAAATAACTGTGTACTTATAAACAGGGTACTCGCACCAAGTCATCTAAATTTTCCTTTTTTTCAAACTCACTTGCAACTATATTTTCTCTATTTATTTCAAAAGCCATTTTCGTAACATTTAATAACTGTGAAAACGACTTTCTTCCTAGAGAATAAACCTATGTAAAAAGCTAATGTATCTATATAATCAACTTTCTAGTAGTAGTTTCTGGAAGTGATTCAGTGATTAATACCTACCCACAAAGTTGCTCAAGGTTGTGAATTAACTGAACTAGTGCAACATTTATTTATTGCTTTGATTGGAGCTTCTAGTATACGAATTTGTTTAGTCATTCAACTTAGTGAGTCACCTGCTTAGCTGAAGGTCTTGCGGTCTTAATTACGCGCACAGGTAAGTCTCGAAGTATTTAATTTTGAACTGTACATGATTTTTGACATGAAATCCGAAAATGGGAAGTTTCTAAACTATGAATGTAGAATTATTAAGGAGGACAAAACATGATCAAAATGACCTCGGAATTGAAGATCGGATCGGTTTTGACAAAGTTATGGCTTTTTAAAGTCTGGGAAGGGCATTTTTAGGGACTTCACATGCCAGCATCTTGTCATGATTTTTGACATGAAATCCGAAAATGGGAAGTTTCTAAACTATGAATGTAGAATTATTAAGGAGGACAAAACATGATCAAAATGACCTCGGAATTGAAGATCGGATCAGTTTTGACAAAGTTATGGCACTTTGAAGTCTGGGAAGGGCATTTTTAGGGACTTCACATGCCAGCAACTTGTTATGATTTTGGACATGAAATCCGAAAATGGGAAGTTTCTAAACTATGAATGTAGAATTATTAGGGAGGACAAAACATGATCAAAATGACATCGGAATTGAAGATCGGATCGGTTTTGACAAAGTTATGGCACTTTAAAGTCTGGGAAGGGCATTTTTAGGGACTTCACATGCCAGCATCTTGTCATGATTTTTGACATGAAATCCGAAAATGGGAAGTTTCTAAACTATGAATGTAGAATTATTAAGGAGGACAAAACATGATCAAAATGACCTCGGAATTGAAGATCGGATCGGTTTTGACAAAGTTATGGCACTTTGAAGTCTGGGAAGGGCATTTTTAGGGACTTCACATGCCAGCATCTTGTCATGATTTTTGACATGAAATCCGAAAATGGGAAGTTTCTAAACTATGAATGTAGAATTATTAAGGAGGACAAAACATGATCAAAATGACCTCGGAATTGAAGATCGGATGGGTTTTGACAAAGTTATGGCACTTTGAAGTCTGGGAAGGGCATTTTTAGGGACTTCACATGCCAGCATCTTGTCATGATTTTTGACATGAAATCCGAAAATGGGAAGTTTCTAAACTATGAATGTAGAATTATTAAGGAGGACAAAACATGATCAAAATGACCTCGGAATTGAAGATCGGGTCAGTTTTGACAAAGTTATGGCACTTTGAAGTCTGGGAAGGGCATTTTTAGGGACTTCACATGCCAGCATCTTGTCATGATTTTTGACATGAAATCCGAAAAAGGGAAGTTTCTAAACTATGAATGTAGAATTATTAGGGAGGACAAAACATGATCAAAATGACCTCGGAATTGAAGATCGGGTCAGTTTTGACAAAGTTATGGCACTTTGAAGTCTGGGAAGGGCATCTTTAGGGACTTCACATGCCAGCATCTTGTCATGATTTTTGACATGAAATCCGAAAATGGGAAGTTTCTAAACTATGAATGTAGAATTATTAGGGAGGACAAAACATGATCAAAATGACCTCGGAATTGAAGATCGGGTCAGTTTTGACAAAGTTATGGCACTTTGAAGTCTGGGAAGGGCATTTTTAGGGACTTCACATGCCAGCATCTTGTCATGATTTTTGACATGAAATCCGAAAATGGGAAGTTTCTAAACTATGAATGTAGAATTATTAAGGAGGACAAAACATGATCAAAATGACCTCGGAATTGAAGATCGGATCAGTTTTGACAAAGTTATGGCACTTTGAAGTCTGGGAAGGGCATTTTTAGGGACTTCACATGCCAGCAACTTGTTATGATTTTGGACATGAAATCCGAAAATGGGAAGTTTCTAAACTATGAATGTAGAATTATTAGGGAGGACAAAACATGATCAAAATGACATCGGAATTGAAGATCGGATCGGTTTTGACAAAGTTATGGCACTTTAAAGTCTGGGAAGGGCATTTTTAGGGACTTCACATGCCAGCATCTTGTCATGATTTTTGACATGAAATCCGAAAATGGGAAGTTTCTAAACTATGAATGTAGAATTATTAAGGAGGACAAAACATGATCAAAATGACCTCGGAATTGAAGATCGGGTCGGTTTTGACAAAGTTATGGCACTTTGAAGTCTGGGAAGGGCATTTTTAGGGACTTCACATGCCAGCATCTTGTCATGATTTTTGACATGAAATCCGAAAAAGGGAAGTTTCTAAACTATGAATGTAGAATTATTAAGGAGGACAAAACATGATCAAAATGACCTCGGAATTGAAGATCGGGTCAGTTTTGACAAAGTTATGGCACTTTGAAGTCTGGGAAGGGCATCTTTAGGGACTTCACATGCCAGCATCTTGTCATGATTTTTGACATGAAATCCGAAAATGGGAAGTTTCTAAACTATGAATGTAGAATTATTAGGGAGGACAAAACATGATCAAAATGACCTCGGAATTGAAGATCGGGTCAGTTTTGACAAAGTTATGGCACTTTGAAGTCTGGGAAGGGCATTTTTAGGGACTTCACATGCCAGCATCTTGTCATGATTTTTGACATGAAATCCGAAAATGGGAAGTTTCTAAACTATGAATGTAGAATTATTAAGGAGGACAAAACATGATCAAAATGACCTCGGAATTGAAGATCGGATCAGTTTTGACAAAGTTATGGCACTTTGAAGTCTGGGAAGGGCATTTTTAGGGACTTCACATGCCAGCAACTTGTTATGATTTTGGACATGAAATCCGAAAATGGGAAGTTTCTAAACTATGAATGTAGAATTATTAAGGAGGACAAAACATGATCAAAATGACCTCGGAATTGAAGATCGGATCGGTTTTGACAAAGTTATGGCACTTTGAAGTCTGGGAAGGGCATTTTTAGGGACTTCACATGCCAGCATCTTGTCATGATTTTTGACATGAAATCCGAAAATGGGAAGTTTCTAAACTATGAATGTAGAATTATTAAGGAGGACAAAACATGATCAAAATGACCTCGGAATTGAAGATCGGATCAGTTTTGACAAAGTTATGGCACTTTAAAGTCTGGGAAGGGCATTTTTAGGGACTTCACATGCCAGCATCTTGTCATGATTTTTGACATGAAATCCGAAAATGGGAAGTTTCTAAACTATGAATGTAGAATTATTAAGGAGGACAAAACATGATCAAAATGACCTCGGAATTGAAGATCGGATCGGTTTTGACAAAGTTATGGCACTTTTAAAGTCTGGGAAGGGCATTTTTAGGGACTTCACATGCCAGCATCTTGTCATGATTTTTGACATGAAATCCGAAAATGGGAAGTTTCTAAACTATGAATGTAGAATTATTAGGGAGGACAAAACATGATCAAAATGACCTCGGAATTGAAGATCGGATGGGTTTTGACAAAGTTATGGCACTTTGAAGTCTGGGAAGGGCATTTTTAGGGACTTCACATGCCAGCATCTTGTCATGATTTTTGACATGAAATCCGAAAATGGGAAGTTTCTAAACTATGAATGTAGAATTATTAAGGAGGACAAAACATGATCAAAATGACCTCGGAATTGAAGATCGGATGGGTTTTGACAAAGTTATGGCACTTTGAAGTCTGGGAAGGGCATTTTTAGGGACTTCACATGCCAGCATCTTGTCATGATTTTTGACATGAAATCCGAAAATGGGAAGTTTCCAAACTATGAATTTAGAATTATTAAGGAGGACAAAACATGATCAAAATGACCTCGGAATTGAAGATCGGGTCAGTTTTGACAAAGTTATGGCACTTTGAAGTCTGGGAAGGGCATCTTTAGGGACTTCACATGCCAGCATCTTGTCATGATTTTAGACATGAAATCCGAAAACGGGAAGTTTCTAAACTATGAATGTTGAAATATTAAGGAGGACAAAACATGATCAAAATGACCTCGGAATTGAAGATCGGGTCGGTTTTGACAAAGTTATGGCACTTTGAAGTCTGGGAAGGGCATTTTTAGGGACTTCACATGCCAGCATCTTGTCATGATTTTTGACATGAAATCCGAAAATGGGAAGTTTCTAAACTATGAATGTAGAATTATTAAGGAGGACAAAACATGATCAAAATGACCTCGGAATTGAAGATCGGGTCAGTTTTGACAAAGTTATGGCTTTTTAAAGTCTGGGAAGGGCATTTTTAGGGACTTCACATGCCAGCATCTTGTCATGATTTTTGACATGAAATCAGAAAATGGGAAGTTTCTAAGCTATGAATGTAGAATTATTAAGGAGGACAAAACATGATCAAAATGACCTCGGAATTGAAGATCGGGTCAGTTTTGACAAAGTTATGACACTTTGAAGTCTGGGAAGGGCATGTTTAGGGACTTCACATGTCAAGATCTTGTCATGATTTTTGACATGAAATCCGAAAATGGGAAGTTTCTAAACTATGAATGTAGAATTATTAAGGAGGACAAAACATGATCAAAATGACCTCGGAATTGAAGATCGGGTCAGTTTTGACAAAGTTATGGCACTTTGAAGTCTGGGAAGGGCATCTTTAGGGACTTCACATGCCAGCATCTTGTCATGATTTTTGACATGAAATCCGAAAATGGGAAGTTTCTAAACTATGAATGTAGAATTATTAGGGAGGACAAAACATGATCAAAATGACCTCGGAATTGAAGATCGGGTCAGTTTTGACAAAGTTATGGCACTTTGAAGTCTGGGAAGGGCATTTTTAGGGACTTCACATGCCAGCATCTTGTCATGATTTTTGACATGAAATCCGAAAATGGGAAGTTTCTAAACTATGAATGTAGAATTATTAAGGAGGACAAAACATGATCAAAATGACCTCGGAATTGAAGATCGGATCAGTTTTGACAAAGTTATGGCACTTTGAAGTCTGGGAAGGGCATTTTTAGGGACTTCACATGCCAGCAACTTGTTATGATTTTGGACATGAAATCCGAAAATGGGAAGTTTCTAAACTATGAATGTAGAATTATTAAGGAGGACAAAACATGATCAAAATGACCTCGGAATTGAAGATCGGATCAGTTTTGACAAAGTTATGGCACTTTGAAGTCTGGGAAGGGCATTTTTAGGGACTTCACATGCCAGCAACTTGTTATGATTTTGGACATGAAATCCGAAAATGGGAAGTTTCTAAACTATGAATGTAGAATTATTAGGGAGGACAAAACATGATCAAAATGACATCGGAATTGAAGATCGGATCGGTTTTGACAAAGTTATGGCACTTTAAAGTCTGGGAAGGGCATTTTTAGGGACTTCACATGCCAGCATCTTGTCATGATTTTTGACATGAAATCCGAAAATGGGAAGTTTCTAAACTATGAATGTAGAATTATTAGGGAGGACAAAACATGATCAAAATGACCTCGGAATTGAAGATCGGATGGGTTTTGACAAAGTTATGGCACTTTGAAGTCTGGGAAGGGCATCTTTAGGGACTTCACATGCCAGCATCTTGTCATGATTTTAGACATGAAATCCGAAAACGGGAAGTTTCTAAACTATGAATGTTGAAATATTGAGGAGGACAAAACATGATCAAAATGACCTCGGAATTGAAGATCGGGTCAGTTTTGACAAAGTTATGGCTTTTTAAAGTCTGGGAAGGGCATTTTTAGGGACTTCACATGCCAGCATCTTGTCATGATTTTTGACATGAAATCAGAAAATGGGAAGTTTCTAAACTATGAATGTAGAATTATTAGGGAGGACAAAACAAGATCAAAATGACCTCGGAATTGAAGATCGGGTCAGTTTTGACAAAGTTATGGCACTTTGAAGTCTGGGAAGGGCATCTTTAGGGACTTCACATGCCAGCATCTTGTCATGGTTTTTGACATGAAATCCGAAAATGGGAGGTTTCTAAACTATGAATGTTGAAATAATAAGGAGGACAAAACATGATCAAAATGACCTCGGAATTGAAGATCGGGTCAGTTTTGACAAAGTTATGGCACTTTGAAGTCTGGGAAGGGCATCTTTAGGGACTTCACATGCCAGCATCTTGTCATGATTTTAGACATGAAATCCGAAAACGGGAAGTTTCTAAACTATGAATGTTGAAATATTGAGGAGGACAAAACATGATCAAAATGACCTCGGAATTGAAGATCGGGTCAGTTTTGACAAAGTTATGGCTTTTTAAAGTCTGGGAAGGGCATGATTTTTGACATGAAATCCGAAAATGGGAAGTTTCTAAACTACGAATGTAGAATTATTAAGGAGGACAAAATATGATCAAAATGACCTCGGAATTGAAAATCGGTTCAGCTTTGACAAAGTTGCAGGAGCTTAAAGTGTGAGAAGAGCATTTCTGGGGCAGAAGAAGCAGTACATCCATATCAGAGTTGCTGATCAAAGACACTACATATATATACATACTCATATTTATGCAGTGCGGAAAACCCGCAATTAAAGCCAAGTTAAGTGCCAAGTTCATGCGCTTGCGCATAGTTTTCTACAAAGGGGCGTTGTTGAATACTGACTGCAATTGACTCTGCTGTGCCCCCTCGACAACGCTTCAAGTCTCCCCTAAGAACGTGTGCCCACATATTAAATTTGAACTGTTGCTGTGAACACTCGACGCTTTTGTGACTGACGCGTGATTTGCTTGAAAGTAGAGCCGCAGCTTGAATCGAATATACATATATACATATACATGTATATGTAATGATCTCTGGGGTACAAAGTTTCACGTTTGTTTAGCTGTTGTTGCCGCATTTGGCTGCTGAGTGATATGTTTGAAGGGGGCAACAATGCAGCTCCCCAGATTGTGAATGCGCCACTGCAAATGATTTATTGTTAGTCGCCTGCGGCCAAGAGTCAATCGTGCTATGAGCACAATCAATGAGTGTGGCAAATGCGATCGTTGATCGTCAGCAGCGGCAGCAGCGGCAAACTGCTTCTTACCATATTCGGTGAATGTCTGAAAATGGCCAGAAAATTTCCTACGGGATTTTCGCCAGCTAAATCGGCAGCAAAATGATTTGCAGTTATGGTGTGGGTTAAAGAAAATGAACTTTTTTGTACTCTTTGTTGGCACAAATTGTTTCGAAAACGGGAGCAGTGTAATTTACCAGGTGAAAAATAGCTGTATATATTGAAAAGAATTTTTTGACTATTTTCATAGATTTTATATTATTAAAATTATAACAAAAACTTACTTTGCCAAGTTGGTTGGTTACTGTTATACAGGCGTATACTTAATTTTATTTTAAACCTCTTTTTTCTAAAGCAAAAAGTCTCTGTTTTTTATTTGTTTTCCCAAACCGTAAAGATTTTCTATATTTTTATTTACTTTATATCTGAAAACGCCATATATGTCAAATAAAAGTTTTTTGGCTACTTATTATAATGCTGAAAAAAACCCAATAGTTAGATCGATGATGCAGCAGGTGTGGGGGTATGCCACAAGCAATTCACTTTATTTCTGGGAAAATTCGCCACAAAAAGTTGCTGCTGGCAAACATCGTAAATATGGCAAAAAAACAGACGCAACATAAGCAACAGCAACAGTGACAGCAACAGCAACAGCGATTGAGATAAGAGCAACCCATGTTCGTGGCTGGTGAAATGGCTCGGAGTTCGCATTCGGTATTCGGATTCGTTCGATTGGGGGTAACGGCGACTTTCTGGCTGTGTTCGTTGGCGTTGGCTCTTGGCTCTTGGCCTGCCAGCGCGTCCGCCAGTTAGTCGACAGCAGAGACGCGCTGGCAACGAACGCTTGTCGCCATCGAAAGTCGCAAATTGGCAGTCGAGCAACGGCAATCGATTTGGCAGATTCACGTCAGATTCACATATGACCGGTAGAGACCGTAGCGACCGTAGAGACCGACGAACGGAGGCGTTTCGCTTACTTTGCAAATTGTCGCCGGCCTGCAAAATGCAATTACAGTGAAGTGTGTGTGTTGCTGTACTTGTTGTGTAGTTGTTGTGTGTGAAAGTGTGAGACTCGATTAGAGGCGATTGCATTAAGTGCGGGCTTTGTGATAATGATAGCCGGCAGATCTCTGGCACTGTTGCCAGCAGTTATTATAATCTTTGTATCTTGAGACTTGGCAGACATTCGTGACGCCAGTCTTGTTTGTTGCCACTTGGCTTTTTCCTATACAGTAGTCGAACGGAAATGAAATTTTTAGAATTCAGAATTTACTAAAATTTTTATTATTACGTATACTTAATATCTCGTTTTTTATTCATTTTGTAATACACAATGAATTTGATTCATGTTAGAAACTTGCATTATTCTTGATTTAAAGTCACTTTTGATACAGCAGCGTTCTTCTTATCGAGTGACTACTGTAGAAATACTTAAGTACATATTCGCGCACATTCTTGGCTACTTGGCCATTCTTTCTTTGTTGTCTGAGCATTTGCAAATTTTATTTGCCTTGTTTATAAACACACAATTTTACTGATTGATTAGACCAAATTGGACACGTTTGCCGCATTCAAATTGGTTGTTTGCGCAAAAAACCATGCAAATTGCAGTTAGTTGAATAAATTCATAATTCACTCGCTGCCTGTGAATGAGTGCGAGCTAAAAGCTAATTGACGTCATCACACACAAATGAGTTGAGTGGAAAACCGTAAAGGCAGTAAAATTACACAATTTGCAGTTCAAAACAAAAAACAGCTGATTTACGTTGCTCTCATTTGGCACAAAACCAACCACCAAATTAAACAAACAAACGAAAACAAAAACAAACATACTCTTCGCATTTACACTTTGTTTTGCTCATTTGCGTGCCAATTGTTGTTATAATTTAACTTGTTGAAAAGCTTTTAGCTGAGAGCAATGTGCATAATTTGGCTCTCTCCGTTTCATTCTCTCGAATGTCAAGTGTTGATGGAAACAAGTGAGAGCGAGAGTGAGAGAGCTAGAAAGAGAAAGAGTAGTAGTGCAACAACACGGCATCAGCTGGCGTTCTGTCCGCTGTCCGCTGTCGTCCATTGCCCCCTTGCTTGCCGTCAGATTATTAAAATACGCGCTATTTTAAATTGATTTGCATTTTGTGTTTTTGTTTTTCCTGTTCAATAGATTTCTTCTTTGTTGATCCAACCACAACGTAGAATGATTAAGATAGTCGCCGTACATAGTATGTAGTGGTTACGAGTGTTTACAAACATAAGTGTGTACATTGTATATAAATATGTGTATGTATGTATGTATGTACGTAGTATATTTACGTTTACTAGCTTGACGTATTTGTATGTAGCTTGTATGTATGTGTGCATTAAAGCTGCGTAGATGAGTTTGTTGTTGTTTTTTTTTTGTCACTATTACTTATACATACATATTAAGTACATAAATACATACATACATTGATGAGGAAACACTGAATGCGAGTGCAACAACAAAAGGTCTAGCAATGTCATTGCACAGTGGTCTCAATACTATTTAATTTGGTTATAATTTATGCATGCAAACTTCATTATTTACATACATATATTTATTTTTTTGATAGTAACAATTGTAAGCAATTTACAACATTATAAATTTGAATAAATACTAATACTCAGTTAACTAAATTTAACGAAATACAAGTAATAATTTGAGCATAGTATCATTTTTAACTCAAGAAGTAATATACCACTTTAAAATCATATATTTTTAAATAAAAACTTACAAAACTTGTATTTTTTGTATAAAACATCAAAATCATTAAAATGAATATATATACCATACTAATCAGGCTATATATATTGATAAAAAAAATTTCCCTACAAAATTCAAATGATTTAAAAGTTTTTTACTTTATTTTTGTATTACTTAAAAGTTTGATTAGTAATCAGCCAGCCTAATCGCTATTAATCGAATATACATTGAACTTATCTTTCATTCACATTTTGTGTGTGATTGTGGCATATCAATCGACTTCTACTCACTGTATGCATTGTATACGCACACTCATACACAGACACACACACACACACACACATACAAGCAAGCACTCATGCACACATGCTTATATTTAATTAAATCCATTTTTTTTTTCGAATTATTTCGCTTTGCTTAGTGGCAGCAGGAGGAACGGCAATCACAAATCGCATCATTTGCTTTCGAGCATCGCAATCGTTTGGGTGTTTTTCTCTGTGCCTGAAGCGAGTGGGGAATTATCAGCGTTTCCCCAAGCCAACCCACCTCTCTCCGCGAGTCGAATCCAATTGAAAAGTGCTTGGACCAGCATTAAGTGCTTTATTAAGATTTTGGGAAACTTGAGCGCATTATTAAACTGCCAGAGGTTACTGTTCTAGTAGACCCGGGCATAGTGCGAAATAAATGTGTATATTTTATGCTGACCCAAAGCCAAAGTTAAACTGGGTCAGTAATAAAAGAGTTTTGGTGCATTTTAGTGACGAAACGAAATGAACTTGAAACAACAGAAATTTCTCCATTGAGAACAAGAACCAAGTGCAATTGACTCAATTTTCTAGTGGTGCGCCCAAGTGCCTGCTCCACTTAAAATAGCCGCAAACACACACACACATATTTATTGCCAATGACGCTGATGTTCAAGGTTCGAGATTAGCGCAAACGCAGCATGAAAGGCATCTGTGGCGATGCCAAGCAGCAGCTAAACCAATGCATGCTCCTCGGCGACTGTGAGAATGCCATCGCCGGCAACGGAAATGGAAATAGGAGTGGCAACGGGAACGGTAACGGTAACGGGATCGGGAATGGGAGCGGGAGCGGGATCATTGCCTCGCCGGTTAATCGCGGCAGCCGGGCGTTTCGGGCGCGGCAAGTGCACAGCTTGGCAATCCGCAATACCAGCTCCTATGATACCATGGAGCGACCCTTTCGACCCGACAATCTGCGCGGTCGCTGGGCCAAATCGGCGGATTTCTATTTCGCCAGCTCGAGTTACGCCTTCAGCACAATGGCCTTCTCGGATGCATCCGTTTGGGCGCTCATGTTTGGCGGTTGGAGTAAGTAAACATTTTTAATAACAGTTTTAAATAGTCTCCTATTAAGCTGCCTTGAGGCATTGGTGTCACTTTAATGACAATATTGTTTAATATTATTTTGTTATCAATCAAATTCAATTAAATATATGAAAAGGTTATCAGCAAAAGCTCAGCAAAATTCAGTTGATTTAATTATACATTTTGCGCATATTATTATTATTCATATACCCTACAACTCATTAAAAGATACGTTTACAATTTCAAAAAAATATAATTTTTATAAAAATTTTACATATTTAAATTTGCTTACAAAACTTTAAGTACTAATGCAGTTATCTAGATGAATCATAGTTTGATTAATTTGAGCCTAAAATTGCTTACATCTTTCAGTTTGCTGGCAAGGGTATTTAAAAGTCGGCACAGAACCAACTTTTTCTTGCTTGTGATTTATTGGTTTGAGGTTCAACCATCATTATTAAATAAATAGCTAAGAATGTGTTTTATTAAGTAACATAATTAAAATTAAACCCAATTATCAACACTGCGTATGAGCACTAAAATACTTAATAAAGTGCGACTTATATCATAATATACATAGAGTACTTTTAAGGAATGCTTGCTTGAAATCACTTACAAATATTATTTAGAAAATTCTCAGATAATTTGTGTCTTTATATAAAGTTTTATGATCAGGTTTATGATTAATTTTCCAACAAATCAATTTAAATTCATTGAATAAATCGTGCGATAGATCATTCAACATTGCCCATAGAAATTAAAGTTTAATTCAAACAGAATCAGCAGTATTATTCTTGGAAAACTGTTTGAAAACATTTCAGATTAAAGTCAATGCATATAATGTCGTATGAGTAATATATATATAAGTTGTAACTCATGCAACTTTAGGACTGATTATAGTATAACTGTACAAATTAGTTAACTATTTTTTTAGCACATTGTAATAGAATTACTATATTTCTATGTGTTCTTAAAAACACATTTTTATTGTGTATCACGTCGTATGAGTAATATGTGATAAGCTAGACTTTGTTCTGCATTTTATTTAAAAATGTGGTTAGGCTTATTAGTCAGCACTATTCAGCCTTGAAATATTATCTATTGATTATATGAAAATACTATTTGTTGACTAAATCTCAATAATTTACCATTTCAATTTCAGAATTCTATTTAAGCGCCTATTTGCTGGCAGTTTGTTTCTATTCGCTGCCCATATTTCTGATACAAACATTTCTGGGCCAGTTTTCCACATCGGGCGCAATATCGGCGTTTCGCGTCTCGCCCATTTTTAAAGGTATGTAATATAATAAGTTGTGATTTTTAAAGTATACTAATATATTTTTTAACCACAGGCATAGGTTATTCAATATTAGTGCTGAACTTGGGCACACTTACCTACTACAGCATCAATGCGGCTGTGCCACTTATCTATGCCGTTAACTCGCTGCACGAGGTTATGCCTTGGATGAGCTGCAACAATACGTGGAATACGCCAGAGTGCTCTACACATGATCATTACAATGAAGATGTAAGTGATTGCAATTTAGAATAATTGTAAATAATTCAAATATGTTTATTAACAGGAAAATTATCAAAAACCACATTCAACTGTAGAGTTCTTTTAGTAAGTAATTATTTTTTTAAATTATTGAATAGCTAATATATTTATTTTATTGGTCAGCTCTATGATAGGTTCAATTAGGCCAGATGCAAACAGTTGGACCTTATCCTGGTCGATGCTGCTAGCAATTGTGGGCATCTGGTTGGTTGTCTTGGCGCTGCTGCTAAGCAAAGTGTCCCTGGCAAGTAGAGAATATTTATTTGTGGGCTCCAACTTTTTACTAATCCCCATTCACAGATTGGCAAATCGCTGCGCTGTGCCTGTGTGCTGATGTTTGGCTTCTTTGTGGCCGTATTCGTCTATCTGGTGATGCATGAGCATGTGAGCTGGCAGAGTCTGCTCGACTATCTGCATCCTACGATACCCAGCTGGCTTGGCATCAAGTCTGCGCTGGGCACAGCCATATTGCAGGCAAGCATGATCCTGGGTCCTGGCTGGGGCAGCGTCATCACACTGGGCAGCTACAATAGCTTTCGCAGCGATGCCGAACGCCTCAGCATTTGGGTGTGTGTCACCCATGTTCTCATCACAGTGATGGCCTTGGTCTGCGGTCATGTGGCCAATGATCATTTCGAATGTGGGTCCATCAATTACAAATCTTTATTAATATATATAAACTTATTAAATATTTCTCTCTCACTCTTTTAGTACATGTGGCCATGTGGCATGTGGAGAAGAAGCATACAATGCAGTTCCTTTATCTAGCATTTGCCTATCTCTTTGGCAGCTTCACAACACTGCCCAGGCTTTGGTCCTTTCTCTTCTTTGCTGTACTCTTTCTAGCCGAAATGAGTGCGCTGGTAAATGTTTACTTTACTTTAATATTTTTCGGCTATATTTATATTATTACAATTTTAATTTGAAAGGAATTGAAGTTATAGAAAAAGTAAAATTCAATTTGTAAATATTATCATTATTTTTTTTATACAATTTTTAGGGTTTTATAAAGTTTTTTAATATTTAAAATATTTTATTTCTTATTAATCACTGTATCTGTCTTTATATCCAATTCTATATCTGTATAATTAATTATCTAAAACTATGTAGATTTTTACTTTCCAGATCATTCATTTTACATTATTATTTTTATAAACTTCTTAGGGTTTTTAAAAGTTCTTTATTTCTAAAATATTTAATTTCTGATTGATCACTGTATCTGTCTTTATATCAAAATCTATATCTGTATCTGTTTATATGTCTACAACTATATATATATTTTTGCTTTACAGATCATTCAAATGATGTCTGTGCTAACTGCGCTCTTCGATGAGTTCGAGCAGCTGCGTCCTAGAAAGAAATCCATTACAATCCTGCTCGTGCTCTGCCTGATGGCCACATCCGTCTATTTTTGCACACAGGTTCGTCTAACACTCTTACATATACAGCATATATATATTTTACATATTTATTTTCCACTTTCAGATGGGCTTTAGTCAAGTTAGCGCCTTGTCCTACATTGCGTTGTTAACACAGATAATCATCTCGGCCCTGTTGGTGCTGATGGCTACCTGGATCTATGGCCGAGTGCGTTTCCAGTGTGATTTACAGTTTATGCTGGGCAAAACGATCTCAAGTTTCAAATTATTTTGCATACGCTTTGTGGCGCCCTTCTTTATAGCGGTCTCTTTGGTATGTTCTATAAGAGAAATATGCTCTTTAACAACAAAGTCTAACTAACTACTATTTGCAGTGGGAGACTATCTATATGTTGGCACAAAATGGTGCAGAGGATATGCTGATTTGGATTAGTCAGGCACTCATCTATCTGCTTGCCCTGGGTTATATGTTGATTAAACTGTCCCAGACAAATGGCCCTTGGCGTCAAAGGATGAAGCAATGCTTTGCTCCGCATGATTGGCATCCTGTCAATGCGGATAATCGTCGCTTCTATGAGGAGATAATGGGCACCTCCGAAATGCTCGTCATAGATAATGGCAATGCTGCCTGATATATAACTCTATGTATATCTATTTATATATACCGCATAATTCTAGTGCCTATAAAAACGAATAGAACTACTCATTTTATTGTAGTACTAAACTGTACTTAAGCAAAGGACCTCAACCTCAGGTCGAACTGAACTCAATTGTGTGTTAAACAGCTGAAATATTTAGATTAACACTCTTCCATAAATGAGCGCATGTTTTTTTACTAAATGTACTGATATTTTCCAAATCTAGTTGTAGGGAACAATAAACTGGTGATATTTGTAGTTGCATATATATGAATAAAGAGCAAACTGCTTTTTGCAAACATTTTAAAAGAATGGATTTTTAATTTGGATTCAAAACATTTCTTAAGCTATCTTTTTTTTGGATTTGTGTATATATATATTGTTCACATTTATGTGAGAAAGGTTTTGTTTGTTTAAAGTAAATATATCAGATTTAAATATATTGCCAGAAAGTAGGTATTTACATTTAAAAGCTATGGTTATTTTACAATTGATTTAACTATGATTTGACCGCATGCTCATTTTTTTCACTGTAGCAAATCTGTAGTTTTTAAATAGAAATAATTTTTTTATTTATTTTTAATTGCTTGCTTGCATACTTTTTGGCTTTATTTATATATATATTCAGATCACTTAAAAAAAAAAAGTTTACACTGAAATTTTCTATTTAAATAAAATACTTATATTTTTAAAAATAGAATCTTGATTTATTTATTTTAGTAGACATGTATTTTTGTTTACATGTATTTACTTGTGTACTTTAAATGATTACAATTCAATACAAATATCATTTTCATCCTCATTTCTCTCAATGTATGTACAACGTGCCAGCAGCTGAGAACTTGGCAATCTGTTGCTGTATTTATTTATGCTACTATATATGTTGAGACAGCGTTGATAATGAAAAAAACTATCTATCTCATTCCATGGATGCTACGGATGATCTTGCAGACCTCACATTCAGTCTGCCGGCATCGTTTCTTCTAATTAGAACGTCTAACGTTTAGAGTAAAAGGGCGCGCGAATCCACCAAAAAAAAAATAAAAATAATAATAACGAAAATAATTAAATTTCATCTGCATTGCAAGGCTGTTAATCGTATTATTTATTTTCATATTTTGCTCTTATTTCTAAATGTTGTGCTTTATAAATACAAATTGATGCACCGCAACCTTTGATTTAATTAATATTCTGTTTCCAAGTGAAATCATATTCTACATAGCTCGAGGACTGAGCTTAGATTGCAACTGTTGCCATGGTGTATGAGACCTCCTACGAGAGTGGCCGCAAGCCATTCAAACCTGATCTGCAGCGTGGCAAATGGGAGAAGCCAACGGATTATATATACGCCTGCTTTGGCTTGGCACTCAAATTGGATTTATTTGTCGCTTCCTATTGGCTTTTTTTCGATATGGGCTGTAAGTGTAATTGTGTTTTCATTGTGCGAGGTGTATATTTCCAGCTAAATTTATTTCAAATTCACTGATAAGCTTAGCAATCTAGTATTTTATAGCTAAAAATCCATCCTATGTATGAATGCGAGGGGCGTTTAGTGCGTTGAAAGATTGGCGGAGATTAATGTACAAAAAGAGTTGATCAAACAGTAATAGAATTTTTAAAAATAGTGTAATTATTTTTTTGATTTATTTTTGCACATTTTTTAGGGAGCGTTTCGGTGGGAGTAGTTAAACTATTTTAAATTGTTTTTGTGATAAAAACAAATCCAAACAACATTTTTTGGACTTGATAAGAACAGATAAAATATATATAAGTATAAATTTCGTATACTAACATTTTATTTACTTGCTTCACTTTAGTGTTCGGCATGTTACCTTACTATCTCTATATGGTTATATATATGGTGCCCATTCTGATCATACACTCCTTTATGGGTCAATTCTCAAGCAGCGGGTTTATATCCGCATTTCGACTGTCGCCATTTTTTAAAGGTAATAACTGAACATGGATATATCTTGATTAATTTGAGTTATGATTGATGATTATGATTATCTATTCTAGGCATGGGCTATGTGAGTCTGCTATTGAGCCTGGCAACCCTGTTTTATTATAGCATCTTTGCAATTGTTCCGCTTGTATTCATGATGAATTCGCTGCGTCCCACTTTGCCATGGAGCTGCGAGGGTCTGCTTTCTTGGTCCAATGCAAAAGCTGTAAGTATTTATAATGAAATATTCAAATTCAAAAATCTAGACTTTTGCTACTGCTTTTCAGCTCTGCAATATGTCGAAACAGAAAGCCAGTAGTACTGTCTATGTGGCTTCAGTGATTTTCTTTAGGTGGGTATATCATCATATCATATATGTAGATACTTTGCAGGCCCCAAATATTGATATCTAATTGCAGGCAATACTATCAATCAAAGAGCAGGTTTCCACATGAGGAAGGGGAAGATGAGTTGTCCTGGCACCTAGTGGGTTACGTTGCTGTGATCTGGGCTTTAATAACCGGCATTTTCTACAAGTTTTCCGAAACAGCAAAGGTGAACTATACACGGGTGTTATTAACATATATATATATATATATATAATTACAAAAGATTGCATTTAGTTATCAAAGAATTTGTGATATTTCAGTTTGGTAAACTGGTACGCTATATGGTCATCTCAACTTTGGTGCTGTTGGTGGTTTGCCTCATACGCTTTATATTTCTACCCGGTGCTTTGGATGGTCTGGTGCACTTTGTAAAACCCCGCGTGGACTCGATGGTGGAGGGTGGCTTCAGCATGTTTATTATTGTGCTGCAGGCTTTTGGTTCTGGCTGGGGTACCGTCATGGCTCTATCCAGTTTCAACAATTTTCGGACGAACATTATGAAATATAGCTGGATAATTGGCTTTGGGCAGACGCTCGTTTATATTTTATTCGGCTTGGTTACCTATATGCTGGATCATTACTTTGAAAGTAAGTAACTTTATAGCAAATATTAACTATTAAACATGAATATTAATATATATTGATTTTTCATTTAAGCCCTGAAACCCAGCGATTTCGAGTCCTATGTGGATACGCACTGGGTGTTGTATCTATCGAGTGCCAGTGCTTTATCCACAATCGAGTGGCCCAATATGTGGATTTTTATCTACTACACCATGTTGCTGATGGCTGCACTGATTGTGATGGTTCGTCATTTTCATAGGGCTAAGCTTAATTTGCTAAATTCATCATTGTTTTCTGAACAGATCACACAACTCTTTACGGTATTCACGAGCCTCTTTGATGAGTTCGAGCTGTTGCGAATGCATAGAAAGCAAGTTATCTTTGGCACTTTGGCCACCTTGTCGGTCCTTTCGCTAATCTTTTGCACGAATGTAAGTACATTTTCTTATATTTTCGTTTTTTTTCTATCCAATTGGTACTATGCTTTTATCGCCAAAACATTGTATATTTTCGAGATTAACAATCGGTTCATATTTGACAAAAATGGGGCAGTTTGAAGTCTGGGAAGGTCATTTATAAGCAACTTTTCGATATGAATGAATTTAAGACCTTGGATCAGGTTATATCCTAGTCAGGCACTCTCGACTAGAGCACTTCTATTTGTTTTGTTTATATTAACAATTTATTTTAACTTAACTTTACTATATTCTATCCATACTCATTACTTTTTTAATACTCTTAAATAATTAAATTGCCTTTTTCCGTTTATTATATTTTAGTCCTATTCAATTTTATTTATATTCTAATTAAAATCATTATTTTTTTAATACCCTTTACTAATTGAATTGCCTTATTTTTTTTTAGTATTTTATTCCTAATAAATTTTATTGAACTCCATACTAATCCATTTTGATTTATATAATATTTTATTTATACAATTTAGATGCTTTGTATCGCATCCTTTCTTTACTAATTTATTACACATTACAATTTAATTGAATTCAATATGAATTTCTCTAATATTATCTTTTCTCTCTCTCTCTCTCTCTTACTCTCTCTCTGATAGCACGGCGTTAAGCACTTCTCGGCATTATCCTTGGTTTCGATTATCTCGCATAGTGGTTTGCATTTGCTGCTCATCCTCGCGGTGCTTTGGGTCTACGGACGTGAGCGTTTCCAGCGGGATATTGAATTTATGCTGGGACAGCCGTTTGCCTCCTGGAAGGTTTTCATACTGCGCTTCATAGCGCCGCTGTTTCTGGTGGGCTCGCTGGTTAGTATTTAAACCCTATTTGGAATTGCTTTAGTTGCAAATTTGTATGTGGTTTCTTGCAGCTGATGGGTCTGTTTATTTCTTCGATGGAGCATGCATTTACCTCCTCTGTGTTGTATTTTAGTCTGTACCTGGTATTTCTGCCCATGTTGTTCATTCCAGGCTATGGCATGTTTATTATGTACCAGAATACGGGCGGATTTTGTAATCGCTTTAGGCGCGCTTGTCGACCAAACGACTGGTATCCCATAGAAATGGAGGAGCGCCAGAAGTATGAGGAGGCTGTGGGCAATGCTGATATAACCCATCAATTATATGAAGTCACCGAAGAAGTGAATTAATGTGTCTAGCATTTTTCTTCGTTATGTTTCTCTGAGATTTCCACATTTAATAAATGCATTTTATCTTAGTTTGGCATCAAATGAAATTCATTTAAGGGATACCTTATTTTTAAAGAACGTCAACTATCTTTAGGGTTAATAAAGTATTGTGGTACTATATGAAATTCTTGTTCTATAAAGATAGTAAAAAAGTTGAACAATGCCTATATACTTTATAGGGTTCGAGATCAAAACATGTTCAGTTATAAAAGGTTCTATTTTGTCGAATCCGGCTCCGCTTCCGTGTCGGACATAAATGCTGGCAACGCCGTTGTAGTTAGCGGTCAGTTTAAATATAATGCTTGTCATGTGTTGCGGTTTCCGCGATGTGTTTTCAATACAAATATCATTTTTACCCTCATTTCTCTCAATGTATGTATAACGTGCCAGCGGCTGAGAACTTGGCAATCTGTTGCTGTATTTATATATACTACTATATATGTTGAGACAGCGGCGACGTTGATAATGAAAAAAAGTATCTATCTCATTCCATGGATGCTACGGATGCTCTCGCAGACCTCACATTCAGTCTGCCGGCATCGTTTCTTCTAATTAGAACGTCAATTTAAAGTAAACGGGCGCGCAAATCCAACAAAAAAAAAAACAAAAATAAAAAATAATAACGAAAATAATTAAATTTCAGCTGCATTGCAAGGCTGTTAATCGTATTATTTATTTTTATATTTTGCTTTTTGTCTAATTGTTGTGCTTTATAAATACAAATTGATGCACCGCAGACTTTGATTTAATTAATATTCTGTTTCCAAGTGAAATCATATTCTACATAGCTCGAGGACTGAGCTCAGATTGCAACTGTTGCCATGGTGTATGAGACCTCCTACGAGAGTGGCCGCAAGCCATTCAAACCTGATCTGCAGCGTGGCAAATGGGAGAAGCCAACGGATTATATATACGCCTGCTTTGGCTTGGCACTCAAATTGGATTTATTTGTCGCTGCATATTGGTTTTTTTTTGATATGGGCTGTAAGTGTGTTTTCATTGTGCGAGGTGTATATTTCCAGCTAAATTTATTTCAAATTCACTGATAAGCTTAGCAATCTAGTATTTCATAGTTGAGATCAATGCATCCTATGTACAAATGCGAGGGGCGTTTAGTGAGTTGAAAGATTGCCGGAGATTAATGTACAAAAAGTGACGATCAAACAGTAATAGTATTTTTAAAATTAGTTAAATTATTTTTTTCATTTAGTTTTGCACATTTTTCCACAATTAAAACTATTAACAATACAAATTGAAAGAGCATGCGATTAAGTTTAGGGGGCGTTTCTTTGGGAGTAGTTAAACTATTTTAAATTGTTTTTGTGATAAAAACAAATCCAAACAACATTTTTTGGACTTGATAAGTTTAGTATGAACAGATAAGATATATATAAGTATCAATTTCGTATACTAACATTTTATTTACTTGCTTCACTTTAGTGTTCGGCATGTTACCTTACTATCTCTATATGGTTATATATATGGTGCCCATTCTGATCATACACTCCTTTATGGGTCAATTCTCAAGCAGCGGGTTTATATCCGCATTTCGACTGTCGCCATTTTTTAAAGGTAATAACTGAACATGGATATATCTTGATTAATTTGAGTTATGATTGATGATTATGATTATCTATTCTAGGCATGGGCTATGTGAGTCTGCTATTGAGCCTGGCAACCCTGTTTTATTATAGCATCTTTGCAATTGTTCCGCTTGTATTCATGATGAATTCGCTGCGTCCCACTTTGCCATGGAGCTGCGAGGGTCTGATTTCTTGGTCCAATGCAACCACTGTAAGTATATACAATGAAATATTCAAATTCAAAAATCTATACTTTTGCAACTGCTTTTCAGATCTGCAATATGACGAATACACAAATTCACACACTGCTAGACAGTAATAATGAAACGGAAATCTTTGAAGTGACTGTTGTCCATGTGCCTTCCGTGATTTTCTTTAGGTGGGTATATCATCATATCATATATGTAGATACTTGCAGGCCCCAACTATTGTTATCTAATTGCAGGCAATACTATCAGACTAAGAGCGAGTATTCACATGAGAAAGGGGAAAATGAGTTGTCCTGGCACCTAGTGGGTTTCGCTGCTGTGATCTGGGCTTTAATAACCGGCATTTTCTACAAGTTTTCCGAAACAGCAAAGGTGAACTATACACGGGTGTTATTAACATATATATATATATATATATAAATTACAAAAGATTGCATTTAGTTATCAAAGAATTTGTGATATTTCAGTTTGGTAAACTGGTACGCTATATGGTCATCTCAACTTTGGTGCTGTTGGTGGTTTGCCTCATACGCTTTATATTTCTACCCGGTGCTTTGGATGGTCTGATGCACTATGTAAACCCCCGCGTGGACTCGATGGTGGAGGGTAGCTTCAGCATGACTATTATTGTGCTGCAAGCTTTTGGTTCTGGCTGGGGCACCGTCATGGCTCTATCCAGTTTCAACAATTTTCGGACGAACATTATGAAATATAGCTGGATAATTGGCTTTGGGCAGACGCTAGTTTATATTTTATTCGGCTTGGTTACCTATATGCTGGATCATTACTTTGACGGTAAGTAACTTTATAGCAAATATTAATTATTAAACATGAATATTAATATATATTGATTTTTCATTTAAGCCCTGAAACCCAGCGATTTCGAGTCCTATGTGGATACGCACTGGGTGTTGTATCTATCGAGTGCCAGTGCTTTATCCACAATCGAGTGGCCCAATATGTGGACATTTATCTACTACACCATGTTGCTGATGGCTGCACTGATTGTGATGGTTCGTCATTTTCATAGGGCTAAGCTTAATTTGTTAAATTCATCATTGTTTTCTGAACAGATCACACAGCTCTTTACGGTATTCACGAGCCTCTTTGATGAGTTCGAGCTGTTGCGAATGCATAAAAAGCAAGTTATCTATGGAACTTTGGCCACCTTGTCGGTCCTTTCGCTAATCTTTTGCACGAATGTAAGTACATTTTCTTATATTTTCGTATTTTTTCTATCCAATTGGTATTATGCTTTAAAGTTGAGATGTAGAATTAAATAAGATGCCACATATTGCTCAAAATAGCATTGGGATTGACAATCGGTTCAGATTTGACAAAGTTGGGGCAGTTTGAAGTCTGGGAAGGTCATTTATAAGGAACTTTTCGATATTAATGAATGTAAGACCTTGGATCAGGTTATATCCCAGTCGGGCACTCTCAACTAGAGCACTCTTACGTGCTTTGTTTATATTTACAATTTATTTTAACTTAACTTTACTATATTCTTTCCAAACTCATTACTTTTTTAATACCATTAACTTATTAAATTGCCTTTTTTTCGTTTATTATATTTTACTCCCATTCAATTTTATTTAATTCTATAATTAAAATTTTTTTCAATTCTATTTTATTATATTCTTTTTATAAATATTATGTTTGTAATACCCTTAACAAACTGAATTGCCTTATTTTTTTTTATTATATTATTCCTATTAAATTTTATTGAATTCCATTCTAATCTAACCCATTTATTAAATACTGTTGTTTTGATTTATATAATATTTTATTTATACAATTTAGATACTTTGTATCACATTCTTTCTTTACCAATTTATTACGCATCACAAATTAATTGAATTCAATATGATTTTTTCTAATATTATCTTCACTCTCTCTCTCTCTCTCTTACTCTCTTTCTCTCTCTGATAGCACGGCGTTGAGCACTTCTCGGCATTATCCTTGGATTCGATTATCTCGCATAGTGTATTGCATTTGCTGCTCATCCTTGCGGTGCTTTGGGTCTACGGACGTGAGCGTTTCCAGCGGGATATTGAATTTATGCTGGGACAGCCGTTTGCCTCCTGGAAGGTTTTCATACTGCGCTTCATAGCGCCGCTGTTTCTGCTGAACTCGCTGGTTAGTATTTAAACCCTATTTGGAATTGCTTTAGTTACAAATTTGTATGTGGTTTCTTGCAGCTGATGGGTCTGTTTATTTCTTCGATGGAGCGTGCATTTTCCTCCTCTGTGTTGTATTTTAGTCTGTTTCTGGTATTTGTGCCCATGTTGTTCATTCCAGGCTATGGCATGTTTATTACGTACCAGAATACGGGCGGATTTTGTAATCGCTTTAGGCGCGCTTGTCGACCAAACGACTGGTATCCCACAGAAATGGAGGAGCGCCAGAAGTATGAGGAGGTTGTGGGCAATGCTGATATTACCCATCAATTATATGAAGTCAGCGAAGAAGTGAATTAATATGTCCAGCATTTTTCTTCGTTATGTTTCTCTGAGATTTCCACATTTAATAAACACATTCTATCTTAGTTTGGCATCAAATGAAATTCATTTAAGGGACATCTTATTTTTAAAGACCATCAAATATCTTTACGGATAATAAAGTATTGTGGTTCAATATGAAGTTCTTGTCCTATAAAGATCAAATAAGATAGTGGAAAAGTTGAACAATACTTTTATACTTTATAGGGTTCGAGATCAAAACATGTCCAGTTATAAAAGGTTCTATTTCGTCGCATCCGGTTCCGCTTCCGTGTCGGACATAAATGCTGGCATTTTACGTTGTCTTCGGAAAGCATTATATTCGGCACGATCGGCTGGATCGGCTGGTGTCCAGTCCAAGGGCTTCAGGCGCTTCTTCAGGCTATCGCACATCGTGTCTCGCTTTCGGATCATAATGTAGAACACGTATAGCGGTATAAACATTACCGAAGATACAAAACTTAACCAGCCCAGGATAATGGCCCACTGGGGATACCCAACGCCGTTGTAGTTAACGGTACGTATAAATATAATGCTTGTTAATAGGATAAACTGTTGCAAATGAGTTGATATTACGATGAGGAATAATCGAATTGTGTTATGATAATGTCGGGGACTTACAAACAGAACTACTGGCACCATATACTTCCAGGCAATCTTCCAAAATACACTTGGCCGCTTTCCCAACATGAACTCAATGTCCGTCAAGAAATTATCAATGCCATAGATGTACGATACCATAATCGTTTCAACCAAACAGATAACGATAATCGCGATTGCCGATGAGTACCAATCGAATAATTGCACTATATACATGCCAGCCTGAAGTATTAGATAACTGTGCACTATATGATAACTTTCATATAATTGGCAATGAGATACTTACATTGGTGCACATAATACTCGAAACGGAGAAGAACATTGAGCATAGAACGAAGGTCACCTTCATTTTGTGATTACGAAAAAAATCGATCTCATCCAGCACCGACGAAGTTACGGCCTCCAATTGCACAAACTAATAATAACAATAAAATTATATATTTCCCAGTCAAATTAAATTAATAATTTGTAATGGTAAAATTACAAAAATTAAAAAAAAAAAAAAAAATAATTGGATGATATATGCAAATTATAAATTTTGCTGTAGGATGTCTTGCAAAAATAAATTGGTACCCTTCTCAATAAAATATATCTAATCTTAACTGACCACTTATCGGACAGATGCCGCACAAGCCCTAAATACCCTAACATATCCACTTGAGAAAATATCTTATTCGGATTATTTCAAACCTGATTAATGTATGTGTAGCGTATATAAATGTCGCATACCCACCACACTGTCAATACCCAACAGGAAGAGCATCACAAAGAACATTAAAGCCCAAAACTGTGGACAAGGCAACATGGCAATAGCTTCCGGATAGGTGACAAAAGCCAGACCCGCACCGGATGTGGCAACTGTGGCAACGGGTATGCCCGACTTAACTAGAAGAGGCACAAATTAGTATATAGTATATATTTATATAATAGTCGGTATGCGTGTGATGACTTACAGGATAGAAAACCCAATACGGAGAAGACTACGACGCCGGCATAAATGCTTGTAAACACATTAATTGACACCACCAGAACGGAGTCGAACTTCGCATTGTTGCGAAAGTTATTGAAGCTGGCCATGTTCACGAGACCGCCCCAGCCGGGTCCCAGGCCGAAAAACATCTGTATGGCCGCATCGGCCCAGACCTTCAGATCCAGCAGACGATGCCATTCGGGATATAGGAAAAACTTAATGCCAGCTGCAGCGCCCGGAAGCGTCACTCCTCGCACAAAGAGAATGGTAAGCAGCACGTACGGAAACAGTGCCGTAAAGTACGCGACCTTGCCCACCTGTCAAAAATACATATAGGCTAGAAGGTTTAACACGGCTTTGCACCGGAATTCGATCGTTCCACGTCTTACCGATTTAATGCCCTTGAGCACACATAAATAAATGATCAGCCAGGTGATGAATAGACTGCACAGCTGCTCCCACACCATGCCACCAAGAACGGCAATGTTCTCCGAGATGCGCAGGACTTCCAGGCTGCAAATGCAAAACCAATGAGTTGGCCTTGAGATAAAACAAAACTCACTGAAAGAACTCATCCGCCGGCGTCGTTCCCCTACCCTCAACAAATTGCATCTATATTACAATAAATTATATTATTATTATATATTAGTTATGCAACATAATATACCTGATCAAGGGTTGTGCAATTGGGTGAGTTCCATGGATGATCACAGTCCACCCAGGGCACCGTCTTCCAGAAGCAGTAATATAGCATGCGTATCGGATACGATATGATAACGGAATAGTAGCACACACAATACAAGTTCACAATGACCATGCAAATGCCGGTGCCCCGGAGTATCGGCACCAATCGAAACATGCCCGTACAGCCGGTGCCCGAGAATTGGCCAATTAGCACCTCCATATAGAATAAGGGAATGCCACACAGTATCACCATAAGCATATATGGTACCAGGAATGCACCTAGATATATTAAATATATATGAAAAAACAAAAATATATTTCTGCGATTTTCTCAGAACCAAAATATAGAGAAATTGTATTTAAAGATATATTACTATCTAAAGTCCAAAAAAATGAGGAAAAGATATAAGAATAAAATAATATAGAATATTATATTATATAAATGCGGGTTTCTGATAAGAAGTTATATATAAAGATATAGTACTATCTAAAGACTAAAAAAATGCAGCAAAAATATAAATTGAATAAAATATAATATAAAATAAATACTAGTGACTGATTAAACACTATTAATAAAAACTA
The DNA here is from genome assembly GCA_035045305.1 of Drosophila maculinotata. NCBI lineage: Eukaryota > Metazoa > Arthropoda > Insecta > Diptera > Drosophilidae > Drosophila > Drosophila maculinotata. Next base: position 367,019 of record JAWNPD010000592.1, on the reverse strand, counting down.
AATAAGCAATTCACGTAACAAAAAATAAATGACGACAAAAATGTATTCAAACATAAATCAATTTAATAATCTAATGATTTCAGAATATTGCGATTCAATAAATTATTAAGTTTCCATTAGCAATTTAAAGAAAAATCAAACTGCGAAAATAAAGAAAAAAAAAAACTTGTAATCTACCAAAATATTAGATCCTTCGAGCCGGATTTGAACCAGCGACCTATGGATTTCAACATATCGCGATTCAATAAACTGATGGTACAATAGCTGGTACGTCTAGGCCGGGTTGGAGGAGTCCAGAGTACCGCTAAAGGCCACCAAGCCTCGAAAACTCTACAGTCCATCGCTCTACCAACTGAGCTATCGAAGGCATTCACTGTCTGCCGCCAAAGCGCCCATAAAAGCCCAACACACACAACAGCTGGGCGCCAGCTTTCACTCGAAAGCTATCATAATTGAGCTGGGAAGCTTCAAATAGACACTGCACTGGGGGCATGCGCTATTTTTGGATACAGCCGCAATTTTGAGTGAATTTGCGAGCATAAATTGCTCACTTACTCACAATTACTGGCGTGTGGCATGCAGCATGTTGCAGGGGAAGGGAGGGGGGGGGGGTACTAGAATTGACTTACCGCCACCACTGCGGTAGCAGAGGTAGGGAAATCGCCAAACATTGCCAATGCCAATCGCATAGCCGACCAGCGTAAGTATAAATTCAGTTTTCGATGCCCATTGGCCCCGATTTGCATCCCGATTAATCCTTTTCTCTTTTCGCGGTCGCGTTGGCGGCTGCGATTCCGGCGCTTGCATTCCACTTGTTCAAATTTTGCAATAATTTTTATGTCTAATTTTAAGCATGTTTTAAAGTTAAAGAATGCCTGCCGTACTGTTCTATACTATGCGATTTGAAAAGAATCAAAATGTTACCAAACTGAAAAATAGGTTATTAATATTTAAGGAAGCCGTATTATGACTTATATTGTAAGGCCTGCTAGGCCTCAAAACTTCTTGAGCTCTTTTTATTGGAGCATTGATTTCTTTACCTTTAGAATTCCAAGTGTGAAATAATCACTATGCTTTTTTTACTGCCATTTCCTTTTAGATAGATCATAGCACGAATAAAACTTTAAAATAATGATTATTTTAACATTATTCTCAAACACATTTATCTATTAGGTTTTTAGTAATTGTTAACTGTATTTTATTGGCAACTTTTAGCATCGTTAAAATTAGTTGGATTTTAGTTCATGGTTTTACTTAATCTAGCTTATTAATTAGATGAGTGGTTTTTTGTTAAAGCTTCCGTTTATCTCGTCATCGCTCCACTTGCTTGGAACACGTCTCCATTTGTATCTAACAGCGCAGTTGCCACATGAAGCTAAGACCCATCAGCAGCATGGTTGCTGCACCCTGACTGCTAGCTGAATTACGACCTGCTATGGCTGTATTATAGTCATCTGGTTGACGGGACTCTCGCTTCTCGGCCTTCTCGCACAGGTCTCCGCAAATTGCATGCTCACAAATATCACAAATGTTCGACTTGGGGGCACGATAGAACTGGCGAGCGCGACGAGCTGAAATTATTAAGTTTAAAATTGTATATATATTAGTTATATATAAAAAGGAATAATACTCATTTATATATAAATATATTTTAAGCTGACTGGCTTAAGAAAATACTTGTCTCTAAATAAAAAGAATTTAATTAAATACGTATACGTGATTTTATGAGAGTGAAAAAAAATTATATATGTATGTAAATACTTAAAAGCTATAATATTTATTTGCTGGGACACCTACCGCTATCGTAATAGTCGTACATAACAACTGGCACTGGTCGATGCTTTGTCACCTTCACCGTTCTGTAGGCATGCAACGTGGGGCACACCTCCCGTCTGTCCAGGTAATCAAAGTAGATGATGACCTTCGTGTTGCGCCGCTGCGTCTCGACCTTCTTGATGCGCTCACTGGACTCCAGCGTGGGCAGCGTATCCGTATCGACCACAAAGCCACTGGGCAGATACACCTCCATGACAGCCATGTTCGAGCGCTCGGCATCGCCGGGCACGGATACGAAACTGGCGCAGGCCGACAAATGCAGATAGTCCGCATGCGAATTGCGATTCACTGTCGGATCGAGAACAAAACGTGGCCAAGCACTGGTCACATTCGTGTTGTACCTGTAGCTCACCTGAGCCAGCGCCAAGCCTCGTCCAGTAGCCGAAACGCTCACGTTCTTAATGTTGCTGGGCAGCTGGAAGAGATGCAAAATGATAGACAATTTGAGATGTAGAATTATTAAAGAGAACAGACCATGATCAAAACGACCTTGAAATTTAAGATCGTGTCATTTTTGAAAGTTATGGCACTTTGAAGTCTGGGAAGGTCATTTTTAGGGACTTGGGAACATCACATGCCAACATCTTGTCATGATTTTTGACATGAAATCCGAAAATGGGAAGTTTCTAAACTATGAATGTAGAATTATTAAGGAGGACAAAACATGATCAAAATGACCTTGGAATTGAAGATCGGGTCAGTTTTAACAAAGTTATGGCACTTTGAAGTCTGGGAAGGGCATTTTTAGGGACTTCACATGCTAGCATCTTGTCATGATTTTCGACATGAAATCCGAAAATGGGAAGTTTCTAAGCTATGAATGTAGAACTATTAAGGAGGACAAAACATGATCAAAATGACCTTGGAATTAAAGATCGGGTCAGTTTTGACAAAGTTATGGCACTTTGAAGTCTGGGAAGGGCATTTTTAGGGACTTCACATGCTAGCATCTTGTCATGATTTTCGACATGAAATCCGAAAATGGGAAGTTTCTAAACTATGAATGTAGAATTATCAAGGAGGACAAAACATGATCAAAATGACCTCGGAATTGAAGATCGGGTCAGTTTTGACAAAGTTATGGCACTTTGAATTCTGGAAAGGGCATTTTTAGGGCATCATGCCAGCATCTTGTCATGATTTTTGACATGAAATCCGAAAATGGGAGGTTTCTAAACTATGAATGTTGAAATAATAAGGAGGACAAAACATGATCAAAATGACCTCGGAATTGAAGATTGGATCAGTTTTGACAAAGTTATGGCACTTTGAAGTCTGGGAAGGGCATTTTTAGGGACTTCACATGCTAGCATCTTGTCATGATTTTCGACATGAAATCCGAAAATGGGAAGTTTCTAAACTATGAATGTAGAATTATCAAGGAGGACAAAACATGATCAAAATGACCTCGGAATTGAAGATCGGGTCAGTTTTGACAAAGTTATGGCACTTTGAATTCTGGAAAGGGCATTTTTAGGGCATCATGCCAGCATCTTGTCATGATTTTTGACATGAAATCCGAAAATGGGAAGTTTCTAATCTATGAATGTAGAATTGTTAAGGATCAGAAACCATGATCAAAATGACTTCGGAATTTGTATGAAATCGGATTTAGTCTTCGACAAACGGAAGATAAATCTTAATTGTGTGATAGTTTACCTCAACACTTTGCAGTGCCAGCGAATTCTCCGAGTTGACATTCAATATGGTCTCAGCACCTTCTCCATAATGAAAGCCAATCTGCACGTTGTTGCCCTGGCTGGAGAAGCGTTGAGCAAACATGAGCAATGCCTGCAGACCCACCACCGTGTCCTGGGAGGCAACAAAGCCACCGAAGGCATTACGCTGATCCATCAGCCAGTTGATCACTGGGAGCGCATCACCCACAAGATTGTTTTCCAGCAGGGCGAGAGCTGCGTAGGCAGAGATCTCAATGTTGACGCTCCGGGTGGCATTATACCAGGGGGATTGTTGTTCCGTCGCCGGCGCTGTTTTGTTCCACCACTTGCGTCCATCGGCATTGGTGGCCATTGAGTCCAGACGCTGCAGGAAAGCGGCCTTGGCATTGTGATTGGCCCGGGAGAGAACATAGGTGCCCAGTGCCATGGCGTGAAGATTGCTGGCGGTGTCCAGGCCACGAGCGATAAAGTCCAGCGCTTTGTTAATGTTATTACGGTACTCGGCGTAAACATCCTGTAATGAATTAAGTTAAGAGATTGGAGAGATTTACTTTCAGCTGTCTTACCACATTTTCCATCATGGCTAGGGTGACAAATGCTGTCAGACTGACGCCCCCATCGTCGAACTGCTCGAAGATGTCGCCGTGCTCCTCGTAGCCACCATTGCCCGACTGCATGCTGGCCAAATAGGCCAAAGCTGTCTGCAGCACATGCTCATCCACCTGAAGGTAGGGCGCTGCCTGCCTTAAGGATCGGGCTACATAGGCCGTTAGCCACGTTGAGCTCTGCTTGGCAGACAGTCCAAAGGCGCTGAAGGCTCCATTCTCATGGCGATAGTAGAGCAGTCGTTGATAACCCACGGCCAAATTGTTGGTAGCACTCAGCTCCACTTCCGGCGTCAGTTGACGCAGTCGCTGCAAGAGATATGATATTATGGTCAATATTAGATTAGGTCCCAAGGAGGGAATACAACTAATGAAAACATGTCCATTTTAATGGCTAAAGGAAGGTAGAACTTATCTAATATGATCTGGAATAATTTTATTTTACATAAATATTTTGTTTGTTTGATTTTTCCGTTTAAAAATAAGTCACGTCATGTTTCATAAATGATTTCATGGTACGTGACGTGACGAAAAAGGCTTGAAGACACGTGACGTGATATTTTAATTCCTCTAATGATTTGATTGAGATTTGGCTCATTTGTATCTCAATTTTTATGAATTTTTCTTGACATATTAACAACTGATAAAAATATATATATTTTCAACTTACGCCCAAGTAACGTAGCACCATAAGATTGGGCACAAAGTTCACCATGGTCTGTTCGCCACAGCCGGTGGGCAGAAGGATCAGCTGCTGTAGATTACCCACAATACTGCCCACCAGATCACCCACAGCGCTCACTTCGATGCTCGTCGAATCGGGAATCGCATTTCGAGGCACTTGAATGCTGATATTCTGTCGACGCTGCGCATTCGAGTTCAATTCGAAGAGGAAACCACGATTGACCCGCTCCGTGGCACCGGGATGCTCGACGAGGAGTGTGCTTTCGACAGTGTCGCCAGCTTGGGAAGTGGTTGCCACTGCCTTCACGGGTAGAGCACCCACTCGTCGAGGTGACACAACAAACGAAACGGAGCGAGCCGACTTGGCGGGCACTTCAATGGTGCGGCGACTGAAGAATTCCAGTTCTGCAGAGGTAAGAAAAACAGGTGAGACAATATTTAAGATAATGTTGTTTAGGAAACTAGGAACATGGTTAAATGACTCTTAAACTCACGTGAGCGCTTATTGGTTTGATTGCTTTGCAGCTTGGGAAAATCAAAATCCTGTGCCGCATTATAGAAAGTGACATCGACGCTCAAATCGCTATCCCTATTATTGTGCACCACAAAAGGCAAGGCAAGGAGTTCATCTAAAAATATCAGAGTTTTTGAATGGATAGATCCAAGTTGATTTATTTGAATTTATTCTCAAGTACCCTTGCGCACGGAGTAGGGCATCTCAGTGGATATGTAGAACTCCTTGTAGGCCTCAAGCTTGCTGCTGGGCGCATTTAAGCCCAAGCCATTAACCGGGTCTAAAGTGAAAGCGGTCAGCAGCCAGGAAGTCATATCGCTAGGTATGCGTCGATGTATCGTATTCCGGCCATCGCTGCTCGCCGAGATGTTCAGGAAGAGCCAGGTGTCCGCCGGATCACGCATCACATGCACACGCGGATTATGCCAATAGGGTTTCGGTGTATACGAGAATGCATAGCGTCCCTTGCCAGGTGGCAAGGTATTCACCTCAATCTTGTGTGCGGGTCCAATGTCTGTCTTCCGCACAGTCGTCAATTTGTCCTCCTCCATGGTGCTGGAACTGTCGCGGCCTATACCAGGTGTAGTTTCCGCTTCTGTGGAAATGATAAAGTTTAGGTAACTTCAAGTGATCACTGAGTAAACGGTTTACCCTTTTCCACAAAGTAATCCGTATTGGACATGGTAATAACGCCAGATTCCTTGCCAGGCGATCCCACGGGCGTATTAACATCACTGAGCTCGTAGGCGTAGAGTGCATCCATCAGACGATCATGTGTTAGATCATGACCTGGTGGAACAGGTGAGAAAGTTTAGTTGTGTAGGAAGGAATCGGAAATCGAAATTCAATTGATGGTTTGTGTTAGAGCAGCTTGACTGTAGTTCAGCTTACCGCTGCGTAGTGCCGCCGCATTTTGATCGACAACCATGAGACCCACATAGGAGTAGGGCTTGGTGCTGATGCCAATGTCTATATCCTGACCGGGTGGTGCTCGGATGGGCGCCTCAATTTGCACCTAAAACGATGATTGCATTTGAAATCAGCTAAGAATCTTTTCATTATCAGCAGTCTCCACTCACCGCATTCAATAGGTGCTCCTCGAATTGTATAATCTGCTCATCGTAGACAAACTCGCCATTGACTACCATATAGACGAGTAGCTTGGCGCGTGGCATCATCGCAAAGGAGGCCAGAAACTTGATGGTGTGATAACTATTATCTGCCACCTGTGAATCCAAAATAAAACCATTCTAAGTAATTCAGTTCAAGTAAAAGGATTTTCTTTACTCACATCTACAGTGCGTGAGAGTATAATATCACCGCGTCCCACAATCTGATACATAAAATATTTCATGGGCTCATTGGAACGCACCGCAACAGCAATCTCCTGATTAACCATGGGTCTGCAATAATGTGTTTAAAGAAGTAACAAATATAAAAAGGATTAAAAACGTATGGCAATGTAGAAAAATATTTGTATTATTTAAATTTCAACTTCTCCCGCCACCTAGAACCAGATCAAATGACACTGTTAATAATCGATTAGCGTGGCCAGATCAACAGAGTATCAAATGGCACTGTTAACCATAACAGCAGGGCCGGCTGTGCACTGTTAACGATCGCCAGGGCTTGACCTAATTAATAGACGCAGGCTGAATTCAGTGAGATAAGAACAACAAAAAGAGACGGACGTGTGTGTAAAGCAAAGGTGGGCGCATATTGGCTCGCGAAGCTCACTCCGTTATTCGTGTGCAACGACGAAAATAAAAGGGATACTCGAAAACAACGCAATAGCAAATTAACGGCGATCCGTCGCTATGATTATAGTGAATTTAGAAATGAAGACAGTGCTAAAAGAAAAAGTTTTCGGTTGTAGATGTTTTTATCGGGCTTAACTGCAAAAAATGGCCGCCCACCCTTGGTTTAAAGTGAGCTAAAGGGGGGAAAAAACAAAACGCGCGGGTGATAAAAGAAAAAACAAGTGTGGCGAGAAGGAAAAAGTGATAAAAGAAGAAGGAACGTGGTGAAGATCAGAATCAATTGGCAGCAGTGATATAGGTGAGTAACTTATAAGATTATTATGAGCATATGTATAAGAGTTTGTATTTTAACTTTGCCAATTTCGCGCCTTCTGCTTAACAGCTCTGTTAACATCCCTGTTAGACTAATGACTACACCAATTCGAAATGCACAAACTCTGAATTTGCATGTAAAATGTATAAATATAAATAAGATATATTGTTAATTAAGTGATTTAAGAGAGGTGCGGTTCTGTGGGAATGGAGATTAACGGGAGCGAGCTACCCAGTGTCTGTGATCAGTCGGGAGTGAGGAGTAAATTGAACTTACTTGTCATTTAGCACCTTGGCTGTTATATAATTCTTGCTGTGCAAATGTTTACGCGGCACTTTGCCCACATCGCTAATAACACCCAAATAGTCGACGATGATGGAATGAAACTCATCGCGATCACCCAGAGGCACGGTGAACTTCATCTTGATCTCTCCACGCGAATCCAGGCTATAGACGGTGCGATTATACATTTCACTGCTGCCATAAACATTTGTCAAATAGGCGGTAATCTCCGGATTGAAGTCCCTCAACTGACTGCCATCATTGCGGGCAACGCGTGCCTATATAGAGAAAGTAATATATCACAATATGAAATTAGTATCAATAACTACTTACAGTAGCTTCAAAAGGCACGCCTGGTATATAATAGGGTGGCAGCTTGACAGTCTCCACGCGAAAATGATTGAGATAGATTGTTAGCACCGTGGAGTAGTTTTGCACCGAGCCCGTGGAGCGCTCCTCAACCAGTGCATCCAAAAGATACTGTCGCTCGTAGTCCTGTTTCAGGCGCAGCTCCTTTTCAATATCAAACTCAAAGTAGGCTCTGCCATCGATGGGAACCACTTTGCGTGTTATCAAATCATTCACGAAAGGCTGCAGCGAGCCAAAGAATGTGGGATAAATGGATAGAGTTGCCTCGCCCACAATGGGCTGACCAAAGGCGTAACTGTGAAAAAAGGAATTACAAATAAATTAAGGATGAGAGAGTAGCAAAAGCAAAAGAGGGGAAGTCACTAATATCATCAAGCAACTGCAGGCTTTGCTTGAATTCTTGAGAATCGCGTAGAAGGGCGACTTTTTAAAAACTTTATTTCTTTTCTATGGGAACTTAGGAGTAGTAAGAAAAGGTTTTGAGTTGGGTTAGTAATACTTACTGCGCCTTCACAGTGGCTGAAATTTTGCCATCCTTGTAGATGGCCTGTCGCGGCGTATCAATGTCCACCACAAACTTGGGCAATATGTGATCCAATATCTCAAAGTTTTGCCTGTGCTGCTGCTCCGCCACATCCACCAGAATGGACCAGTCACCAAAACGCGGATAGTCGGACAACTGCAGCTCATTGGAGTAAATGGCATTGGTTAGGCGTATGTCCTTGTAGCTTCTAATGATATTATTGCCCGAGTCCCTGATCTCCAGATGCACACGACCATAGCCACGGGCGGGCTTCAGATTGGCATCGAGCAGCAAGATACGATAATGCACCAGATCGCCGGGCTTATAGATACTTTTATCGGTTTGCACCAACACCGTGTGCTGTTTGGGCTCAAAGTGTAGCTGGGTTTCATTGGTAAAGATAATGCCACTTAGACCCTCCGCTGTCAGGCGATAGCGATCCGACTTAAGTGCTGGCAACTGTGGCAGATAATCAAGAAATTAATGATAATCAAATCTTGCAAGAAAGTGCAAAAGTTCACCTCAAAGTGCAGCAGCTGCGTTGCATAGGGTTTCAGCTCGACGGTCTTGAAATCGGTATAGGTACTGCTCAAAATGCCAACCTTAACTCGTACGGGTTCCGGAGCCTTGTGTATGCTGACTGCCACATGGTACTGCGAGTTGGGTCTCACTGTATTTGGCGCAATTATGGAATAGAGGCTACGAAATGAAGGAAAACAAAAAGATTACAAAAAGTAACAAACCATTTGCGGCTAAACAGAAATGAAAGACAATGTTCCGCAAGCGGTATTACACCTATATGTACATATATGCTGACATGGTATCTGAATCTGTATAGCTATTTCGGTTTGTATTTCTATTCCACTCGCTTAACGGAAGATACTTAAACAATACATGGGGTAATGTACTTTGCTTCGTCTCCGAGTCTTTGAGTTCGGGTCAAAGTCTTTGAGAAACCGCGTTTCGGTTTCGGTTTTGATTCATGTCGGAAATGGCATTCAGGGCGGGGCGGGGCGGGGGCGGGGGCGTTTGCGACAATAACTATTTTTTGTGGTTTTCCTACTGCTACTACTACTACTGCTTCGACTACTCGACATCGTTTGGCTGATTTATAATGACAAATTGCAGCTGCCAGGCAGATGAGTCAAGCTTATGACATTTAAACTAACTACGTGCGACTCAAAAAACAAACTTTATTTAAGTTTTCATTGTTAGATACCTCAAGATACTATTGATTATTAATAAATGAACAACAATTCAGAGAATTATACTTTTTTCAGGAATACTTTGAAATTTTGTTAAAAATTTGTAAACTGCGCGCAAATTGCCCACAAAAAAGAGGTTTGGCTTAAATGCAGACAGATTTTACATAATTTATAATAATTTCACCAAACATATTAACAGGTCTATTAATAGTGTAAGCCAAATTCGGTGCACGACTTGCATAATTTGAGCGTGTTCAGTTTTAACAATTTTGGAGCTTGTTTTGGTCTTTGAGGGTATCAAATTTGTTATTGCTTTCGTACAAACTTGTCGGGAATGAAGCGTAAGCAACCAGTTGGGCTATTTGGTTTTATACACCTCTTTTTACTTTGGTTGATTGCAAAATTTATAGACTGGCGAACTGTGTCGTGTTTGTAGGTAGTATGTCCATTTATCTGTTTGTTTGTTAGTCTGTCGGCCAGTTTATGTCTGGTCTTTTGGCGCAATTCACCGTTTGCTCAGTTGTTCTAATTTCAATTGCTGCCGCCGCTTAACCTGTTCCCACATTTTCTTTTGTGTTTATGTCACGTTTTTTTAGGCGCTGTGTCGGCCAAACAGGTTCCCTAAGTTCACTCAGCCAAAATGGCAACAAAAACAATTTCGCTTTTTTTCAAATTGCCCACAAAATGCAGTTGGCTTGAATGGAGAGAGGAAAAGAGTGAGGAGAGAGAGAGAGAGAGAGGGAGAAGTTTCACATGATTGCATCTTGTTAAGCGTCGCGTTAAATGTTGGCTTTAAGCCGTTGGATATCAACTTAATTAAATGGAATGTACATGCAAATAAATAAATATATTCATAATGTTGCCTTGAGCTGCACCTTAAATGGCCACAGAATAAACTTGCATAAGTGTCGGCCAATAATTGAACTTATACCATATATGTACTGATCAAAAGAGAGTATCAACTGACAGCTGAAAAATAATAAAAAAAATAATAAACCGCCAACGTTACTTTTCGACAACGAATCAATCTGAATTCTTGCGAATCTAAATACATGCGCCCAGGTATTCATATGACACTCAAAACAACTGGTCAGCACTCAAGGTGATCCATCGGAAGTCAGGCAGTAAATAAGCGTAGTTTTTATGTGTCACCAAGCATCAGGGTGCCTCACAAGTTCACTGTTTAAATACATATTAAATGGTAATCGATAAGTTCACTTAAATACATGGGCATAATAAGACACACACTATATGAGTCCTCAAACAGGTATTTGCTAATTTGGCATATTGCATCACCCTGGTGTCCGAGAGAAATGTAGTCAATATATGCGTAGGTCGTCTAAAATCTCGCCAATATCAGCTTAGCTTGATTTTTATTTTATTTATTTCAAGACTTTTTTTTTGCTGTCAAGCAAGAACCGTAATTTTTCGTATAACGAAGATTTTGTACTCTTGTAAATTTTATGATAATAAAGTAGGCTGATTTTAATAACAATTTTTAAAAATCTTTTTTTTTTTAAATAATTAGGGTTTATTTAACCCTTTGTCCTATCAATCAAATGGAAGGAACACAAATTTTGTTCCTCAAGGTGCTTTTTAAAAGCAGACAAACCATCTAAAATTCCTACTTCAATGCGATACACATTTCGTGACATAACTAAAATGCCTTATGTAAGAGTATAATGAGTTAAACGAGTATAATAAGTATGTTTGTTCTTGATCAACATTAACAAATGAGTCAACAAGTAGAAACGCTTTGTTTAAGAGTCAGTATATTTGGCATGTGTATCTGATATAACTATAGTTACCAACAAATCCCGATTATAACAAAAGTGTTATAGTTAAAACAAAATTTACTATAATTTTTTTAAAATTTACATTAAACAAAGTTGCACTCAAAAAACGTTATACAGAGTATTTTCTACTTATAGTTTGCATTGTCTTAATTTCATTTCAATATCTGATCACATATAAAAACAAGTCGCCTGGAAGCTTTGAATGCTAATTTCTTGATTGCAGCTTGTAAATTATATGGCACATGGATAGGATGGATAATGAGTGCCCCAGCTGCCGGCAATTTTGGGCTGCGTGTTCACACACAGGTTCGTTAAGTCTCAAGTCTTTTGTTTTTTTTTTGAGATTTCGACTCAGTTAAGTGGCGTGATGTCATTTTCAATGTTTGTTATTTGTATAAATTTTGTGCAACTCGTCACCTGTATTTGTCACACTCATTGTCAGCTATCCATTCATTATAAAGTGTGGGAGTCGAGTGTCTTTATACAGTTTTACATATGTGTGTGCTCTTGTTGTTGTTGTTGTTGGTTTTACTTACCCCTGAGCAGCTGTTAGCGTTGGCACCAACAAAAGTAAACAACGTATTGCGAGCCCAAAGTTGACTGCTTTGCACATTTTTAACACTTGTATTAAATACGTTTCTTAATTAATTTGATAAACTATATATTATGTATTGCTAGCACACATTATACACATATTTTATATATATATATTTTTGGGCGTATTTCCCTAACTGCTTTTTTCGGGTTTCTGTGTCTTTCCGTGTGGGCAGTCGACAGATTTGCTCTCGCGCGTTTTTGACCGCACCGCACTGCAGTCGTTGTTAACTTGGCCCAAAGCTTGATTTGGCTTGTTGTTGCTTGCTTCACTTGTTCAAGCCAGCACCAGACGCTCGAGATTCGCGATTGCGCCAACAACCAACACAGACGTTTTCCGTAGCTCACGTTTTTTGTTTCACTTTCGTTTCGAGCCGCTTCCACCTGTTTTCTTTCGCTCTCGATGTTGTTCGTTCGAAGGTTCGCAATCGACTGATCGTTTTGTAAGCTTGCTTGCTGTGTGGCAGCAAAGTTTGAGCTTTCGCGTGGGCAAACAGCTTGTGGCAACCAGCTTGTGGTTGTTGTATTTGCTAAGCGTAGGCTTTAAGTCGCATTGAGTTAAGTTGTCGTTATGATAATGCTAGAAATCTTTATAAATATAAAGGCACTTGCTGGGTGCAAACGTATACTTAATGCAGTTGTTGTTATCTCTAAAAACTAGGTCAACAATTTTTAAATTATAGTTGTTTGCCTCTTGAAGGATATTATAAATTTTCAAAATAAAGAGTCTTAGTAGACTCTTAATAAGCCTGGTCTGAATTTGTTTATTAAAATGCAGATTTAAAAGCGCGTCATTCGTCAGAACTGACTTAAATGCTGGCTCTCGCTTTTTTCATGGTTTGTGTCTGTGCTAACTTGGAAACGAGCTTTTCAGCGCTTTAATTGCCGACATTAAGTATTCGCAGAGTTGCCAGACTTAAGTATAACAAATGAAAAATACTTATTAGTGCTTCAATTGCCCGCTAGATGGTTTGATAAAAATTATATTAGAAATGAAAATGAAAATAAATAGATATATTTGAAAATATTTGCTAAAATATAAAATTAATTAATTTGGGCCACTATATTACGTAGTTGCCATAGATCGAAAATTGTGTTCGTTTCTGAAAAGTTTTCTTGTTTTACACAATATCTGAATGTTAGTTTGGCTTAGGTCAGTTACATTTCGGGTGCTTACATATTGGCAAATTATCAACATCAGATTTCACTTTTCTAGTTTATAGCTAATGGATTTTTCTCAGTGTATTCAACTGGACAACACTAAATGGCAGACAAACATACACAAATACAATCGCGCCATGTATTCTAACATCAATATTGCAATGCCATTTGACATTTATTATGGCGACGGCGCAAAACGATGCCGACTACATAGAAGAAGAGCAGATGTACAGGGAAAAGCAGGGAGTGGGGGGAGGGACAACAGGAAGGGGCAGCGGAAAGGTAAGGGCAGGGCAGGGCAGCCCCAATGTAACCGGTCAAACGGAGTGATTTTTATTGGCTTGTTGCTTTTTCGATTCACTGATAAATTGTTAATGTCACACCACACACACACAAATAACAGACATACAAATAACAGACACACACACACACACACACGCACACATATGCTCGTAAAATGCAATGTTACAAATTTATTATTTATGTGGCGCTAAGCTTTGTGCGCATAGAGGCAGCCCTAAACTAACCATAGACCGACGGTGCCAAAGAGACTAGAGATGGACCCAATGCTAATACTTTTCGGTGTACAAATTTTGTGCCGCATAAAATTGCATTTGATGTGTGCATAGAAAATTGCATTGCAACAGCGGCAAGAAGAACATAAATTGGAAAGGGGCAGTGCTGCGACTTCGATAAATCAAACAGTTGAGTTCAGTTGGGCTGCTGCACTGAGAAAAAAAAAGTTACATATATCAAAATTACATTAAAAGAATAGCGAACAAAACTAAATTATGATGTACATAAAAAAGCTTAAATGTATTCCATAATCTACTAAATAATAAGTTTACTTACTTTTACAAATCTGACTGTAATTCCATATTACAATTTTCAAAGATTTAATGCTTAAGACATTTAAAAGCTATTCTTTTAAGTATGGAATATATTACACAATTTAAATAAAATTTAAATATGGTAAAAATGGATTAAAGCTCTAATTTTTACAATTACAAATCATCTAAATCTAGAAAATAATAAATAAACTTAAATTATATATAACAGCTTTTTAAAAATCAAATGAAAATGCTAGTAAACATTTTCTTTTCCATGGAAACGACTGTTGTAATTTGCAACATTTTCATCAATATATATTTTTTGCTTTGATCAAATGACAATTTTGTATGAATCGCAGGTAGACTATAATTTTGCGAGTGTAAATGATGCTGGCAACATGTTTACTGTTAGGCGGCTGGCAATTAATGCAGCTGCCAAAACAAGCAAACGACCCTAGTGCAATTCGCACTTTAATTAATTAGACATTCATTTTCAGGAGTAACAACAGTAAGAGCAACAGCGATTGGCACAGGCATCCCAGGCAGCCAGCAGCCCCTGAGGCCGCATTTTCCCCTGGCTGGCTGGCCAACAATTTAACTATCTACCTGTCTGTCTGTCTCTATGTTTGTCTGTCTGTCTGTTTGTCGGCTTGTCACTTTGTAATGTGCACCGAGTTTGTCCCCTTGGTATAGAGGCAACGGCAACGGCAGCGTCGGCGTCGGCATTGGTGGCAGCCATTATGCTTCGCAGGCGTAATAAATTAGCACAAACATGCCACTAAAATGGCCCACGCCATGCCACGCCCACCTGCCCCAGTGGCGCTGACCTGCACTGTAAAATGCTGTCAATGCAGTTCACATGCCAATGCAATTCCGTTTTGATGCGAACAACAGCACGTCTGGGATTTGGACTGGGATTTGCGCACAATGTGTTTAGTGGCAAACAACTCCACATAGACGCACTCAACGATGATGCTGATGACGTCATTGAGTTGAGAACAAGGCCCAACCCAGCCTAATCCCAACTCCCAACCAACTCCAAGTCTAATCCAATCTCAAGCCAAGCGAATTAAATTAAATGTTGCAAGGTGTTAAGTTGGTGCTTGGCCAACCAGTGTTGTCAAACATCAAACTATTGAAAAAACTTTTTGAAAAACAAACACATTGCTAGTAAGCACAGATTTTTAATAATTCGAATGTGGTATATGCAACATATTCAATAGCTAAATATCTGTGATATATTATATATTAAGGTTGTCTAAAGATATATATTATTTTTGCGGAATTTTGTCAGATGTGAAGAAATCTAATCAAAAGACAAGAGTTTAAAAGAGTTTTTTTTTACAACTAATCAATTTCATAGGAATTTCCATAGAAACTAGTAGTCCTATCAAAACTCCAATTAAATATTAGCCAAACTTATAGAGAAGAATAAAACTTGTGATTCTTTAATTTAATTAAGAATCAATCGACTCTACTCTTTTTCTAAATTAAAATAATATTTTAAAATTATATTATGTTCTGCAAGAATATAACAAATCTGACTATATAATATTTTGTATTATAAAACAACTAAAACTTGAAGCAAAACAAAAAAAATGGACTCGAGCCACAATTGTTGTCCGAGCTTAAAGCTTGAATGCAATCCGAAGCATGTTGCAACAATATTGTTGCACTCTTAAGGCTAGAGAGAGACAGAGAGAGAGAGAGAGAGTGAGAGAGCGCGGGTTGACTTTCAACTTTATCATCGCCTTCGATAGTGGGTAGTTGGGGTATTTGGGGCAGATGCGGCATGCGGCATGTTTGGGTACGCGCCACCAGATAGAATCCGCCTTCTTGCAGCTGCCGCTGCACTGGTTCCTGTTGGCCTTTTTGCTTCGTTTCGTTTCGTTTATATTTTGTTTTTTTTTTTTTTTGTTGTTGCTTGCGCACTTTTCATCTTGGCGCTGCATACGAAATTTATGGGTTTTATTATGTGATTTATGCAATGCGCGCTGTCCGCGACGGGGCACGCAACTCGCAACGCAACGCGGCGCGGCGTGGCACGGCGGTGTCAGCGGCGGCGTGCGGATTTTTACGCCGGAAATGTGCCCATCGACTGCGTGTTAAGTCTCGCACACACACACATACATACATATATATATGCACACACATGCGTAAAAAGTGGGAGCTGGTAGAGTTGGGAGGAGGGGGATTGCAAAAGTGTTTTTTATTATTGCCCGCCAGTTTTTATTGCGACTGCTTCGCTTTGTGTTTTTACTTATTTAATTTCTCAGCTGCTCCTTTCGCTGCTATCGCTGCTGGCTGCCTGCCTGCTTGCTTGCTGACCGGCGTTGTCCTTGTCATTGACAGGACAAAAGCGCACGTGAGCAACGTCCGGACACAGTGATATAGAGCCTCGAGCCGCTGCGACGTTAATGTGGCAGTCTCACCCTTACCCCCTTGCCTTGTCCTGCATAATGCGCGCGGGGGGGCCAAAAGCATTGCAAGGATACGCGTTACTGGGCCCAATAACGGCATCTAACCAAAAACGTGCTATAAATTCCAATCAGAGTCGCCACAGTGTCGCGCATTGCGCCCATTGTCAATCAACACGCATACAAACGCGCACACACACGCACACACATGCACACACATGCACACACAGACACACACGCATGTGCAACAACAACAACAACTGGCGGCGTACGCTTCTCAGCGTATTTACATTTCCGGGCGAGTCATGCGAGCTGCTGGCGCACAAACACAGGTGCATACGAGTAACCCCTTAGAGATGAGCGCGTGCTGCGTGACACGAATAAAAAACACGACTAAACACGTAAAAATATCATATATAATGATCAAGATCTGAAGCGAGCAAATGATAAATAGAAATCTGCATATTTTTAATAGATACTAAATTGAGCTGTATTTTTTTTTTTAATAAAAGAAATACATTTTTATTTAATCTACTACTACTGACGGTTTTTAAGAAGCAATATTCTTGAAAATTGTATCTCTTATTATTACATTTTATTACAATTTCAATCTTTGGAAGTCCTCTTTGCCATAAAAACTAATAATGTAAGATTAGATTACACCATATTAAAAAAATGTTATTTGTTGCGTCTCATTTTTAAAACTATTTTATATTCATACACAGAAAAAATTAAAATTATATTTTTTGTTAAATTTTTTTTTTTAAGTCAAATATTTATAATGTTTATAGCACAAATGTAATAAAAATATGAATATTTATAATGTTCATCTCTGATAAATGCGTATTCGAATACATGCTTGAATATCACATGTTATGGCCAGAATGCTGTTGTTGCCTTTTTGGTGGCGGCTTCAACTTTCAGCTTTAAAGCGGCCAAATGAAAGAAAATTTATTGCACTTTTGCAATTATTGCAAAGCAAAGCAATAACCCAACCGACCTATGGAGCTTGACATTGCCCGAGGCCGGCTGTTTTACGCCTCGCTAACTTGTCGGCAGGCAGAGAGGGTAGAGGGTCAGCCCGAGGGGTGTGGGGGGTTCCCAGCCCAAGGCCAGAAAACTCATTTTTATTGTGCTCGACACTTAACTTTATTAATTTTCCAACCAATGACGAGTGGCTGCTACGCCCTAAGGGGGCTACAGAGCGAGGAGTGGGGCGTGGTGAAAGGGAGGATGAGGGGCAGTTGCTGCTTTAGTAATCCATTACCGCAGGTGCCGTAAAAATGCTTAGTTTACGATATGCGATTAACGCGAAACAAGTGCGCCATAAAATTTGCCGCGTCCTGCCTTTTGTTTTATTTTTACTACGATTCTTTCTTATCGCCCCAGATTACCGGGGTGGTTCGGTGTTTGGGTGATTGTGAAGAGCACCACCCAGCCCATCTGGGCCCATCATTCGATTAATTTCAATAAAACGAAAATTTCAAGTGCCATTTGTGCCAAATGCTTCCGATACACTAGGCAATATGTCTGCCTGCCTATATAGTTGGTAGTTAAATGCAACGGTATTTGCACATAAAATGCGTGTAAAAAGCACAAAAGTTGCCTTTATGACAGCTCAACTTAAAGTTTTAATGAAAAGTCAGCAATTAAGAAACTGTTAGCCAGGATATGTGTTTTGACGGTGGTTTGCAAATGAGCGTGGAATACAAAAGAAGATTTTATTTCTGATGCTTAAAATAAAATAAATACATAAATGTTGCCTATGTTTGCTTTTCATCTTCATTTTACTAATTTCTAGATTTTTACTAAAATTCAGAATCCCCAAAAAGATCTGAAAAATATAAAACTAATCCCTTTCAGAGTCCCGCGCACATCACTACAACAACAGTTAGAGAATACACGCAAAAATTAGGCAGGCAAATTATGCAAAAAGCATAAGTGCAAAAAGCGGACACTTAATCACTCAACTTCCTGCCGGAAAAGGCAGCAGGCAGCGGCGGCAGCGTCGAAAAGAAATTAAAGTGAAGTATGCCCCAAAAACTTTGGCTGCCTTTCAAATGGCGCACTCCGAAGAGTCAGAGCCAAAAAACTAGAAGCGACGCGTCGTCGTTGCGCTTCGAAAGCACATAAATTTTAATAATTTATCCCATATTATTCCACTTAAGTCGTTTAGATTTTCATAATAAATTAATAACGACAAACGCTGCGACGTCTTTTTGGCCAGGGCCGCATACGGCGACCTTGCGCCTGGACAAACAAGCAGCCGAGACAAGCCTCTAGTAGCCAGGAGTTAGCTGCCAGGCAGCCGCATCAATTGCCAAGGCGCTAAAGTTCTTTTGCCTGCTTCGTCTGTGAGGGCAGCGACTATTAAAACGCCATAGCAAGGCAGAAAGAGACCCAATTCCTGCTACTCCTCCTGCTCCTGCTCCTGTTCCTGCTGATGATGATGATGATGATGATGGTGAGCGACACAATGTCGGAAGCGCCGTCGATTGGGCTAGTGGATTGAGTTCTTGGGGTTTTTCGCACAGAGTAAATAATTGTGGTGTTAATTCCATTTATTGTGTTATTTATTTTATACCATTTCTGTACTTAGATTCAAGTTAAAATGCCATTTTTATTTGTATTCAGTACCACAAATACTTTTATTTTTTCTAAACTCAAAAAAGTATTAAACATTTTTCTCATATTTTTTTTTTTTTTTGGTTAATAATGGTAAAACGATTTAAATAAATAATCGTTGCTTAAAAATTTTGAAATTCCTTTGGTATTTAATTTAGTTCTAACAAATACATAGTTTTTTAACTTAAAGTATTTTTTTATAATATTTAGTATTGTATCGAAATATAAAAGTCTCGAAATGTTAGAGTAGCATTTTTGAATGTAATACTGACTAGGACATACAAAATATGGGATATAGATAGTTATTGAATATTTCTTGCAGTGTATGTGGCAAAAGGGGCCGGAACGGATGTGCGTGGCTGTTACGTGCGCGTAGAGCTGGTCGGCTGTGCTTTGTGGCTTATTTATACGCTTAATTTGCGCCACAATTTTATTTACAAATTGTTGCCAAAACGCCAAAAGTTGCGCCTTGCGGCCGGCGCGACTGAGATTTGCGGCATTTCGGTTTATGTTTATTGTGAGACAAAAGCGGAAATTTATTGTGTTGCACGCACAGCCGCCAACAAGGCCAAAATGGTTATCAAATGGGGGGCATGGCCAAGAAGCTGTGGCAATTTATTGACGCGCACCACAATAACAACCACACACACACACACACAGAGAGAGAAGTGGGGAACTTGAGGCAATTGGTGAAACGCCTCGCTGATTAGCCTTGGTCTCTCGCTCGAAAAGTGCTTTCAGTTAATGCAAGCTCTGTTAACAGCTCGTCAAATACAATTTGCCAAGAAGCACACTTAGCCACAGAAAACACACACACACACACACGCACAGGACATTGGACACTGGACCATAGGACCACAGGACCGCAGGACCTTCTTGCATGCAGCTTTGGCCAGGTTGTTTATCAAATTTTGCAGTCATCGATGTTGATGCGGCCAAAGCCAACAACAAAAAGACCGCAATCATGAAACGTTTTATTATAAAATATGTGCTGGCCAGTGAAGAGGCCAGGCCCCCCTTGCATATACCCCCCTCACCCACCACCCCTTTTGCAGCCATCCACTTGCATATTTCCAGCATTTTCAACATTTATCAGCAGCAGACGAATGAGAAGCGCTCAGTCAAGACTCGAACTTGACATGACTTGACCAGCCCCCAGTCAGCTTGGCTTCGCTCACCGTTCGTCTGTTACAGTTTTGACATGCAGCAGTCACCATGGGCAAATTATACCATTTTTGTGGCACTTTGTCATTTTTTTTTTTTGAAGTTTGAGAAATATTTGATATTAATAAGATTAAATAAGAATAAGTATTAAATATTTTCGATATTAATTATATGATATCAAAGTTTTTGTTAAATCCACGTTAAAAATCATAATTTTCAAAATTTGATATTTATTCTATAAATTTGTTTATGTAAATAATTTGAGTGCCTCAAAAAAAATATTTTAAAAATAATGATTAACAAAAATCTTTGTTATATCATAAAAGCAGCTTATTTTATCCACAGTGCAGTGGTTTGTTTTAACTCTCCTCAAGCTTTTCAACTGCCAAGCAAATTGAATTTTTTTTTTGTTTTTGTATCGTTTCACTTAACGTACATGTGATAAAGCTTTTGAGGCTGTCATTATAGATTTGCCATGATCGAATGCTTCACAAGAGCTGTTGATGGTTTCCTCTATAAGTATGTGGAGCATATGTGGAGGTATTAAACATGTGTGTGTAAGTGTGTGTGTGTGTTGCTTTTATTGTGTGTGCTTAAGTTGTGAGTCACTTAATATTGTGGCTTGTATGTGTTTTCCACTTTTCATTACGTGCTATCCACGTGTTCATTTTCCCAAATTTCAATGGCTTTGCCTCTGTATCTGTATCTGCATCTGCAGCTGTTTGTATCTCTGAGTTTGTGTGTGTGTGTGTGTGTGTGTTAGTGTGTTGGTTTCTAGTACCATTGAATTGATTGATGTTTGATGCACTCAACCACAACGACATGCAGCTAACCGCAACACTGCTGATGCTGCGGCTCCAGCTGCTGCTGCTGCTACTGCTGCCACCATACACTCAGAGAAAAAACAGATGATCCTTGTAGTGAAATAAAAACTAAGAAATTCATGTCATAATTTCGACATTTCAAAGTGACATAACTTTGTCAAAACTGACCCGATTTTCACTTGCGAGGTCATTTTGAGCATTATATGTCCTTCTTAATAATTCTGCATTCAAAGTTGAGAAACTTCAAATTTTCGAATTTCATGTTAAAAATCATGACAAGTTGGCATGTGATGTTCCCAAGACCTTAAAAATGCCCTTCCCAGACTTCAAAGTGCCATAACTTTGTCAAAACTAACTTGATTTTCAATCCCGAGGTCATTTTGGTCATGGTTTGTAATCTATAACAATTCTAAATTTAAAAATGAGAAACTATTTTTAGAAATGGCATTTTAGGAAATTCTTGAATGCAAGATTGTTTTTGAATAAGTTCAGTAAGATTGATATAATTTTAAAGAGTTGAGTTCTTTAAATATGATTTTCTCTGAGTGCATCTACCTCGTAGAACTCCCACGCACCGCCCACCTGCTGCTGTCATTGCGCATTTCTGTAGCATACTTTTTGGAGTGCCGCTGGCAGGCAGGCAAAGGAATTCTGAACTGCTCTCCTGTTGTTGCTGTTGCTGCTTGCTGCTTGTTGTATGCGTATTTCTGAAGTACCAATGCGTCAATTGCAACCGCAGCAAAAATGAAAAGAGAAAAAGAAAACTAAAAATGCTGAAAATAACCCGAAGCTCGCGCTTTTAGCCATGAATTACAACGGTTTCGTATGCAGTAATCTGACCGCACATAAATTTTGTTACCAGTTGTAACCCATATATATTCGCACATAATACTTTATGCTCTATGCTAACTACACTACAAGGAGCAGCACCAATGTGTGTGTGCGTGTGTGTATTTGGATCATTTGCGGCATATAAAAAATGTGCGAAAGCGTTTTGATTTACGCCAGCGAATATGCGTTTTAATCATATTTCAATAAATTAAATATTTATTATAAAAATGCTGCAATAAATAAACTGAGTAAATATGTACACAAAGCCACAACAACAACAACAACAAGAATAATAGTAAAAGCCGAGTTCAAAGTTGGCTCAGTCCTGCGATTGTGATACCCTTTAGCAAAGTGCATCACAGCTTTGTCACTTTGAATAACAACTTTTAGCTTGATTACATTTATTCATCAGAAGTTTTATTATATTTTATGTATTGTTATATTTCGGAATTTGTTTTATAAGATTTGACCTACAAATTTATATTCAACGCACTTTTTCCATAATTATATCAACCCAATTTCCGATAAGTCTAGGTATGCAAGTGTATTGAAAATGCAGCATTCTAAATATTGCTGTTCTTTCTGGTTTTTAATATAAATTAATTTACCAATCAATGGCCGCTTAGTTGACAACGCAATAAAACAATATTGGGTCACATTGAATGTTAAATTCGCTACAGGAGTCGAAGCTTTTAAGATATTAATTTATTGAACTGAATATTGGATATAAGACTAGATCTTTAGCGAAGTTATGAATTAAGGTAGATGTTATATTAACAAACAAATTATATAACAATACATTTATTGTTTATTTGACATTTTAAAATATATATTATAATTTAAAACCTCGTCAAACTCAATGGTTTAAATAAAATTTTCATTTTGTTGTAGAGAGCAGGTCAAAACGAAAGATTAAAAAAGTTGTTGATGTGTTTTTTACAATGCTATTTTAAATGCAAACGCTTTTAGTTTATTTGCTGACATTTTGTCAGGCATAAAAATTGATTTTTATCACGCATTTACTCAAGTCCTCAAACTACAATTGGCGACCAATGACATCCCAGCCCCGCACACCCTCTACCCCCTTTGATTCCAACCCATTGCAGGCTCGCTCATTTGCATAATTGCCACAAAACCTGGCGAAATTAACCGCATTTATCAAATTGCAAATGCAATCGTGCAGCGTGGAGAAAATGTTGCAAATGCCAGTTGAGTTTTTCGCCAGTTCGCCAGTTGGCCGCCTTATTGCTGATGCCACGCCCCTTGACAACTTCCATGATTTTCGCCAAACTTTTTGCCGTCTTTGTTCCGCGTGTGGGCAAAGTGCACAAGTATTTTCGTATTTTGCACTTCCGCTATAAATTCTGGAATTTATGGTGCGTATCACTTACTCGAATGTTTTACATGCACTGCAATTGCCGGGCCCACAGCAAAACAACCCCGTCCCAGAAAAAAAGGACCTCAAATAAACTAACGTACTTCAAGGCGACTAAAATGCAGTGCATGGTGCTTAAATATTTTTAACTTCTTTGCTTTAATAGCATTTGGCATTTAACTAAATAAGTTCTTTCTAAGAATTACCAATTTATTATTGTTAATGGTTTGTAAAACAAAATTATAATGTTTAAATCATTTTGCAATTTATGATTTCTTGGTCATTATCTTTACTTTTTATAAATAAATTGAATTACGTTTTTTTGCGATTATTTTGTATCAAATTTCAATTCAAAATAAGTTTAAAACGATATTTTAAAACAGGTTCTGGGGAAGCTATTTGCTTTGTCAAAAGTTATGCCGAAAATATCAAAAATTTTGACTTGTTAGGTTCCTAAATGAAAAATACTCTTTCTTGAATTCCAACTCCTTCAATTTTCGACTTTCTTTGAAATATGCCTTAATTTTAGCAGACGCAGTTTTGGGATAAGAAACATTTTTCAAACGTAATTTTTTCAAATGGCAAATGGCAATTTAAATCGATAATCGTATGTGATAACTAGTGAAAAGCGCCAGGAAGCGGTAAGTAGCAGCTGGAAGCAGCTGAGAGTAGCGAAAGAGTTATGCGACTTAAACGAACAGCGCAAAACTTTGGCGACTTAAGGGTTGACGTTGCCGAGAGCCAAAGGAAGTTTTGCTGCAGCAGCAGCAGTTACACTTTTGGTAAAATATAAAAATCCATTTGCTTGGCGTTTTGGCTCCATTTAATGAGCTTTACGCAGCCAGCTTTGGGGGCAGCTTAAGCCGCCAGTTGCATTGTCTCAGCAGCTCAACGGCACACAATGTTGCAGCTGACTGCTTCTTAATTCGCTGCCGCATTGCGATTCTAATTCACATGTTTGCGGTTGCTCAAGTTTTCGGTTTGCTGTGCTTTATGTGGCTCCCACCCTCTCCCTCTCACTCTCACTCTTCGTCTCTCTCTCTGTCTCTCTAACTGCTGCAGCGGTCTTTCATCCCGTGCGCAATGCCATTGTTGCCACGTTGTTGAAAGTTGCTGCAACTGTTGTTTGGTCAACCTGGTCCACACAATGACGCAGCGGCATTCGCTGTAATTGTTACAGCAGTGGCGCCCCAATACAACAATAGCAACAGCACTCGACAGCTCTGCCGCAATGTAGCAAAGTTTTTGCTTGCCACGGCTCTGATTTCGTCGAGTTGCTTGGCTGCCTGCAATGCACCAGAGACTTTAAGACGACTGCAGTCAAACTACCCCTACATACCAGCCCCTACTCACCTACTCACTAAAAGTCCACAAATTGCAATTACATTGAATTGAAAATTTAAGTAGCAGTCGCAGTACTGATTAAACTGAATATTACAATGGAGTTTCAGTCGCAATTTCGCAAAATGACCATTACTTTGTCGAAACCTAACCGAATATCAATCCCGAGCCCATTTTGATCATTGTTTGACATCTAGCTAATCTCTACATCTCAAATTTATACATTTTTGAAAATTTAATTTTTTGGCGATATAGAATCTTGAAATTTTATGTTTAATTGATTGTGGGTGTCTCAATTATCGAGTCCGAGGTCATTTTGATCATGGTTTGTCCTCTTCAATAAATCTACATTCAAAGTTGAGAAACTTCCAATTTTCGGATTTCATGTCAAAAATCATGACAAGATCTTGACAGGTGAATTCCCTAAAAATGCCCTTCCCACACTTCAAAGTACCATAACTTTGTCAAAACTGACCCGATCTTCGATTCCGAGGTCATTTTGACCATGGTTTGTCCTCCTTAATAATTTTACATTCATAGTTTAGAAACTTCCCATTTTCGGATTTCATGTCAAAAATCATGACAAGATGCTGGCATGTGAAGTCCCTAAAAATGCCCTTCCCAGACTTCAAAGTGCCATAACTTTGTCAAAACTGACCCGATCTTCAATTCCGAGGTCATTTTGATCATGGTTTGTCCTCCTTAATAATTCTACATTCATAGTTTAGAAACTTCCCATTTTCGGATTTCATGTCAAAAATCATGACAAGATGCTGGCATGTGAAGTCCCTAAAAATGCCCTTCCCAGACTTCAAAGTGCCATAACTTTGTCAAAACTGACCCGATCTTCAATTCCGAGGTCATTTTGATCATGGTTTGCCCTCCTTAATAATTCTACATTCATAGTTTAGAAACTTCCCATTTTCGGATTTCATGTCAAAAATCATGACAAGATGCTGGCATGTGAAGTCCCTAAAATTGTCCTTCCCAGACTTCAAAGTGTCATAACTTTGTCAAAACTGACCCGATCTTCAATTCCGAGGTCATTTTGATCATGGTTTGGCCTCCTTAATAATTCTACATTCATAGTTTAGAAACTTCCCATTTTCGGATTTTATGTCAAAAATCATGACAAGATGCTGGCATGTGAAGTCCCTAAAAATGCCCTTCCCAGACTTCAAAGTGCCATAACTTTGTCAAAACTGACCCAATCTTCAATTTCGAGGTCATTTTGATCATGGTTTGTCCTCCTTAATAATTCTACATTCATAGTTTAGAAACTTCCCATTTTCGGATTTCATGTCAAAAATCATGACAAGATGCTGTCATGTGAAGTCCCTAAAAATGCCCTTCCCAGACTTCAAAGTGCCATAACTTTGTCAAAACTGACCCGATCTTCAAGTCCGAGGTCATTTTGATCATGGTTTGGCCTCCCTTATAATTCTACATTCAAATTTGAAAAACTTCCAATTTTGGGATTTCATGTCAAAAATCATGACAACATGTCGACCTGTGAAGTCCCTAAAATGCCCTTCACAGACTTCAAAGTGCCATAACTTTGTCAAAACTGACCCGATCTTCAATTCCGAGGTCATTTTGATCATGGTTTGTCCTCCTTAATAATTCTACATTCATAGTTTAGAAACTTCCCATTTTCGGATTTCATGTCAAAAATCATGACAAGATGCTGGCATGTGAAGTCCCTAAAAATGCCCTTCCCAGACTTCAAAGTGCCATAACTTTGTCAAAACTGACCCGATCTTCAATTCCAAGGTCATTTTGATCTTGGTTTGACCTCCTTAATAATTCTACATTCATAGTTTAGAAACTTTCTATTTTCGGATTTCATGTCAAAAATCATGACAAGATGCTGGCATGTGAAGTCCCTAAAAATGCCTTTCCCAGACTTCAAAGTGTCATAACTTTGTCAAAACTGACCCGATCTTCAATTCCGAGGTCATTTTGATCATGGTTTGGCCTCCTTAATAATTCTACATTCATAGTTTAGAAACTTCCCATTTTCGGATTTCATGTCAAAAATCATGACAAGATGCTGGCATGTGAAGTCCCTAAAAATGCCCTTCCCAGACTTCAAAGTGCCATAACTTTGTCAAAACTGACCCAATCTTCAATTTCGAGGTCATTTTGATCATGGTTTGTCCTCCTTAATAATTCTACATTCATAGTTTAGAAACTTCCCATTTTCGGATTTCATGTCAAAAATCATGACAAGATGCTGTCATGTGAAGTCCCTAAAAATGCCCTTCCCAGACTTCAAAGTGCCATAACTTTGTCAAAACTGACCCGATCTTCAAGTCCGAGGTCATTTTGATCATGGTTTGGCCTCCCTTATAATTCTACATTCAAATTTGAAAAACTTCCAATTTTGGGATTTCATGTCAAAAATCATGACAACATGTCGACCTGTGAAGTCCCTAAAATGCCCTTCACAGACTTCAAAGTGCCATAACTTTGTCAAAACTGACCCGATCTTCAATTCCGAGGTCATTTTGATCATGGTTTGTCCTCCTTAATAATTCTACATTCATAGTTTAGAAACTTCCCATTTTCGGATTTCATGTCCAAAATCATGACAAGATGCTGGCATGTGAAGTCCCTAAAAATGCCCTTCCCAGACTTCAAAGTGCCATAACTTTGTCAAAACTGACCCGATCTTCAATTCCAAGGTCATTTTGATCTTGGTTTGACCTCCTTAATAATTCTACATTCATAGTTTAGAAACTTTCTATTTTCGGATTTCATGTCAAAAATCATGACAAGATGCTGGCATGTGAAGTCCCTAAAAATGCCTTTCCCAGACTTCAAAGTGCCATAACTTTGTCAAAACTGACCCGATCTTCAATTCCGAGGTCATTTTGATCATGGTTTGTCCTCCTTAATAATTCTACATTCATAGTTTAGAAACTTCCCATTTTCGGATTTCATGTCAAAAATCATGACAAGATGCTGGCATGTGAAGTCCCTAAAAATGCCCTTCCCAGACTTCAAAGTGCCATAACTTTGTCAAAACTGACCCAATCTTCAATTTCGAGGTCATTTTGATCATGGTTTGTCCTCCTTAATAATTTTACATTCATAGTTTAGAAACTTCCCATTTTCGGATTTCATGTCAAAAATCATGACAAGATGCTGGCATGTGAAGTCCCTAAAAATGCCCTTCCCAGACTTCAAAGTGCCATAACTTTGTCAAAACTGACCCGATCTTCAATTCCAAGGTCATTTTGATCTTGGTTTGACCTCCTTAATAATTCTACATTCATAGTTTAGAAACTTTCTATTTTCGGATTTCATGTCAAAAATCATGACAAGATGCTGGCATGTGAAGTCCCTAAAAATGCCTTTCCCAGACTTCAAAGTGCCATAACTTTGTCAAAACTGACCCGATCTTCAATTCCGAGGTCATTTTGAGCATGGTTTGGTCTCCTTAATAATTCTACATTCATAGTTTAGAAACTTCCCATTTTCGGATTTCATGTCAAAAATCATGACAAGATGCTGGCATGTGAAGTCCCTAAAAATGCCCTTCCCAGACTTCAAAGTGCCATAACTTTGTCAAAACTGACCCGATCTTCAATTCCGAGGTCATTTTGATCATGGTTTGTCCTCCTTAATAATTCTACATTCATAGTTTAGAAACTTCCCATTTTCGGATTTCATGTCAAAAATCATGACAAGATGCTGGCATGTGAAGTCCCTAAAAATGCCCTTCCCAGACTTCAAAGTGCCATAACTTTGTCAAAACTGACCCAATCTTCAATTTCGAGGTCATTTTGATCATGGTTTGTCCTCCTTAATAATTTTACATTCATAGTTTAGAAACTTCCCATTTTCGGATTTCATGTCAAAAATCATGACAAGATGCTGGCATGTGAAGTCCCTAAAAATGCCCTTCCCAGACTTCAAAGTGCCATAACTTTGTCAAAACTGACCCGATCTTCAAGTCCGAGGTCATTTTGATCAAGGTTTGGCCTCCCTTATAATTCTACATTCAAATTTGAAAAACTTCCAATTTTGGGATTTCATGTCAAAAATCATGACAACATGTCGACCTGTGAAGTCCCTAAAATGCCCTTCACAGACTTCAAAGTGCCATAACTTTGTCAAAACTGACCCGATCTTCAATTCCGAGGTCATTTTGATCATGGTTTGTCCTCCTTAATAATTCTACATTCATAGTTTAGAAACTTCCCATTTTCGGATTTCATGTCAAAAATCATGACAAGATGCTGGCATGTGAAGTCCCTAAAAATGCCCTTCCCAGACTTCAAAGTGCCATAACTTTGTCAAAACTGACCCGATCTTCAATTCCAAGGTCATTTTGATCATGGTTTGACCTCCTTAATAATTCTACATTCATAGTTTAGAAACTTTCCATTTTCGGATTTCATGTCAAAAATCATGACAAGATGCTGGCATGTGAAGTCCCTAAAAATGCCCTTCCCAGACTTCAAAGTGCCATAACTTTGTCAAAACTGACCCGATCTTCAATTCCGAGGTCATTTTGATCATGGTTTGGCCTCCTTAATAATTCTACATTCATAGTTTAGAAACTTCCCATTTTCGGATTTCATGTCAAAAATCATGACAAGATGCTGGCATGTGAAGTCCCTAAAAATGCCCTTCCCAGACTTCAAAGTGCCATAACTTTGTCAAAACTGACCCGATCTTCGAGTCCGAGGTCATTTTGATCATGGTTTGTCCTCCTTAATAATTCTACATTCATAGTTTAGAAACTTCCCATTTTCGGATTTCATTTCAAAAATCATGACAAGATGCTGGCATGTGAAGTCCCTAAAAATGTCCTTCCCAGACTTCAAAGTGCCATAACTTTGTCAAAACTGACCCGATCTTCAAGTCCGAGGTCATTTTGATCATGGTTTGGCCTCCCTTATAATTCTACATTCAAATTTGAAAAACTTCCAATTTTGGGATTTCATGTCAAAAATCATGACAACATGTCGACCTGTGAAGTCCCTAAAATGCCCTTCACAGACTTCAAAGTGCCATAACTTTGTCAAAACTGACCCGATCTTCAATTCCGAGGTCATTTTGATCATGGTTTGTCCTCCTTAATAATTCTACATTCATAGTTTAGAAACTTCCCATTTTCGGATTTCATGTCAAAAATCATGACAAGATGTTGGCATGTGAAGTCCCTAAAAATGCCCTTCCCAGACTTCAAAGTGCCATAACTTTGTCAAAACTGACCCGATCTTCAATTCCAAGGTCATTTTGATCTTGGTTTGACCTCCTTAATAATTCTACATTCATAGTTTAGAAACTTTCCATTTTCGGATTTCATGTCAAAAATCATGACAAGATGCTGGCATGTGAAGTCCCTAAAAATGCCTTTCCCAGACTTCAAAGTGCCATAACTTTGTCAAAACTGACCCGATCTTCAATTCCGAGGTCATTTTGAGCATGGTTTGGTCTCCTTAATAATTCTACATTCATAGTTTAGAAACTTCCCATTTTCGGATTTCATGTCAAAAATCATGACAAGATGCTGGCATGTGAAGTCCCTAAAAATGCCCTTCCCAGACTTCAAAGTGCCATAACTTTGTCAAAACTGACCCGATCTTCAATTCCGAGGTCATTTTGATCATGGTTTGTCCTCCTTAATAATTCTACATTCATAGTTTAGAAACTTCCCATTTTCGGATTTCATGTCAAAAATCATGACAAGATGCTGGCATGTGAAGTCCCTAAAAATGCCCTTCCCAGACTTCAAAGTGCCATAACTTTGTCAAAACTGACCCGATCTTCAATTCCGAGGTCATTTTGATCATGGTTTGTCCTCCTTAATAATTCTACATTCATAGTTTAGAAACTTCCCATTTTCGGATTTCATGTCAAAAATCATGACAAGATGCTGGCATGTGAAGTCCCTAAAAATGCCCTTCCCAGACTTCAAAGTGCCATAACTTTGTCAAAACTGACCCAATCTTCAATTTCGAGGTCATTTTGATCATGGTTTGTCCTCCTTAATAATTCTACATTCATAGTTTAGAAACTTCCCATTTTCGGATTTCATGTCAAAAATCATGACAAGATGCTGGCATGTGAAGTCCCTAAAAATGCCCTTCCCAGACTTCAAAGTGCCATAACTTTGTCAAAACTGACCCGATCTTCAATTCCGAGGTCATTTTGATCATGGTTTGTCCTCCTTAATAATTCTACATTCATAGTTTAGAAACTTCCCATTTTCGGATTTCATGTCAAAAATCATGACAAGATGCTGGCATGTGAAGTCCCTAAAAATGCCCTTCCCAGACTTCAAAGTGCCATAACTTTGTCAAAACTGACCCGATCTTCGAGTCCGAGGTCATTTTGATCATGGTTTGTCCTCCTTAATAATTCTACATTCATAGTTTAGAAACTTCCCATTTTCGGATTTCATGTCAAAAATCATGACAAGATGCTGGCATGTGAAGTCCCTAAAAATGCCCTTCCCAGACTTCAAAGTGCCATAACTTTGTCAAAACTGACCCGATCTTCAATTTAGAGGTCATTTTGATCATGGTTTGTCCTCCTTAATAATTCTACATTCATAGTTTAGAAACTTCCCATTTTCGGATTTCATGTCAAAAATCATGACAAGATGCTGGCATGTGAAGTCCCTAAAAATGCCCTTCCCAGACTTCAAAGTGCCATAACTTTGTCAAAACTGACCCGATCTTCAATTCCGAGGTCATTTTGATCATGGTTTGTCCTCCTTAATAATTCTACATTCATAGTTTAGAAACTTCCCATTTTCGGATTTCATGTCAAAAATCATGACAAGATGCTGGCATGTGAAGTCCCTAAAAATGCCCTTCCCAGACTTCAAAGTGCCATAACTTTGTCAAAACTGACCCGATCTTCGAGTCCGAGGTCATTTTGATCATGGTTTGTCCTCCTTAATAATTCTACATTCATAGTTTAGAAACTTCCCATTTTCGGATTTCATGTCAAAAATCATGACAAGATGCTGGCATGTGAAGTCCCTAAAAATGCCCTTCCCAGACTTCAAAGTGCCATAACTTTGTCAAAACTGACCCGATCTTCAAGTCCGAGGTCATTTTGATCATGGTTTGGCCTCCTTAATAATTCTACATTCATAGTTTAGAAACTTCCCATTTTCGGATTTCATGTCAAAAATCATGACAAGATGCTGGCATGTGAAGTCCCTAAAAATGCCCTTCCCAGACTTCAAAGTGCCATAACTTTGTCAAAACTGACCCGATCTTCAATTCCGAGGTCATTTTGATCATGGTTTGTCCTCTTTAATAATTCTACATTCATAGTTTAGAAACTTTCTATTTTCGGATTTCATGTCAAAAATCATGACAAAATGATGGCATGTGAAGTTCCTAAAAATGCCCTTCCCAGACTTCAAAGTGCCATAACTTTGTCAAAACTGACCCGATCTTCAAGTCCGAGGTCATTTTGATCATGGTTTGTCCTCTTTAATAATTCTACATTCATAGTTTAGAAACTTTCCATTTTCCGATTTCATGTCAAAAATCATGACAAAATGCTGGCATGTGAAGTCCCTAAAAATGCCCTTCCCAGACTTCAAAGTGCCATAACTTTGTCAAAACTGACCCGATCTTCAAGTCCGAGGTCATTTTGATCATGGTTTGGCCTCCTTAATAATTATACATTCATAGTTTAGAAACTTCCCATTTTCGGATTTCATGTCAAAAATCATGACAAGATGCTGTCATGTGAAGTCCCTAAAAATGCCCTTCCCAGACTTCAAAGTGCCATAACTTTGTCAAAACTGACCCGATCTTCAAGTCCGAGGTCATTTTGATCATGGTTTGTCCTCTTTAATAATTCTACATTCATAGTTTAGAAACTTTCTATTTTCGGATTTCATGTCAAAAATCATGACAAAATGATGGCATGTGAAGTTCCTAAAAATGCCCTTCCCAGACTTCAAAGTGCCATAACTTTGTCAAAACTGACCCGATCTTCAAGTCCGAGGTCATTTTGATCATGGTTTGTCCTCTTTAATAATTCTACATTCATAGTTTAGAAACTTTCCATTTTCGGATTTCATGTCAAAAATCACGACAAGATGCTGGCATGTGAAGTCCCTAAAAATGCCCTTCCCAGACTTCAAAGTGCCATAACTTTGTCAAAACTGACCCGATCTTCAAGTGCAAGATCATTTTGATCGTGGCTTGGCCTCCTTAATAATTCTACATTCAAAGTTGAAAAACTTCCTATTTTGGGATTTCATGTCAAAAATCCTGTCAAGATCTTGACATGTGAAGTCCCTAAAAATGTCCTTCCCAGACTTCAAAGTGCCATAACTTTGTCAAAACTGACCCGATCTTCAAGTGCAAGATCATTTTGATCGTGGCTTGGCCTCCTTAATAATTCTACATTTAAAGTTGAAAAACTTCCTATTTTGGGATTTCATGTCAAAAATCATGTCAAGATCTTGACATGTGAAGTCCCTAAAAATGTCCTTCCCAGACTTCAAAGTGCCATAACTTTGTCAAAACTGACCCGATCTTCAAGTGCGAGGTCATTTTGATCGTGGCTTGGCCTCCTTAATAATTCTACATTCAAAGTTGAGAAACTCCCAAATTTCGGATTTCATGTCCAAAATCATGACAAGATGCTGGCATGTGAAGTCCCTAAATATGGCTTTCCCAGACTTATTAAAACTTATCCGATTGTCAACCCCGGGGCTATTTGGGTCGTTATTTGGACTATACTTTAATTCCCCAATTAAGGCTTATGCTCTTTTTTTCAAACTTTTTTGTTAAAAATATTAAACTGGAATTTTTTTTTCCTAAATAGATTTTTGAAAGAATATTTTTTAATTTGTCTAATATCATGACAACCATATTGCCATGCTATTTTTTCTAAATTTTGTCATCACTCTCTTGTATTCTCTTTCTGTACAATAATAAGTATATCATGTATGTTTCTTGCTTATACTTGACTTATTTCTACACTTTCTGAAAGCACCTCCATAGAGATAACTATCATTATTTATCGAAAAATATGCACTGCATGGCAGGCAGTTACAAGGTGCTTACAATTTTGCCAAATATGCCAACTCAGACTGCCGCACGAACAACCGCACTCAATGTGTCTGAAGGAGGTTTGGGGAAAGTGGGAATGCGGAGAAATGCATCGATAAAAACTAACCGGAACTGCCCAAAAGCAATGGGCAGCACGCGGAAGGTGCAAGGCTGGCAGCAATGGCCAGAAGTCAGTTGGCCAACTGAAAGCATTTGCATTTGAAATTTATAAAAAATGAATTGCCATTGCTGCAGGAATCGCCATTTGATTTCATCTGCCCCTCCTCCAAGCATCACTGTGTCCGCCAAGTACACCTGCCCTGGTCAGACAGCATTCGACTTTGGCCAATTGCATTTTATTTATTTACCACTCAAAACTTGAATCTGTGTGCCGTTAGTTTTCAAAGTGGCTTAAACCTGCACCTCTAAGCGGCTAGATCAAAATTAGCAATCAAAGCGAACATCAAATATCAAACAGCTCTTATAAATTGCCAACAATTCCATTAAATGCCGACAATATGCAGCATCAAATATTAAATTTTTCAACCGGAACGTACGAAAATCATGAAAAATACAGGGAAACGATGCCGTCGATAGAGCTTGACTGCAAGATACGCTGTTCTGAATGAAATAAATAATAATTTAAAGTAATCAAAAGAGAGCGATGTAAAGAAATATGTAAAAAGACAGACTGAGAGAGAGAGAGAGAGAAAGAAAGAGAGAGTGAGAAAGAGAGACAGATAGACAGAGCTGGTATAACTGACAGAATAGGAGTTTTTTGATTTCTATTAAGGATTTAGGATTTATTGAAAAAAAAATCGGAATCTTTACCTTTACCTATCGAAATCTAAGGCTAGTTATACAAATTTGCCAGCTTATTGCATGAACTATATTATGTACCCTGTAGCATTTTTGAAACAGTGTATTTCCCTAAAAAAAATAAACAAAATTAACGACGCTTGGCGCTGCTTTTCCCGTTTCGCGATTCCTGTTGCTGTTGCATAGACGATTACCCGTTTTCGATCATTAGAAGTGACAGAGCCGCAAAGCCACGTGTTCAATCCCCCCATCCGCA
Organism: Drosophila maculinotata; assembly: GCA_035045305.1. Classification (NCBI taxonomy): domain Eukaryota; kingdom Metazoa; phylum Arthropoda; class Insecta; order Diptera; family Drosophilidae; genus Drosophila; species Drosophila maculinotata. Next base: position 332,169 of record JAWNPD010000592.1, on the reverse strand, counting down.
ACCAGTTCGCCCTCCGCCTATGTGCTGGAAGTCCACACACCACCCGTTGGTCATTTGTCGTGCCTCAGTTTTTGGCCTCAGTTCAATTTTCTGGTCATGCACATTGGCAGCCGCTTGCAACATCGACGATTTTGTTCATTAGGCACGCACATTCCAGCTTCTGCTCCACCCCACACCTGTGCCAACTGCCTTCCCCTTGGATAGCCCATCATATAGCTGAAAAAAAAAACGATTGTTCGACGAGGCTGCAGCTTCAGCATCCTGCTGTTGCTCCTGCTCCTGCTGCTGCTCCTGTGTGTGCAGGCCGCAATGTAATCAACAAAATCGCTGGAATCGCCTCAAATCGCCGCGCACGCTGCATTTATAGGCGTTTCGTCTAGGTCCGGTCACGGCAATAATAACAACAACAACAGCAGCAACAACAGCAGCAGCATCAGCCGTAACAATGGACAAACAGCGGGAATAATCGCCAGGGGCAAAAAAATCATGGCTAGCGCAGCGATTAACGGCCAAATCTGGCAACGCTTTTAATTGCGCATACAACAAGGGCAACACAGCATACAAAATGAGTTATGAGCGAGCGCCTGCATCCAAAAATGTTAGACACCTAAATCAGTTTGATCCGAAAGCTGCTTAATCAGAGGATTATCAGCCAAATAAATATTGGACCAGTGCTGCCCGATTTTGACAGGAAACTCAAAAAATGCTGGTTAAAAAAGGGTATCAAATTTTTTTTGTAATTACTAAATTCAAGTTGAAATACTACTAGATTTAGCTATTTAAACTAGCTGCTTATAATATATCAAGAATTTATTATATCAACTGAGAAACTTAACCAAATCAAAAGATATATTTTACTTAATTTCCTGTACATTTTTCCCATCCCGATTTATTCGGCAATGCAGCATAATTCACAGCACTGGTCAGGCGGTAATAAACTAGTAAACACACAAGGCAATATTTCAAGCAATATAGATCGATTAATAACCCTTAGATCAACTGAGACAGCAAGCAAGCAATACCAGTGAGGCAGGCACAAAAACATTAACACCTAGCAGACACCAATGCCGGAGAGGAGGCAAAGCGTCAACAAGTAAAACTAATCTGACAGCAAAACAAATAATGGTGATTTTTATACTATGAAGCCAGTAAGAGAGAGGAAGTGAGAGAAAGAAAAGACTAATGGTGATGTTATACAAAACGATGGGCATGAAAAGTCGGATGGGTATCAAAAAGTGTGGGTAATGGGGCTAGTAAGTCAGAGGGTTAGTAGTTAAATGTCAGAGGAGCAAACCGACTGGGTGGGCAGGTCGGTCAGTGCATTTAGCTAAGGAGGAGGCGTTGTGACGACACGCTAATCAAAATCTGTGTTTATTTATTAAACAAAATTATAAAATCAGGCAACACACGAATCCGTTAAATCACGACCACGTTGCAAAGGGATTGCCAATTAAGCGTCGGCTTGTTAACAATGCTTACGCTTTGGTTAACCTTTTGCACATGCGAGACAAGCCAACCTCAAGCTACACACACACACATACACTCGCACACACACACTCGCACACACTGTGAAGTGTGTTAAGTATCGTTGAAGTTGTTGTTGCTTTCGACGTAATTTCTGTGTACACAAAACGCAACGCAAAGCAAACAGAATGCTGAGACGGCCAACAGGCCCAGCAAAAGAAAAAACAACAAAAAATATGCTGCAAATGCGGGGACTATATGGCAATTGAATACCCTACATTTAAGGCTAAATTAAAACACAATTTAAATATTTATAAATGCTGCAAAGTTTCTTAAACCTTTCTTACTCAATAACTATAATATTGCGCATAAAGTTTTCAATTTTTGAATTTTTGAACTCAATATTAAGTATACGACATTCAACTGTAGGCAACTAAACTATAGAGCAATTGGAGACAAAACTGATCACTATGAGCAATACCTATAATTATAATTGCTGATATTGAATAATATACAAATTTTATATGCATTTTTTAGAGGGTATGCAGGGAAAGAAGAGTTGGACTGCCTGGGTGATCCTATTTCTAATTTATGCACTGGCACTGGACTCGTTATGTTTAACGCTGGCTGCCACTCCAGTTGATGGGCTGAGGAAAGGAGGGGCGTGGCAGCACGTAGGGGCAACAGCAACTACGGCAAACAATTAGAAAATCTCGCATGTTGCATGCAAACCTGGCGACTTTGAGGGGCAACGAGTACTATATACAGCTGGGGCAGGTGCTGGTTGCACGTTGCACGTTGCACGTTGCAGTTTGCAGGCGCTCGAGCGCAGCTGACAGAAAAAATTAAAACAGCAACAAATTTGTTGCATACTTCGCGGCGACGCGCTTCAAGTGCCACAAGCCACGGGGCAGGCAGGCTGCGAGGCACTCGACTTGCCCCATGACTGCGGCAAATTAACACAATATCTTAAAACAACCTGAGCGTGTTTGTAAAAGGGGGCCAAGCTGAGCTCTTTTCTGTTTTCGAGCCTGCGCTTTTCATTTTTAATAAATTCTCGCTGGCAAATTGGCCACGTGGCCAATTTTGAAAAGCCGACACAGTTTTTCGCAGCCCTACTAAAAATTGGCTTAAATTGCATTGTTTATCGCATTAGTTGGCCATTTTGATAGTTAACACAATGCGTTTCCCTGTAATGACTTTATAGATCGTGAGTGGCCTGATTCAAGGTCCCCTCGGCATTGACAATCGGTTTAGTTTTAACAAAGTAATGGGAGTTTGAAGTCTGGGAAGGTAATTTTTAAGGAACTTTTCGTTGTTTGGGCTCTACAAGCTTGCTTGATTTTTAACAGACAAAACACCACAAAATCACTTTTCGTATAGTTTTTATACTAATTAAGACACCCACAATCAATTAAACGTAAAATTTCAAGGTTCTATATTTTGAAAAATCAAAATTGTTAAGGGTCCCCCCTTATGCTTTTTTCGCCAAAAAATCTTAAATTAGAATTTTTTAAAAATTCATGAACTTGAGATTTAGAATTAAACTCGGGATTGACAATCGGTTCAGATTTGACAAAGTTATGGGAGTAATTTTTAAAGGACTTTACTTGGTTGGTTGTATTTTGTGGTTTGCATATATATAAAATATATACTCATGTGTGCATTTTCCAAACCAAATAAACTGATAAACTGATTGCCGCCAAAGTTGATACTATTGTGGCGGGGGAAAATGTGGAAATGGGAAGCGTTCAAGTGAAACAGAAACAGTTGCGAAATTTATAACCAAAAAGGGAATTACAATATCGCATATCAATTTATGTACAACAAGTGAAGAACAGTAAGTAAAGCGTTGCCGAAGTAAAAATACCCTAATAAATAGCACAAGTACGATGGATATACATATTCCCAAATAGTATAGAAAAATGTTCCTTTATGTTTTTAAAATAAATAATTTTAGAGAGATTTTTCCGTTATAAATAAAATAAATCTTTCTAAAATGTTTTAACATATTAAAACTAGTACTTGTGGACTTTGATAAGTATGATTTTAACTAATGAATTTTGTCATAAAATCAATTCAGCTTTTTCTGTTGGTTTTTTTTTTTGTTTAGCTATGTGGATTATTGTTTTAAGCTCTGAATTACATAAAATTTGACGACAAAATTCAGAAAAATATATACCTACATTTCTTATGGGTTCGAAAGCTATGTCACCTTTAAAGTATCACAAATTTTTAATGACAAAATATAAGGGTATAGAAATCGAAGTGAGTGCGTTTGTAGTATATCGTTATGTGTGTGTGTGTGGCAAGAACAACATCAGCGTGAGAAGCGTGGAAAACCGAAACGGGAGAGAGATGTGCCGATAAAACAGATTTCGATATCAGCAGCGACAGCAAGGACGACACACCGACACATCGACACAGGACACGCAGCGCGCAACGCTTCAAATGAAGTGCCAATGTGGTAGAGGAGTCTTTCAGTGTGTGTGCGTGTGTGTGTTTGTGTGGTGCTGATTGTGGCTGTGATTTTCGCTGAAACTCTATTCACCCATCACTTACTTGGTTTTTAAATTTTGCCATTGGTAAAACACACACACACACACAAGAGCAGCATACAAAAATATCAATTTCACTGAAAATGCAAATTCCAAAATTGAAAGAACTGTTTCGTGGGGGGACTGAATTGCAGTGGGGGAGAGGGGGATGGCAAGGGGAAGAGGTTTCGTGGCACTGACACTGTTGTCGATGGCAAACTGTTTATGGCTGCCGCCTCGACGCGCAGCGAGCAGATTGTTTCCGCTCTTGTAGACTTTTGGCAGGCGGCAGAATACAACATACACACACACACACACACACACACACACACAACATATACACAATACACTCACAGATACAGAGACCAATGAGTCGGAAGTAAGTGCTAGCATTTCCAGATTTTTGTCTTGTCGCCCACAATGGGAACGCACTAGGTGTGCCCCTCTTTTCAACTTGCAGTGTCTACACTGAGAGAAAACGAAAGGTAGTTTATCAAAATTCGAGTAGCAGAATTTTGAAAGTAAACATTTTAATATACATTTTTAGCTACAAATTTTGTAATTTTTAAAATCAAATTAAGATTTTCTCTTAAAAGTAAAACAAAGCAGACTGCTCAATGTTCAATTCCGCTAAGAACATTTATGTAAGGTTGTCAAGAGTGTGGTCATCAAATTAGCTTGTAAAGATTCCATGGAAATATCAATTTGATATTGTCGAAAATATCAGATTGCCACTAGACAGTATCGGCTTTTTATTGATCCTCAAAATCATCATATGGAGTGCCATATCATGTCATTTTATTATCGGTGCAGAGGTTTAATACACACAAGTTTTTTAAGAGTGTATCTATCTATCTATCTTATCTAACTTTATACAGCCTTGTCTCAAATATACAAGCAATATTTGTAATAATTGTTTCAGTGTACCCTTCGCTGGCTCTTTATTATTTTCACAGCTCACTGTCTTCACCTCTGCACCCCCTTTCTACCTACCCACACACACACACAAACACACACAAACACACACACACACACACACACACTATACACCCCTGAAGTCGAAGTGTTAATTTACGAAATTGCTGGAGATTTCATTGAGTTAAGAAGTTCCACGGCAAGTTGTGTGTTGCTGTTGCTGTTGCTATGTTGCTGTTGCCTGTGTTGCTGTTGCCTCTATCTTCTGTTTACCTCCACTCCTCTACTGCACTTATTTATGCATGTAAATGTTCACACAAACACACAGATGCATACACACACACACGGAAAGAACACGTTTATTTCTACCTGGCCATTTCTAGTAGTTTTATTTTGAACTCTCGTATTTAACTCAGGGTCCGGGTGGGCGGTTGGCCCCACCCACTGCCGGTTTATAGCAGTGTCTGGCTGCTATCAGAGCGCTTCGATCTTGGTAAAATGGAAATTTACACGTTAACACTTTTGGCCGCTTGTAAGTGATTTGGTTTTAATTCGCTTGATGGCGTTCTGTTGGCTCCCAACCCGGGCCAGAACTACTAGTATGCCAAAACGTTTGCGGTAGCAACAGCAGCAGCAGCAGCAACAAAAACAACAGCAACAACAGTTTCGTCCTTTGGGGTCTGAGCTTAGGTGTGTGTGTGTGTGTGTGCTTTATACACCTATGTGAAAAATAATAGAAACAGTGTTGAAACAAATATAAAAAAGTTGCATATATTTATTTTTTATATTTTTTTAGTAAAAAATTGATACGGTAGATGTAAAAAAGATTTCCTGTAGCCTAAATATTATTATAGTTTACTACGTGTGAAAAATAATAAAAACAAATTACATTGTGGTAAAGAATTATGACAAAAAAGCAGAACTCATTAGGATAGTTTTTCTTTATAATTCTGTAAATGATTTTAATGAATTTTACATTTATATACAGTAAATATAGAATTTTGGAAAATTATATCTGTAGAAAATAGAAATTTTCTTTTTATTATAATTCTCAAATTCAAATTTCCCTATAAAGCCAAAGCATGTGGGCCTTATATAAACCTTGCAACAACACTATCTCTACTATTATTCACATAACTGTATAAATAAATATGTATATGTGTGTTGCCGTGTTGCAAGCTCGTAGGCGTGCCGCACAGTCTATAGTCTATGTTAATTTTTGGCTGTGCTCATGTTGCTTGCTTTCGCTCTGCTTCTCTCTGCTTGCTACTTGCTACATGCCACATGCCACCTGCTAGTTGCCACTTGCTAGTTGCCAGTTGCCAGTTGCCACTTGCCACTTGCTACATGTTACTGTGCTGTCCTCGTTTATGATGCAGCCAGTGGAATAAAAGAAATGTCTGCTGATAAAAACTCAACAGCTTGGACAGGACTTGATGTTGACTTGCCCCGCCTGGCGATCCTCGGTCGACTTGCCACGCCTCCCCCCCTGCCACCCTTCCACTTGCATATGCGCAGGCAACACATTTGAAATTCACATGAGGCTAAGGCCACATCTAATGCTCTGTGGCCACAGCCAGCTACAGGCAGGCAGGCAGGCGGACAGACAGGCAGGTTCCAAGTGTCCAGTTCGGCCTCAAGGACTCAAGTAGCCAACACGAAAATTTACATATGACTGGCAAGCAAAAATGTGTCGAACGCTAAAGCCGTGTCAAGGCAAAAAAATGAAGAAGATAAGATATGTATACCCCCCCTCCCCCCTCCCACCCGCCTTCTGTAAGGTGAGCAACTTAAAACTTTGCACTATTATCGGAGCTATCAGGAAGGATAGTAAGGAAAGTTAGTAGAGATAAGTGATAAACATTCATGTTCTGTATTTCAAGTTCGCAACATTTCTGCTGCAATATGAATGGGTTTTTTTTTATCAGTGCCAATATGGTTAATTATTTAACTTTTAATTTTTAAATCAAATCAAAAAAAAAATGACTTTGTTTAAAATTACTTTTATTGTGTTTTTCAATTTTAAGTTTATGTCGAGTGTTATTAAAACCATTTATATATAAGACCATAAAAATTAAAAATTATCACCATAAAGCTTTAAAATTAAACGAGTAGAGATAGATATTATGTTCTATATTCCAATTTCACATCAATTCCGCCGTAATATGTAAATTATGCTTAGCAAGTTTTCTTGTTGATATTTGTAACTGAAAGGGTTTTTAAAACACTCCAAATTGTCACCATCAAATCCAAATCGCAATGTTCTTTAACCGCTATAAGGGAAGGTCCTTCGCACATCCACAAAACTTGAGTTTTAAGCCCTCGGCAAGTTATTGAGTTTTGCTTGTCTTTCGGCCTGCAAACTGGCTTCAATATCTTTTGGCCGGGTTCTTTTGTTGTTGTTGTTGTTGTTTTTATTTGGTTCGCCTGTCGCTTATCTAACGGTCTATTTGTTTGGACGGCTGTTTGTTTGTTTTCACAGCAGTCTAAGGCGACAATCATGCGAAATTACACAGCCCGCAGGGGAGGAAGTATGAGGGGGTGGGGGCGAGACAAGCCCAAAGGACATCTACTCCACAGCGTTGGGACATTTCAGCGTTTAACTAAATCAAATCGATATCGAATTTAGTTGTCAACGCGGCAACAGACGTATTTTATTTTTGGCTATTTTTTGTTCTTTTTTTCCAACAGTATGTCAAATTGTAAGTGATTCCGTGTGTTTGGTTTGAAAGTCCGGGGCGGTTGGGGGCCAGGGGTCAGAACGTAGCTTTGTGGGTTCTTCGGTTTCAATTTCGCCTGAGCTTGCGACCTGCTCCCACTTCCACCCCCCTGTTGAAATGAAATGTGAAACAGTGGCCAAAAGCATGCGGAAAACTTGTGCCTTGTTTTTGGCAGATCCTCAAATGACTTCGGTTTGCAGGATTGCGTGTCCCGAGTTGGCTTCTCAACTCCTCTCGCTCGGTCTAGCTATCTATTTTTCATGTTTTGTGTGTGTTTGTGTGTGTGTGCGTGTGACCGCATGGCAAAAAAGCCACAGGTTATGAGTTTTTCATTACGTTCTCACATTGCAAAAACTGCCAGGAGTAACCGTAAAGGAAGCACCAGCTGAATGAGAAACAGAAGCAGAAAGCAGACACAGAAGACACTGAAGGCATTACGTTTATGTGACTTTTGTTTAGCTCTTCGGTTTTTGGCAAACCACCAAAATTGTAATTGTATCAAGTGTGCGGATACTTTAATGAACCATTTAGGAGCTAATAAATTACCATGCTTATATATGCACATAATAATTTCTCAGAGGACTGAGAATTTATTGGATTTATGCAGCGTTCGTCTGTTTGTATGTGTGCCATTTATTTTAGACGCTATTGTAGCCGGCACCTTGGCGAACAATAAAAGCTAGCTTACTTTCGGTTTCTTTGCAGATCAAGCTAAAAATAGTCAAGCCACCATTTTAGTGTGCGCCGCGAATTACACACATACCAGTATGCAGTAAATATGTGTGTGTGTGTGTGCATATTTGAAATTGTCAATCTCAGCAAGGCGGAGGAGACAACAACAATAACAAAAGCGAACAACGAATAGCGAACAACAAAAGGGACAACGAAATGCCGGAGCACAAAACTAAACACGCAGCAGGTATGTAAACGTTTACCGTTACCTTGTGGGCGGGACGCGGCTGGCAAAAGTTTATGAGCAACTGATATTACAGTTGTATGTGCTCTTACACATACACATGTGCAGTATTCAAAGTTGATATGCGTATTTGTCGGACATTTTGGTTTGGGGGAATATTGCAATTATGTACTCAATGGGAAATTGTTGTTGTTGGCGCCGCAGCGAAAACGGCGGAAAAAGCGAACAATTGTTTTCTGGCCCGAACGCATAATTCGCGGTCAGCACTGACCGCAAGGGGGTGGGGCAGGGGCGTTGTCGGTTGGGAGCAGCGCTGCCAAATCGACTATTGTAATTGAAATTCCAGCTAAATTTTTGGGCTCGTAATTTGATTTTAATGTGAGCCGAAAAAAAATAAACAAAACAAATACGAAATACAAGTTGAGAGTGCTCAACCGCTAGATACCCTGTAGAGAGCTCTAAAATGCTTCTCCAATATATACTTTGTACTTTTATGTATACATAACCTAAAAAACAAAAGCTTTCTTATGTGGTACAAATGTACCAGAACCAATATTTAATTTCTTCGTGGCTTCACCGGATTATTGATGGTTTGAAAATATTTGTTCTACTTTTGCACAATTTCATGATGCCCTTTGTGACTGATTTGTAATGAGTATAAGGTATAAGAGGAAGCATACACATGTGACTAGCTAATGGCCCTAAAAGCTGCTCCACGTTGATTGCAGCAAATGCCTTTAGCGCACAAAGAGCGGCTGTGTGGAGAGGGAGATTTGCGAGAGGGAGCGGGAGCGGGATGTGGGTAGGCATCCGGAACACTTTATGCAATTTAGCTTTTGGCCAAAGTCATTAAGTTTGATGTTAAATCCTGGCTCGAGTTTGTGACTGTCAACTTTAGCTGGCTACAGGCAGAGATTTACAGTCAGTCAGCTGTCCGTCCACCAGTCCACCAGTCCATCATTCAGTCTGTCAGTCCGTCAGCCAGATAGTCAGTCCGTCAGTCAGTCAGTCTGTTGGCCAAAAGCGGATGCATTACAAAGGACATCAAGTCGGGGCATATTGAGTTTTGTGCTCGCAACAAAGAAAAGCGCATACAAAGACCCAACGCAAAAATAAATGCTTCTTTGTTGGATTGCATTGCTGGATGCGACCAGGGCGGCGGTACCGGAGGCGGGGTGCGTCGCGAAAACTCGGCAAAAAATTGAATTACATGCAAGCCAGCGGCAAAGGCTCTCTCTCCCAGCTCCACCGAGCTCTACCCAGCACTTCATCTCTCTCCAGAATCCCTCAAGTTACCGCAGGCGCAAAACTACACTGATTGCGTGAATGCACTGAACAAAATATATGCCGTAGAGTTTAGACAATTATTTTTATACGAGATTTATGATTTATCTAATATGTGACTTTGGATTCTTATACAATTTTGAAATATTTGGATAGTTTTTGAGGGATAATAATAATATAATAACCTTTAGAAAAAAGAACAACATTTATATTCCAGTGGATTTTAGTTATCAATTTAGAAATTGCTTTCAAAAAAGCGGAAATATTAATATCATTTTTTTTTAGTGTTTTGTGAATTTTAGAAAAATATTTCAATGCTTTATTTGAAATTTTAGAAATAGTGTTTGAACAAATTTTAAAAAGGGGTTTGAATTTCGGCTCTTTGCTTTTCAGTTAATTTTTTTGTTGAGTGTAGGAGGCGTCGAATGGGGCGTGGCTGCTGAGGATATGATAGAGCAGCGGCATAAAAATAAGTAGAAAAGCAACAAATGCGCACAGCAAGCAAAAGTAAAATGCGCTTCTCTCTTGCTAACCAAACATCCCAACTCCTCCCACCTCCCGCCTCCTCAATTACAACCCCCCTCCCCCATCTAGCACTACCCACCCAGCCCGTCTTCTGTTCCGGTTTTTTTGTAGCTTCATAAAAAATTTCCCAAGCGGAAATGCAATTTAATTAAAAATGTCCTGCTGCTGGCTGGCTTGCTCGCTGTACACTGCTCCTGCTCCTGCTCGTTCTTCATCGTGTCCTTGCACGCATCCCTCTGTGCGCCAGCTCCAGCTCCATTCCAGCCCCTTCGCGCGCCTCTGGCCAACTACTTGGCTCGCAGTTGTAGGCAAACATGATGAATCTGTTCCGCAGATTTCCCGCTGGACAAAAGTGCCAACCCGTCGCCTGCGTCCTGCGCCTCCTGTCGCCGTCGCGCAACAAAAATCCTTTAAGATGAAAAGCTCCAGATAAACAGGCGGCCGCTGATATGCAGCAAAATTAAACGACCAGCAGCAGTAGCCAACCTTCCGCCCCCACCCCGTTGACCTGCCCCATCCTAACTGCATTTAAGTAAATTACCATACTCAATTAACGTTCTACTATATTAAGCGGCCCCGCTCGAATCCAATCAGACTGTGAAAAGGCCATAGAAAACCGAATTTAGCCACAGGCTTCTCTTCTTCTTTTTCTCTCATTTTTTTTTTTCTTTACCCCAAAAACCAAATTAGCTGCCCATTTATGGAGCAACAATTGAGTTGCTTGGCATAATTTTTTTTTTTTTTTGCGTATTTGGGCCCAGTGACCGAATGAATTGCTGAATTAGTCGAGCTATAGAAATGAGAAATTTATTTGAGAAAATATTTGCTAATTCTCCTTGTGCTGTAAGCAAGCTTCATGAATTTTGAATAGACATTTTAAATCTAGCAATGATCTGAAGTATATTTTGTAGAAGCTTGGATTTTTCTACTTACTTTTTAACTGTATATCTGAAATGCATATGATTGATGCATAGATATTTATGATTATCCCCTATTCAACTTTTGCAATTCTCATCAATGCTTTTCACACCAAAGCAGCAAATGTTTTTAGCAATAATTCAAAATTAGTTTTTGGAATTGTTGACTGCACCTGTTGCCGTTGTTTCTGTTGCATTTGTTGCTTGTAAATTTGCATGTTTACATGGAAATTTTACACGCAAACAGCCAAACAAATTATCGCAATGTTTTTGGCCTTTGTTGTTGTCGGCTATCGATATTGATGGCGCCAACAACAAGTACAACAACATGCAATTGTTAACTGTAAAAGATGTGCCAAAGTGGGGCGCCACGCCCACACGCCCATGTCAGCTGCTTGCGGTTGCTTTGAGCCCTGGCCTGAGCACTCTGTGCCATATTTATAGCACTGTGGGTCAGCTGTTGTCTGTTGTGTGTCGCTCTGTGTATCCTGCATCCTGCATCCTGTATCCTGTATCTGTGTGCGCTGTCAATTTAATTATGCCATTACTTGAGGTTAAGAGTTGCCACGCCCACCCTAAACCCTCCCGCTGACAGCGCTCGCGTCCAGCCATTTGTTATTTGCACAGTTTTCATGTCTGTTAATCGAATTAGGCAGGACGAAGGACTCGTCGCGCCTTGCCAAGCCACCTCCCCCCGCCAACTGTGGCTTTAATTCAATTTTGGTAGCCTTTTTCTGCGCTTTCGTGTGTGGCCGCATTGCCATATGGCTCTCATTATGCACTCGTCCCCCAACTTCAGTCTCGTCCTGCACAGGATGCTGAATGCAATGTGTGTGTGTGTGTGTCTGGGTGTCTGTGTGTGCAGGATAGCGAACCGGGCACTTTTAACGCTGCCAATTCCGGCCGCAAGCGCACTTTTGTTAATTACACAAAAACAATAACAGCAACAACAACAACAGCAACAACAACGAAGGCTTACGAAACTCATTCTTGGACCGTACCCGCTGCTGCCCCTCGCCAACCCCCCCTCCTCACTGTTGCATCAGTTTATTGAACTTAATTGCATGCAATAAGCCAAACGTGAAATCGCATCGAGTTCGAATCGTGGAGTCGTGGAGAGCGCAATGATTGCGCCCAGACTACTGCCTGTATATAGTGATATATATATATATATATGCTTATTGAATTACCATAGGCGTAGGGGTGATCTTAACTAGGGGGAGTGGTTGTGGCTGTGCTGCAAGGCATTCGTTTCAAACTGCATTATTACAATTTACAAATGAAGAAACTAATATTAAATAATTCTAAAAATACGATGAGGCGATTTTCTATATGTTTAAATATAAATAAATAATTTGTATTTGTTTAGAAACTCAGAAAACCCAACAAAAAAAAACTGTTGTATAAATTCAATTGTTAAAATTGACAATCTAAATAATGTTGGCTGATTAGAAGTAGTCAAGTATCCAAAGTTTTGCTTTTTATTTGAGCCTACCCAACTTGTCCAGCTCTCCACTCCACACTCTTTCCATCCGATATTAATGCCACGCCTACTTTTTAAATAATTTGCACCCGAAAGTCAGTTTTACGTGATTTTCGCTGTGCGCTTTTGATGCTTTTGTCAATGCAGCACCTCAAATTGAATTACCACCCCCCCCCCCCCCCCCCAGAGGCAATCAATTTAATACATATGTATGTGTATGCATTAATATATGAAATACTTGTATATAGGTACTACAATAAATGCATATACTACATACATATGCAGCCCTTTTCACGTTCCTGATCACTTGCTGTGCATATTTATTTATATGTGACGCGCTGCTTTGCTTTTGTGTCATGGCGCCGTTTCCGTTTCCGCTGCGCTTCGCTCTTTTGTCATTGCGCGCGCCATTATCGAAGCATCTCGTTCATATTAACTGTACGTTCGGCACGTGCCGCCGACAAATGTGAAGCTATACATTATTATGGCCAGACAAAAGGGGAATTATCACTGAGTCACAAAATGTGGAAACAATTAGAACAAAAAGCTGAAAAATAATCATTTTAAATACTAAATAATGACCTTTTTGTATTTCAATTAAGTAAAAAGGAATAACTTGAAAATAAAATATATTTTGTTTGTTGTCAATAGTCTTCTGTTTGACATAGGAACAGTTTGATGTAAGGGTAGCAAAACTTCGTCACAACGGTAACATCTCTTCTTAAGCATGTTCAATATGTATTGCATATATAATATATGTATATTTTATATCGAATTAAATGGATTTTGTGCGTATATTAACGCTTTTTGTATAGAATGTAATCAAGTGGGCATTTGACTGCCCCTTTCTCTGTTGCAACTATGCCACATTACCAAAATTTCGTGCCCAAAATGCAATTTTTCGTCGTCCAGCTGTGAATATTGTTTTTCATGCGATTTTAATTGCATTAAAAATGCGCTTAGCGCTGCAAAGCAAATCAATGGACATAATTGGTGAACCCGACAGCAAGCAATTCGGTTTCACTTCATCACTCAATTACGCTGAAAACTCGAAAACGGGAAAACGGGAAAATGGGAAAACTAGCGACCATTGGAAATGCTTAAATGCTGGCAGCTAAATTAATTGGCATTCTGAAAATGATAAAGCAATCGTCTGAACGTTGGACTACTTGACCAAATTGTGGCATGTCAATCAATTTATGCTTATGCTTATTACATATACATATGTGTCACACATACATGTGTATTGAGGACAATGTGAACTTGCAACTTGTCAAAAGGAAATGAGCACGGTACTTGGGGGCAGGTCCTGGGACAGCAGCAGCAGCAGCAGCACCTAGTTGAACTAAAGGAACCGTTCATAAATGGATCCTGGATGTGTGGATGCGTCCACGGAGACGGCTAACGGCAAACAGCAAACTTGAATGCAATTTCCGTAATACGCGGCAATGGTGGCAATAGGACCAACGGCGCATGAATTTAATTACCAAACTCGGCACCATGGGAAATTTGCACTTTTTGTGATATTAATTATTAACTCAAAAAATTAATCAAATTTATGGAAGTGCATAAAAGCAATCGCTGACAAATATATCTTCGGGGAATGAACTGGCATGCAAAAGTTTGACCATAAACATCTTTTTAAATCGATAACCAAGAATTAATTATATTTTCGGATCTTGTCAATACCTTTAAAATCACATTTAATACCAAATTAGGTTTCGCTATTAAATATAAAAAAATAATTTATTGCTTTTAAAATATATATTTAAGTTATTAGTAATAAATTAAACGAAAAGCAACATCTCTTGAGAAAAAAAAATATATAAATTCACTTTTAACTATATTTCATAGTAATTTAAAGCATACTTTTGTGGGCAGAGTATAAGCGATTCAGTTTAATTGAATTTTCAGGGTTTTAAATGATTCTTAAGTAATATTTATAAATAAAAAATATCATATAAAGTGCTCATTTAGCCCACAGTGCACAGTAGATGAACAGCAGGAGGCAGCGAAGACGATATCAGTGTCTATTTGTGTATGTGTGTGTGTGTGTGTCAGTGTCATGTTCGTGTGTTGTTGTCACTCTTGCTGCAATGTTAATCAACTTCATTACCACAAATTGCTATTAGCATATGTTAGTGTGGCGCCACAGACATTGAAGCAACAGCAAAGCAAAAGCAACTAAGAGGCTGATGGCTAAGGGGAAGGGACACGAGGAGCAGCTGGGTGTCCTCACAGACGGAACACACAAATGCACTTGACTGTCACTGCAGTCGGGCTAAATAAGATCAAATGATGCAATTATTAGAGACCACTCGTCGGAGAGCATCTCACGTGTCGCCGCCAACAAATCGCGCTGGCTTCTCTGGAACCAAATCGAATCGAAGTCGACCGCCGCGTAATATAATTAAAAAGCCATTAGCCGCAAATAGACAAACGGGGCCAAGCAGCAGCAGCCAACCTTGAAAACTAAAGGCAGCGGATAGTGGGCGGGGCTGGTGCACTCAGAAAAAAAAAAGTGATTTGAAATTTCTTAGAAATATAAATGTATTAAGTCAGATATGACAAATCTGATTACAAAAATATCTCATTTATATATTATTATTAATAGCAATTTTCTTTTTATAGTTCAGAGAAATCTTTAATCGCATTAAGTAATTATATTATTTAAATCAGAAAAAAAACACTGATATTTAATAATATTTATGCCTTTTAGAAAGTACATAATTTCTCTATGCTACTTTCGATATTCTAGGCCACATATTTTTTCCGAGTGTGGGTTTGGTGGCTTTTGGCCCTGCTCAAGTCAGCTTTTTGCTGTTTGGCCATAATTTTTTTTTTTTTTTTTTTGTTTTTTTGCAGCGCCATTAAATGCGAACCGACGTCTGCCATCGCCATAAATTATAAGTCATTGGCTGGACGTGTCCAGCGTTTCTCGGCGGCATTAATATCCCCAACATGACGATGACTTTGAGTGAATGCTTCAAATTAAAAAGAAATTTACCATTTACCACATCCTCCCCCCCTCCCTGACATCGACAAGAGGCTGAGCCCCACCCTGTTGCAGGATTAAAGCGCCACCACTACACCCACATTCCGGCCTTCTTTAGCCATTGGCAATGACAGCATGGAAAAAAAAATCATCGCAGGCAGCTTAGCAACTTGGAGCAGCCACTAACTCACACACACACACACACACACACACACAAGCACACCCAGCGTATACGTAATGTATCAAAAGTTTGGCGCGTGTGTTTGGTTTCTGCTTCTGCTGCTGCTGCTGCTCCTGCTGCTGATTCTGCGTTAGCCACATCATCGACGAACCAGCAACAACAGGCAGCCCGAAAAAGTGCCAGACTGCCTGATACTCTGTTCTTAGTGGAAGAAGTGCTTGTAAACATCGGTTGGATACAACTTATTCTATTTTTGATTTTTCAGTTGAAACTATAAAAAAACTAAATCGGAATGAAGGCTTTATAATATTCAGCGTTTGCTAAGATTTTGTGTTTTTTTTTATCTTATAACATCTTTTCATTTATTTACAACACCAACACAAATCCAGTAGACTCTTATGGCTTTATTTAGGCACAGGGTATAAAATGATTACAGCCAACTAATGACGCTGTCTAAAATGATTTATCTCGTTATGGCGTCGGGCAGTCGGGCAGATTGTTGTTGTTGTTGTTGCTATTGCTATTGCTCCTATTGTTGTTGTTGTTGTTGTTGCTGCAACAAAAGTCAACGTGAAAAAGAGCAACTTCTACGTTCATGGCCATAATTCAAACGTGTTTATGATGTATACGGCCGATTTGCTGCGTATCCTGTACAAGTGCCTGTGTGTGTGTAGGAGGATTAGGCAGGACCTCTAGTTACTTTTATTTTTGACAAGGACTTAAGGCAGCTTAAATTGCAATAGAAATCAAAGAATATTTGCGTAGTCGTGGACTGTGTGGAGAGAACTATGAATGAAGTACTCAACGGTTTAATGTCTGTGCCGAGCACTGTTTAATATGATGTGCCCAATATACACCAATACCATATAGTACACACAAACACACTTACAGATACAGAGAGGACGCAAAGCGTATTAACATGCTGACCAAATAGTCGCAATTCTAAGCGCTATAGAACAATTTGAAATACCCTTTAGCTATTAGAAATATTGGAATGATATTATTATAAAATTATATTTTTAAGAACTAAGGTTGGAAATTTTCTTATAAATTACTTAAGTCCGTTTTGGCTGCCTTTCCTGGTTAGTTATTTGTATATGAGCAAAGAAGGTTTGTTAAGTTATTTACTAAAAATTAATCAGCTACTTTTGCACTCTCTTCTAGTCTTCAGCTACCAGGACTCGACGATCAATATTTTTGTATCAAAAAAACAAACAAATTTAGAGAAAAACTCTTTCCCACAAACAGCAACTTTATGAAAATATTTTGTAGACTGTTTATTTGAAATACTCAACTTTTTGACAGTTATACCTATTCCGAAGGTCCTTTGAGGTGTATTAAACGGACTTTTGGTCCTAGTCGAAAGCTTAGGGTCAGTCGGCAGTAGCTGCCCATAAGAGCATATAAGCTGCGACTAGTATTTAATTTGTGCCTCTTCCATATACATACCGACTAAATGTGTATATATATATATACTCGAATGTGCATATATTGTATGGAATATGTACATATAAATGAAGGCAGCGTGCATAGTTGCTATTTGAATGTGGATCCTGGCAGTGGCTCTAGCTCTCTGATGCGGATGCTGGAGCTGGAGCTGTAGCTGTAGCTGTAGCTGTAGCTGTAAGCTGGAACTGAAGTTTGCCTCTGGTAGTGGCAGTGGCAGTAGTAGCATCTGTTACTAATGGATAGCAGTAGAAAACAAATGGACAGCGCACAGATTCAAGCATACACAAACCTAGGGGTGTAGTGGAAAGTGGGCGGAGGGGGGTGGGGGGTACTAGAAATAGGAATAGGAACGGCAACGTCAACAGCTCGTGCAAACATCTTTGTAGATTTTATTTCTAAATCTCATTACCAAATGGTGTCCCTTTGGGTGCCCAGCAGCACACGTGCTACGTGAACAGCATCGCTCTGTATACATACATACACATATATGTATATATATATAAAATATTTGTATTTGTGTGTGTGTGTGTGTGTGAGTCACTTACCAACACTGGCAGCTTCTCTATAAATGCAATAAACTGTAAGTGCGTTACGCCTCCCACTCCTCCCCCCCCCCCCTCTTGTTGTTGTTTTTGGGGCGGCCCTCAAGTAAATTTCATCTCATATGTAGGCGGTGTCCTGTTGTCCTGCTGTCCTGCTGTCCCGACTTGACTGGCGCTTGACCATCCCATCATTTCGAGGGATATCAGCTGTGCCAAATGTTTTTATAATCGCAGTAAACAGCAAGTTCGGAATTGCACATTTTCTTGACTCATGAGAACTTGGCCAAAATGTCTCGTAAACCACTTTGTAGAATGCGCTGTTAGTTTCAGCTTTTTGTAGAGTGCTATGGTTTTATAATCATGTAATGAATATCAAGCATTTTGTAAAGGAATTTTATTGAAGCTTTAATTGATTTTATTTTATTTATCACATTATTCTCTCCAAATAATTCAACAGTTTTCAACTAATTTAAATTTCAAAACTTGTTTTCTCTCTTAAATAAAAAGTTACCATTTTTAAAAAATATTTTTTGGTAATATTTAAATTCTTTTAGTGTTGTAACTTCTTGGTTTTTAATCGGATTAGACTAAAATGTAAATTGCTTGTTAGAAACAAAACTGGTTAGAAATTGAGCTGTTGTTTTCTAACAAATATATGTCGACAAATATCAGATTACTAAATTCGTGACACAAAGTCTAGATTTTTATTTTTAGTGAGCTATTTTTAGCTGTTGCCCCGTCAAGTAATGAGTTGATCATTTGGCCGGAGCTGGCCATAAATCCAGCTCATGTGCTCAAGTTTCGAGCACGAGCGCATTTGCATATAATTAAGCAGGAGCAGAGGCGTTCGAAGAAGTGGTGGAGGGTGGTGGGGGGGGGGGGGTGAACCTAATGCCACCTGTCACTTGGTCGCTGTTACGGCCCATTTGATGTGGGTCAACTAAGTATGCGGGAATTAAGTAATTGTAAACTTTGTGCCGCAGGCCGCAACATGCAACAAGGAGAGGGGGTGGGCCGCACAAAAAGCAGAGGCGTGAAGTAATTGAAATTACTTCATTAGTTGGCGCGGCAGCTGCTTAGTGTTGTTTCTGGGCACGGAAAGCACTGAGCTCTGTGTGCAAATAGATGACACTTGTAATCAAATTGGACGTGCAACATTAAAAACGATAGCGCAACAGCTAAGCACTTGGCCAGCCATTTTGGTTGCTCGCACGCCGAACTCCAGACCGGCGGCGGATGTTGCAGCTACGCTTGAGAGCAGCTTCAGTCGTTGGTGTTGTTGTTGTTGTTGTTGTTGTTGCAGCAGCAGCAGCAGTTGTTGCTGCTGGCAAGCGGCCAGCCAAGTCTTGAACTTTCCGGCTGCTGCGACTGCTTTCTATGCGCTTGCAAAGGGTATTTTTATTTTGTCATTAAGTGTGTAACACTTTGAAGCAGACATCTGTGATTCCCTTAAGTATATATCTATATATCCTTTTATTTAATATCGACTAGTGACAATCGACACAGAAAATATAATTAGACAATACAATTACAAACAAATTATTATTCAACAAAAAAAAATTTTAAAAAATTGTATTTCATATATAAAATAATTAACAAGTCATTATTGAAAGTAAAAGATTCTGTGGGTATTTAAAATGTATTAACATTGTTCCAACATTTTGTCTTTGCTGTTAGAGCAAGCAAGAGATTCTGTTAAAGTATAAACAGCATGCTGTTATTGTAATGTTAATTGCATGTATTTTTGCTACCAAGCTGAGAGTGCAGTGACGATAAATAGAAGTAGAAGTAGGTGAGAGCAAGCATGCCAATTAGAGTGAGAGCGCGCAGTTACTTTGACAAGGCGAAGAAGATAAGCAGATCAGTAGTGAAAGCACAAAGCGAGAGCGCAGTGCGGTGAAAGAAGAAGAGCTAATAGTCTATAAATAGCTGATCAGCAACGTGGCTTGTCAGTCGAAGCTGCTTGGCGGTCGGGTAAAGGATACAGCTGTAAAACGTATGCGAGTGAGTGAGTTTTTAAGTGAAAAATAATAAGAAAACCAAAGCAAGCATTCTTTTGTGATTAACAAGGTAAGCAGACAAATTTATTTGTTTCTGGTTCATGTGTAAAGTATAAGTAGATAAGTATTATTTAAAATATATCAAAAATGAGATGTAAGCAGCTTGACTCTGATCTGCAAAGGGTATTTAATCTTCAGCTTCTATTTCTTCTTCTACTTCTTCTTCTTCTCTTCTTCTTGTTACTGCTGCGCAGCAATAAAACTAAAACGAATTGAAAATTAAATACAAAATTTATAGCATTCGCGCGGGCTCTTGTCACGCAGCAGCAGCAGCAGCAACCGAAGCAACAGCGGGACAAACAACAAACTGCAAAGTGCCAGACGCAACCCCCCACCCCACCACTCCTGTGTAACCATTATTTGTACGAATCGGAGACTGGACTTTTGGGACGGGCAGCCACGACACATTCCGTTAGTTCGTCTCAGCTGTTGTTGTTGTTGCTGTTGCTGCTCGCAATAAGTGAAAATTTGTTGTACGTTGCACATAAATTTCGTGCGACCAACAACGAATGGTAGAAGGGGTGGGAAGGGGGTCGAAATTCAGCAGCAGCAGCAGCTGTGGAGCGGGTGCTATAGCAAATTAATATTTATTCGCAGGACAAGAGGAGGCGGCGAGAGGGGTTGGATGGGGCAGCAAGGGGCAGCTACGACGGTCTGCTAATTACAAAAGTCGAATGCAGTCATTACACGAGCGATTAAGTTTTTGTCGTGTGCTTTTTTGAAACGATTTTTTGTTTCTGTTGCTGTTGCTGTTGTTGCTATTGCTGTTGCCATTGCTGTTGCAGTTGTCGTTTTTGGCTAGCACGGCACATGAAATTTAATGGTGCTCTAAAGTGCAAATATTTCAATTGGCATGAAAATTGTTAGAGTTGTGTTAAATGCTGTTCTTTTTTTTAATGAGTGCAAATCAGTAAACCCGATTTTGAATAAAGCTGAATGTGAATGATATTGAAAACATGACAAATCTTATATTTTTAATATACATACATATATAAAATATAAAAAACTTGGAATAACTCAATTATCCTAAACTATCCTTAAGCAACTATACGGATATCGTATATTTTATTAATGCAAAATATCATCCAAATATTTGTAATAGCAAAGATAATAAAATAATATTTCGACCGTGATTGGTCTATATTAATATATATACTGTCTTTTAAAGAAAGAAGTATGTCTACAAAATTTCATGTAGATAGCTCTACTGGGAGCTTAGTTCACATAGGTATTGAGACCCAGACACAGCTATCTAATATAGTATATGAAAACTGACTTACCGAATTTGCTGACTCAGGCTGGTTAAATCTCAGAGTCAGTCTTTTAATCAACAGAAGCAATTGCAATTTTTTTTTTAAAACTGACTAAAACTGACTTATTGCTTCTACTAATTAAAAAAAAATAAAGCTTCCAAAAAAAAAGTAACTGCTAGCTTAAATTAGTTTCCCAGACTAAAAATGCCATATATCTAGCTGGAGAATTTTTGCCGTTCATCATTTTCGATTTGCCAAACAAATTGCGTGCGTTTTGCGTTAGTTAAACAGTTGAATGCATTTATCTCTCTTGCTGGCTTTTGTGGCAGCCACGCGGAGGCAGCAGCAGCAGCAAAGCCAAAAGTGAAATTTTGTGCTTTTATCACGCAAGAAGCAGGCGCCACAAATACACGCAACCCCCTTCCCCATTCTAACTCCCCGTCGCTTGCGCAACAGTTGGTAAAGTTGCTGAAAATCTATATATATATATATATATTTTTGTTGGTTACAAAAAATGAAATGCCAGAGCAAAGATGAGTAAAGAGCTGAGAAAAAAAATGAAGAAAAACCGAAAAATACTGTCAGGCAAAAACAAAAACGGAAGCGACTTCATTAAAGATGAGCGGGGGGGCGAGCGAACAGCAAAGATCGACTACATCTATGAAGGTGGGGGGGCGGGGGTGCTGTTGGTAAAAGTTTACATGAAAGATTTAAGCAGCTTAGCGCCAAGTCAAAGACGAGTCATTGGCGGCGCTTCCTACGGACTACTCCGGCGGCTGTCGAGAGAGGTAAAAGTTTTGTCGCTAGCTTAAAAACCATTGCTCCCAAAAGTACTTGAGAACATATTTGCTATCAGTTGGCGTCCAGTTGCTCTGCTTTTGCCTGTTTGTTTGTCTGTCTGTCTGTTTGTCTCCCAATCCTCTATTTGCTTGTTGTTACACTGAGAAAAAAAGATCATTTAATATACATATATAAGACGATTTAGTTGATAAATGCCAAGAGTGTTTATTTTGCTCCACTCTCAACATTTTATTTAGGCTTAAGTACTAGATATAATTTGTTGATACTTTGTTTTAGTTTTATTCGAATTATTCGTTGTTTTTTTGCACTAAAAAAAGATTTTCCTGTACGAAGCAAAGTCTTTTTATTTATTTTAAGAATTTTGTGTGGTTTTTTGTGAAAAATCGAGTATAAAAAGAGCTTTCAAACTTCTGCCCTGTAGATTAAGTATACGAAACTTAATTGTATCTATACATTTGTATTTTGGCTGTGTAGTTTTGTGGCAAGTTTCGCAGCAGCAGTAATTTTTCGTGCCACATCGTGTCTGGCTATCATTTCGTGCTGTTGGGACTGTTGCTGTTGTTGCTGTTGCTGCTGTTGCTGCGTGCGGTTGGCAGTGCTGCCAAGTGTTGCATCCGTTTCCTGTTGATAGTCAGTCGCGTGTAAATAGAAGCTGCTTCTACTTGAATTTTATTTGCGGCACATCACGAGTCGCAAGTCCTATTCCCCCCTCGCTCTCCCCCCCACCCCACCATCTCAATGGAACCCCTACTATCGCACTAGCTGTTTAACAAAGTCAAACAATTTCATGCAATTAAAACCGTTTTTCATTAAAAATGCAAATTTCAAATGCAAAACGAACTCGAGTCACGTCAAGCATCAAGAAACACCCACACACACACACACTGAAGCACCCACTTCAACCCCCTCCACACACACACACACACACACATTATCCGTTTGCCCCTTCATCTTGAGTGTTTGTTTTCATGCAACTTGGTTCGAGTTGGTTCTGGGTGCAGGTACTTAACTTGATGTCACCAAACAAAAGCACTTTGTTTTAACATGTGCCCCTCCGACACGGTGCAACCACCACCGCATACCCCGCAGCCACCCCCTTTAGTCCCTTTTGGCCATGCAGCATGCTTAAAAGCCGCTTGTCTTGTAAACAATCATAAAAAATAATAAAATGCCATAAAGTTGAAAATACTCCAGCAGAGTGAGAGACATTAAGGGAGAGGGAGGGTAGTTTTTTTTCTGTCGCATCCCTTGACAACAACAAAACAAAATTCACCTTACTTTACACATGCCACAACTCCAAGAGCTCAGATCATTTTCTCTTGATGTTGCTTTTGTTTTTGTCTCTTCACTCTGCTGTCCAAGACAGAAATACTCCGACCCCAACCCCAACCGCAGCCCCCAACCCCCTTCAGTCTGCAGTCGGCACTTAAAACTCTGTGACGTCTGTAGCTGACATTGTCACGCTCCAGAGTCCTTATTCGCCATGCATTGTTGTTTCTAATGTTGCTTACCCCCCCCCCCACCCAACACTTCAGCTCAAGACGTTACAGTTGACGATTTTAAGCGGCTTTTCGGGTTACAGAATTCATGTATCATCGGGTCAAGTGGTTGCCAGACAATTTGCTATGGCTCCAAAGAGATTTGTGAACTGCACAAAATGATCGCACTTATGAACAACAGTTATGTGATAAGGAAACTCAATGATTTTATTGATGAATTCCTATGCACTCTTTTTAAGAGAGTAAGGAAGTATATTCGCTTTTGCAAGAGAGTTGAAAAATAGCGTTAGGATCGACAATTGATTGGATATAGAACTGGGAAATAAAAATAAAATATTAAAAATAACAAAAATGTGCATTAAAAGAAAAGTAACTCAAAACGTTTCTACTTTCTTAGAATAAATATATGAATATAAATATAATTTCCTCATAATTCTTCTAAATCTTTCATAGCTAAAATTACCCAACATTTCAAGGTCTCTGCTGCTATTAAGTTGCTTTTGGCTGTTTAAAAGCGCTTTTTGCACATTTTTAGCTTGTTTATAAAGTGGCTTATAGACCTGGCTGCCGACGCTGTCTATGTATGGGTGTGTGTGTGTGTTTAATCTCTGCTTGCCATTAAGTCTGAGCACAAAAGCAACCAAAATGTCTCCAACTTTCTGGGAGCGGGGTATGTGCGGGGTAAGGGTAGCTGTTAGCTTGTTATGAGCCACCTCCTTACCTGAAGCCATTTACTTGCAGCATTTAGTAAAGTTTTTCAGCAAGGCTCACAACTTAAATAAGAGAGTGTGGGAGGCGGGGCGGAAGTGCATCTAAAAATCGATAAAACGCTGTGAATTTAATTTTCAACTTGTCTGACATTTTGTAATTGAAAACAGACACACACACACATACACACACACACACACACACACACAGACAGACAAACAGACATTGACACTTGACACAAAACAGCCGAGCAAACCGAGTTGCCGGGCAGCCGGCAAAGCTGCGTATGGCGCATTACTAATACGCAGTGTGTGACAACCACAAGAGACAATTTGGCAGCTGCCAAAGGGTTCGCCAGCGCCAGTGCCAGTGCCACCAATTGCCGATTGTCGATTGCCAGCTGGCCAAAAGCAACGACAGGGCATAGGCAGCAGCGGCCAAGACCGGAAAGACTGCTGCTGCTGCTGCCTGCTGCCTGCCGCTGCAGCTAAAACATTTTGCAGCATCACTTTTCGCCTCTGCACTATGGATGAAAACTCGACTTTTTCGCCAAAAAATACAACAATACGAACTTTTGCCATAAATGCTCTTTACATGTCAACATTGTAAGAGTTTCAACGTTGCATGTAGAATTAATAAGGAGGACAAACCATGATCAAAATGTCCTCGGGACTGCTAAAGTTATGGCAGTTCAAACCTTTTCAAGTCTTCCAAAGGCCATAACTTTGCCATAACTGAACCGATCTTGATACTCGATGCCATTTTCTTCATGGTTTGTCTTTTTACAAAATCCTGCATTTAAATTATAACCATTTGTGAAAACTCATTTTTTGCGAAAATATCATGTACCCGGTTCATTTTTGACAAAGTTATGACAGCTTGAAGTCTTAGAAGGTCAATTACAAAGAGTTGATCTTTAAATGTCAAGAAAATTTCGGTAATTCTTTCACTGTATGACATGACTTTAACTTATATCTAAGAAATTCGCAATATTTCAGAGTTTTTAATTTATGCCAGAAAAGGTTGTAATTTTTCCTATAGTGCTGGGTCCTGGCCAAAGCACACACACATGCCAGCACATGCACATTGAATCCACAGGCATTGTGGCTGTCTCGAAAAACCAAAAATCAAGTGAGGAGAAGCTGAGCTTGGGGGAGGGGGGGGGGGGGATAGGGAGATAGAGAGACAGAGAGCCGCTGTTCGGCTGCTCGAGTGGCCGCAGGGCAATTGGATATAATTTCTAATTACACGCTTGGACGGACTTTTTACTGTCAGCTTAGTTTACTGATGTCTCTATATATATATATATACATATATGAAGTGAGTGTGCTGCCTGTGTGTGTGTGTGTGAATTTAGCTTGTGTGTAATTTGCTGCATGTAGTATGTGTGTAATTTGACATTTTGATTTTTAATTGTGCGGCCACACAAGCCGCTGGCATAGAAAAATAATTTTCTGCAAACTACTAGCTGCCTTTTAATTAAACCAGACAAATCGTACAGTTTGTGGACGGACATATTCATATATATAGTTGTACGATTTGTAATTGCCGAAATTACAAAACTACACATGAAATTTGCATATTATTAAGCGAGTTTGTTGTTGTTGTTGTTGTTGCTGTTGCTGTTGTCTGCTGCCCGGAGTGTTGAAAATGCATCAAGTCTAAAGTCCTTGCATCCTTGTCTCCACTTGTGCGCCATAAATTGCTGCTGCAACTGCAATTGTCGCTGCTCTCTCGCTCTCTCTCACTCACTCACTCTCACTCTCTCTCTCTCTCTCACTCTCTCTTCATGCTCCACTCTTCCTTGCTCTTTGCTTTGGCGTTGTCAACACTTGAACACGCGCCAGCGACAGTCAAAAAGGCACAAAAAAAAGCGACCAAAAATTATGCAACAGATTCTGAAATTTGGCGCACGAGCTGCAACAAGCACCAATGACAACAACAAATGCAGCAGCCAGTTTATTTTTGTGCAATTACACAATGAGATGAGCAAGGATAAAAAATATATGCGAAGATTTTAGTTGAGAGATCTTGACACGGGCATATCCTGGAAACAAATTACACACTAGTAACAATTTTGCTAGAGCAAATAGAAAATAGCTAGATTCGGTTAAACTTGCTTAGCTGCTCTTCGATCAATTTACTCATTATATTTTGATATCATTTGTGACTTTTTACGTTAATTTTTTAAATTTATTTTAAATTCCTGAAAGTCTTGATAGTCAGAATTATATATTTTCTGTCGATAGAGCTACGAACATGGCAATAAAACTCAACAATCGATCAGAAAATCTACAATGATAATTATAAGTTTTCTATAATTATCTAATTATATTTAGAGAGCAAACCATCAATAATATCGATACATTTATTACATTTTTTTTTTTTTTTGTTTTCTTCGCGGCATCTTTCATATGGTGTACCTATTCCTAAAAAATAATCAAAAATATATAATATTTATGGAATGAAAAATATGATAAAGCGAACCCATTTTAGCCATTTTTTTTTACAGGGTATAATAACGCGAACGTTGTTGCCAGCGGAGCGACGAGCGTTGGCGCTGACAACGGCAGCTTCAGCTTCGGCTTCAGCGTCTGCTGCTTCAGCTTCAGCTTCAGCTGCAACTGTCAACTGTCAGGCAGTTTTTTATTGTTGTTGTTGTTGTTGGTGTTGTTGCTGTTTCACGCCATTATATTCGCAATATGATTATTATGCGAATGCAAAAGTGTTGACGTTGTCACGTTTGGGGCTGCCTGCCTGCCAGTCAAGTGCGACTACGAAAATGGCATTGACACAAGTGCCGCATGCAGCAAGTATGCAGCAATGATGCAACTGCAACACTGGCGACTAATTGGCTCATTTCTTTGGCTCTTGAAGTCTCTATCTATATGTGTATGTATGTATGTAAATGTATATATACATATATAATATATATATATATATGAGCAGTGCCCCATTGTGCCTGAAACGGTCAGGCGGGAGCATTTGATGGAACCCTCATCAAAAAAGATTTAAGAGCCAGTCCGGCAAAACTTTTTGTCTCTCTCACCCCGCCCTCCACACTTGATTGCACAGAGAAAAAACATTACACTGCATTTTTGGGGAAGTTGTTCCGAAAATATAATTTTTATTTAATAAATTTTATATAACTATTTAATCTATAAACTTGAACTGTGCTTAAGTAAATTCAAAATTTGCTTCTTACACAGTTTGGTTATTATTTAGTTAGGCAACTTTTAGTTTTTGTCAGTGTACTTGCCCCTTGGCAAATGTGCAAATAACAAATGATTTTGGATTTGCCATCACCCACTTGTAAATAAAAGTGGTCTACGTTTCTCTCACTGTGTGTGTGTCTGTGTGCATTTGGTATGTATGTGTGTGTGTGTGTGTGTGTGTAATTATGTGTGTGGCATATACCAGTATACCAGCATGTTTGCCTTTGTTTTTATGCCTGTCATGGCTGTTGTATGCCCTTTGGCCAAATCAAACGTAAGCCACAATTAAAACATAAAACTACCAAGCGTTGTCCTGCTGTGTTAGTGTGTATGTGAGTGTGTGTGTGTGTGTAACTGTGTCTATATGTATACATCAAACATTCTGTTTTTTGTTTTTGTTAGCCTGTCGTTTTGTTAAAGTAACAAGGACCCCATAATTAGTACGAATTAGTTGCATCTGATGCCTGCGTTTGGCAGCTGCGTCCAGAGCTGAGAGTTGGGCCCAGTTGACCAGCTTCCTCCTCTCCCTGCCTTCATCCCCTCCCCCTCCCATTATGGAACAAAGCCCAATTCACCATTTGTTTTCTACAGATTTTCAAGTATTTATCTCGGGGCGCACTCAAACATAACCAGCAACGCCCAACTAGATTCCTGTTGCGGGGGCTGCGGGCTTTTAGCCAGCTGAGTGGCCAGCAACGTAGCAACGTTGACGTTGACGTTGTCATAAATCCGCGCCCGCTCGCTGCTGAAGCTGTCAGTAATTAGCGCGCTCACTCAGCGCTTGAAATGCTCCTCACCCACATCGAAAAACCTCAGCCTGAGTCTAAGTCTCAGTCTCCATCTCAGTCCCCGTCTCAGTCCACATCTCAGTCTCCATCTCAGGCTCAGCCTCGCTCCACAAAGCTAACGAGTCACTTGTAAGAAAGCCAGCGCATCAATGGACTTGACAGCCAGCAGTGTTGTTAGCTTTAAAAGCTAGTTAAAGGCTAAGCCGCTAAAGCCAAAAAACATTTTATTTGAGCTGTAAACAACTATCTACACTAAACAGTTTATTTAAAGTAAAAAGAAATAATATTAAAAAAAAACAACTAAAAACCCATAAGAATTTTGTTTTGGATATTTTATAAAGTTATCTCACTTAAGTCCACCCGAGAGTTTAGAATTTCTAGCAAAAGCACAACATAATTAATTTTATATTTTTTATATTTTTAAAAAATATTTTAATATTATTTATGATTCTTCAAAATAAATATGTTTTTGCACACTTTTGAACCAATTTTCTTGTCATATTAAAAAAATTTCAAATAAAGCTTAATACGAAAATAATACTTGGATAAACCGAAAATAGCTGCAGTCCGCCAGATTTGACTTTGAGAAAGCTAAATTAGCAACTCTGTTTGTGACGTTGGTTGCATGCGACAGAGAGGCAACTGCAATTAGTGAGCAGCACTCGAACGAGCAACTAGCGAGCACATTAAGTGGCCAGCGCTGCTTCAGCTGATGCTGCTGCTGTTGTTGTTGTTATCGTCGTTGTTGTTGTTGTTGTTGCTGCAACAAAGTGGTTGCACCGCGACGCCGTCAAAGCAGATGATGTGGCAGAGTACCCAAAGCCAGGACACCGTTACACTCAGCAAACGGAGCATGAGCTTGAGAATCACTCACTGACTGACTGACTGAGTGACTGTGTGACTGACTGGTTGACTGACTGACTGACTGGTTGACTGACTGATACATTCATTTATACGCCACGGATCTGCTCTTGTGCACGTTTCCCCAGTCAACAAACAAGCCGCCACTTGACTTGCCAAACCAATTGGGCTGCTGCTCCTGCTGCTGCTGTTGACTTGGGGTCCTGCAGACGCCATTGGCTTTGCATGTCAAAAGTCATCACCTTTATCGTTTTGCAGCATCGTTTGCCCCCTTCGCCTCCTTTGTTGCCTTCCTCCCTTCTCCCTCAGTCCGGCAGTTTGGCAATCCAGCAGCAGCCATTTAGCCAGCCATTCCACAGCCCAGCTGCATTAGCTGTGGCAATATTATGACTGCAGTCGGAGCACCAGGAGTGTCCTGCTCTTGCTCCTTGCCAGCCCAGTCGTCCTGGCAGTCAAGTATATTGTAATTCATAATCCAGCGATTTAGCTGGCATAAGACACAAACGCTTTATTTCTTGTTGTGGTTTGCTTGGGCTTAAGTGGCGCCTTCGCCTCCGATGTGCTTCCAGGCAGCTGCACACTGAGCAAAAAATATGATATCAAATTCAGAAAATCGCCAAAGTTTTAATCTCAGCCATTACTTCTAAATAAAATTGCAGATATTTCTATTTTAGGTACATATTATTTTCTAACTGAAAAGCAATTCTACTTTAATGAAATTTATTTCCACAATTAATATTTTTTTTTTAATACATAGAAATGGCATAATTTTTTCTGAGTGCAGCAACGTCTTGCCTTTTCCTTCGACTCTCGGTCGAAAATTTTGACACTGATTGTGTTTGTACATGGTGTGGAATGGGTGGGGGTGGAGGGGGGGTCATGGTGAATTGAAGGGGATTTTAAGCCGTTAAGCACTGAAAATATTTCCACTGCCACTGAGTATAGTTGCTGGCAAGTGGTGCTTTGAACAAAGTGGTCACAATTATGGGTTCAATGTGCGCCACTTGCAACAAGGATGGGGCCATATCATAACTCCCTGGTAGCACTGCTTATTGGTTAGCTAAGCAGCTTAGCGCACAATGAGCGGGTATTGAAAATGCAACAGAGTTGGTTTTTATGTTTTTCAAATAGGTTTTGTTTCTCTTTAATTATATATGTATTCTCTTTCCATTCGATACACTTATCAGTTTTTAATTTTTTATTTTTTGTGTTTTGTTTTTTTACAATAATATTTCTGTAATTGGCTTAACTAAAATGTACACACAGCGCACAAAAAAAGATCGCGAGCCGGCTTGGCCCGGACAGAAGCCGCCAGAAATCGCCAATGCTTAGGCATAGTCCATATACAGTCATACATATACATATATATATATATATATATAATCGATAATTATAATCATTTATCATATTTCTTCTTGGGGTTGTTTTTCCTTTTTGCATATTTACAATAATTTACATTCATATTAAGCACATAAAGTTACCAAAATGTCGTTTGATTTTGCGATCGATTAAACGATTTGTTGCTATCGATATTTGAGAATTTTTTGATCGACATTTGGGTATTTTATATCGATTTATTTATCAATTTACTCTGATAGTTTTGCTACGGCTATATTCACTGTACAGCACCTGCATCCGGTTTCCGGTTACGGTTTTTCAATATTTACTTAACATTTAGGTAGTTTAATTATTGTTCTCTCTGTCTCTACTGCTTCGTTCCCACTTCGTTCGCTTCTTCTTCTTTTTTGCTACTTCTGTCATCGAGCCACATAAATTCTGATTTGCGTTTTTTTTGCTTTTTGACTTTCTTTGGTCGCTGCTTTTGGTTATTTACATGCCTCCTGTCTTCTGTCTTCTGCCTCATGCCTCCTGTCTGGTGCTAAATGATATCGAAGTCCTTCGTATAAATTCTGTAGAGTTATCTATCTCGGCTGTAACCGGCCTGCGCATACATATATAAAAATAACTTGTGCTCTTTCACGATCATTAACGCTATCCACTTGGTGGCTAAACATTCGTCACGCCCAATTTGGCCAGATTGCCCAGCGTTATGGCATCACCCGGCTGCAGTCGGAGCGCATCCTTGTAACTGGCCGCCGCATGATTTGTGCGTCCCAGCAGATGCAAGATGGCGCCCAGATTGGTGTGAGCATGTGCGTCATCCGGGCGCAGGGCAACAGCCTGGTGAAGCAATGAGAATAAATTGTCATCAAACTAATTTCGATAGATATTGATCAAGAATTTCACGTACCTTGCGGTACCACAGCTCCGCCTCCACTTTGCGATCGAGCAACCTTAATGACGTAGCTGCTGCCACCACTAAAGCGTAATCCGTGGGCGCCAGTTCCGCAGCGCGTCGATGATAGACGGCGGACTCGTGATGACGTGACTGCAAGGCCAGAAATTCAGCTAGAAATAAAAAAAATAAGTTTTTTAGTAATAAATATTAAAAAACTGAAAGGAACTAAGGGAATTGTATATTTAACATTTAGACTCTCTCATCTTAGAATGATTTTCGAAACACATCTAAATACTTTCTAATGAATAATATTAATGGACCCATTTATTTTTTAAACACCTCAGATTTTATCTTTTAATTTATTTTAATGTTAATTTTATAATTTTAAATTAAAATTTTTAAATAGAAAAATATTTTATACATCGTGCAAATTTATATTGAGTTTATATATAGTTTAAGTTGCTTACCATAATGGTGATAAACGCTGGCCTGATCCGGCGCCAGTTTCAGTGCTCGCTTGAACCACATTTCCGCCTCCGCAGCGCGACTGTTCTGCAAAGGACAAAAGCAAATATGTAAGAATATAAATAACATATAACCGTAAAGCTAGCAACCTACATTTCTGGCCAGCGTAATGCCATAGCTGAGATGCGCGGCCACCTGATTGGGCTGCAGCTCGAGAGCAGCTCGATGATGACGCTCCGCTTCGTCCCACTGCTGCAGTCGCCCAAAGACGTCACCAATGCGCTGGTAGAGCACCTCCCGTTGTTGCAGTAGAGTCGGCAACGAGGACAGAGCCTCCCGGTAGACAGCCAACGCCCGCTGCAACTTGCCCTGCTCCACATAGAGTGCACCCAACTGCAGATAGGCGGAGCTTCTGGCCTGATCGTGGGCACTGCGATCGCGTACAGCTGCACCATCCAGGGTGGCACCCACTTGCAGGATTTCAATGGCCTGCTGACGCTTGCCCAGCGCAATGAATGATATGCCCAGGTTGAGATAGGCCACTACGTAAATAGAGTAGTTCGAGTTGTTATGGAAGTTCGAATAAAGGTCGAGTTTAGTTAGAGTACTTTCGAGTATGTGTATAGAGAAGTTTGCGTACTTTAGAGAATATGAATAGAGTTGTTTGAGTACTCAGTAGGTATGGATAGAGTAGTTTGATTACTTTTGAGAATATGACTAGAGTAGTTTAGGTACTCAGTAAATATAGATAGGATAGTTTGAGTACTTTAGAGAATATGAATAGAGTAGTTTGAGTACTCAGTATATATGGATAGAGTAGTTTGAGTACTCAGTATATATGGATAGAGTAGTAAGAATACTTAAAAAGTATTAAACAAATACATAGAAATGTATTCAGAACTTGAAATATGTGTTTGAAATTGTTTGAGTACTTGGAATAGTTAGAGTACTTTCACAAATATAATGAAATCGAGTATTTTAAAGTATTTGTAGCACTCACCTGCCAGGCTTGGTCGAAATTTGATGGCGCGTTGAAAACACTCAACCGCTGACTTGTAGTCCTGCTGATTCTGGTGCAGTATGCCCCTGCAAGTGAATGAAAGAGAAACATAATGAGAATGAGAATGAGAAAGAGCGCATTGAGCAAGCGAAAGTGAAAGTGAAAGTGTTGCCATTATATAATTGACGGCTGCTGAACTTGTCGCGCACTTCTGCCTCAACTTGAGATCTAATTAGAGCGCCCTGTGGCGGCAGCCGGCGGCCACTTGACAGCGCCTAGAAACCTGTCAAGCATCCTGACAGTCAACTCCAGCTGAAAGGCTACAGTGAAGTGGAACGCGGCAAAGGCTAGCAAAGATTGCTCAGATTTATGTAATTAGTTTGCCCAGCAAACTGCACTTTTGCTTCTGCTTAAAGCAGGCCAAAGGATTTCAACAACTCGGCAAATCTTGGCTGCGTTCTGAATGCAACATGGGGCAGGTGATGCATGCATGCTCTGACTGTCGGCAATAACAACAATAACAAGTGACTGACTGACGTATGTAGCATAAAGTAAACAACTCGAAAGAGCTATCTGCGGGCTACCGAAGTTTTAATACACTTACAGACATGACAAAGTCAAGTTATTCAAGTGACTTTGAAACAAACGATGATTTTTATTTTTGCAAGAAAAGTTGTTGTTTGAAGGCGCCATTGACAACTGTGTGATTAAAGTGTTCCGATTTTCATGAAACTTAAAAAAAAAGTCTTGATAAATACATTTACATTTATGAAGGTTTGGAGTTTTGAAACAGTTTCGACTGATGCTTCCAATAACAACTATATAATATGGTGTTCCAATTTTGATTATTTGGGTAGTTAGTATCTATAGGGTAGTTAGTATCTATAAAACCATAATGAGTTTTGTATTATAGTGATCCCATTCGACTGCTTCATTGAGATTTTGCTCAAATACTGTCCCGAATATAAATATATAAATTTTATGGATCCACAGATATCTGCTTTAATAAGTTACACATTTCTTGAGAATATTAGAATACCCCAGGCAAGTGTATACTGAAATCAAATTATGCAACTCAGTGATTTCAGGTATCGCTGTTTGGTGTTTGGTTGCGTGGAGCGCTTCTCAGGATGCCAGAAATCTTCACGTGTGGCATATACTATACACACAATACATACATAAGTATATGCATATATATATATATATACACCTGCCACGCATTTCCCACGACAAACAACGGTAATATATAGAATTTTGTCAATTCGCTCGCTTTTTTCAGTACATGTCTGTCTCGTCTCCCTATTTGGATGAATGGATGGATGGTGTCCTTGGATGCTCCGGGAGCTGTTCGGGTGGGCGGTAATCAGTCAAGCAAACGAGTACGAATGCCGCTAGCATTTGCTATTGATGACTTGATCGCTGTAAATAATATAGTATGTGCAAACAGCTGTTTATCCTTTGAGCGCAAACAGGATACAGCATCATCCCCTCCTACCCTCCTCCCCTCCTGGCTGCTGACAACTGGCAACTGGCGACTGGCTGCTGACAACATTGATTTTCGATTAGCGTGGGGGGGGGGGGGGGGCAAACATGTCACGCGGTTGCTTCCTGTGCGCTCTCTGTTTGTGGTTATGGCTCCTGTTGCTGTTGTTGTTGCATGTTCTTGCATGTTATATGTTTCTTGGACATTGAAGGGTTTCGTTGCCAGCGGCTAATACTTGGTATTCTTTGTTCAACAGGAGCAGGGATATGACAGCAGCCATAGCAATGTGACCTGATTCTGAACCATTGACTTTCGAGTACTTTGACATTAAACAGCGTACCACGCTCTCTCCAGGGGGGAGTGCTGCTGTTAAGGGGATAGGAGGAGTCAGGGGTCTGCTGCTCATATTGCTTAGCCACCAAAATCACATGCAATAATCTGGCATGCGACAAGGCGCATCGTCGCGTTGCCTGCAGCACAGTTGACGGGGGTCGGAGCAGAACGAAGGGGGCGGGGAAGGATGAGGAGCAGGAGGCGGCAAAAAAGGCGAACAAGCGCCATACAAAATGACGCACTGAATATTCAAAGCACAACTCCGCGTGCTGCTTTTTGCCTTACCCATTTTTTTATGCACTATTCTGAAGTAGGGGTAATGGGGTATATTGAGTATGCCTGAAGGAATGCCATTTTCATCGGTATTTAGTTGTTGCTAGTAAATAATAATAATACGAGGGGATTCTAATTTGAGAATAATTATAATTTCTCAAAATCCTTTCACTTTCCGAAGTCCATAAATATTATTATCCATACTCTAGTCTGGGACTCGAATCCGGATCCTCATTGTTGAGATTCAATATTTTTTTTTTAATAAAAAAAAGTATTGAGGAGCTTGACTAAAAAACTGCTACATTTTTAAAGCCGGCATACACAAATATTTTATATAAATAATTCTCAGCTTTTAAATGCTGACAACAGAGTATTTGGCAGTCGTGCAGCTTGCGACTGTAATTTTTTGTTTGCCTATTTATTCCCAGTTGCAGCAGCTAAAACACTTGTTGTTGTTGCTAGTAGCTGTTGTTATATGGCATATTATAGTTGTTGTCGCTGCAGTTGTCTATGCTGCTGCTGCTGTTGCTGCTGCTTGTTGGCTTTTCTTTTACCGTTATGCTGTCTCGTCTCGTCTCGTCTCGCGTTGCCACTGCTGCAAAATATGCGCAATGAGCGAAAATGCAATGCGAGCAGACACAGCAGACAAAACAGCATGCTTACAGACTTTGTCAGACGTTGACAGACGAATGGGTGGCATGGTGGGGGTGGCGGATGAAGGAGTGAGGAGGGGGGGGGGGGAAGTTGCATAAAGACACAGATCCCACGGATTGGAGTGTGAACGCGAAGGACTTTTGTTGAGTGAGCGCACAGTGTTGGCAAAAGTATGCAATGAAAAAGTGAGCAGCACGAAATGCGCATAGTTCTGCAAAGGCGTATAAAAAGAATTTAACACCCTCCCCCCCCTCCCCATAGCAAATTTGAGAAGCCTGCGGAATACTACAACAACAAATGGGCTTCATTTGACAGCTTGTTCGGCATTGTACTAGCACTGGCACTGGGTATCCTGGAGCCGGCAGCTGCATTACAGCTCTAACAGCGTCTAGCAGCTTGACAGCAGCCTTGAGCCATGAAAATGGTCGCACTAAATGCGCAGCCGAGCTGCAGGCGCACAAAAACAGACAGAGATAATGAAAATGGCTGCCTGACAAAAAAAGGAAAGAAAACCAAAAAAAAAAAAAACAGACTGCCATTTATCCGAGCACTTGAAGCGTGCTGAGGCGATGTGTGTGTCCTGTCTCTGTCTCTGTGCCATGTAATGCGGGACAGCAGCTCAAACCTTGGGTGTAAATAACACTAGTTGAGAACATTTTGGAACCCTTGACGTTAGAGAAGGAATCTCTAGAAGTGTACAACCAATCTAGGGAAGAGTTAAGTAGATCTGAAGAGCAAATATTTGAAATACTTTTCTATTGTAGTATTGCCAAAAAAAAGATTAATTTGTATTTCTGTCTTGATTATTAAGAACTGTTCCTCAATAATAATTTTTAAATTTTAATTGTAAATGAAATTCCCTTTTCGATAGACAGACAGTTAGTTTAAAGGACAACTAGTTCCCAAATTTGTAGCCTAGTGTAGTTTTAGCCCGCAAAGTGCCACTCAGCTTGCAATGGCAAAACTGTCAGTTAAAATTGATGCTAAGTGGTCAAGGAGTATTTGATAGTAGTACTATATGTACTCACAAGTTAAAGTGTACATCCGCCATGTTGGGCCTATAACGGATCGCCTCCTGCA
The DNA here is from genome assembly GCA_035045305.1 of Drosophila maculinotata. Classification (NCBI taxonomy): domain Eukaryota; kingdom Metazoa; phylum Arthropoda; class Insecta; order Diptera; family Drosophilidae; genus Drosophila; species Drosophila maculinotata. The sequence continues at coordinate 295,529 of JAWNPD010000592.1, read as the reverse complement.
GGACCTGTTTGGCCTCCTCGTAGCGCCCCTGTGAGCTCAGAACGCTGCCCAAATTCCCAAGTGCTGTAAAGAAAATAAATAGAGAAAAGATAGAATCCTATTTCGAATAGCATTTTTTTTTCGAGTGTACAATAACTAGGATTTTAGTGACTCACCTTTTGGCGGATTGACCGTAATGGCACTCCTGAACAGGCTCTCCTCATCCCGCCAGTCGGCATTCCTGCGCACCGTTCTCAAACTCATCGCTGCGAGCAGAACGCCGAATCCCAGCAGCAGCAGGCAGCGTGTCCTGGAGCCGCGACTGCAGGCGAGCAGCTTGGAGACGCCATAGCCAACGAGCAGGCAGAAGCCAACGCTGGGCAGGTACAGCAAGCGCTCGGCGACAACGAAGCCCACATAGAAGAACAGATTGCTGGCGGGCAGAAAGGGCAGCGTCAGAAAGGCGCAGGACATGAGCAGAATGCAGGCATTGCGTGCCGGCGTGGAGATGCCGCCCAGCATATAATCTGTGGCGGATGCGGAGCAGGAGGAGGAGGAGGAGCAACTGCTGCCGTCGAGGGAGCTGCAAGTGGAGCTGGAGCTGGCGCTGCTGCTGCTGCTGCCGCTGCTCTTGTTGCTTGCCGTTGTGCTGTTGCTGCAGCTGCTGCTGCTGCGCGAGCCGCGAAGTGCCTTGAGCAGGGCCAAGCTGACAGCGGAAGACACGAGGTGATGTGGAGGATGCGTCGGATGCGTCGGATGCGTCGGATGTGCTGGATGTGGAGTGTTTTGTGCAGCTGCAGCTGCAGCATCGCCATAAACATAAGCGCCATTGCTGTTGTTATTGTTGCAGTCGCTGCACGGCTGTTTGGCATACGGCAGCGCATCCTGCTGATAGGCGGCCTCAAAGGCTTGGTACTTGTTGTTGTTATTGTTGTTACTGTTGTTGTTGTTGTTGTTGTTATTATTGTTATTGTTGGCCAGTCGCTTGCGCTTGGCGCGCGACTTTCTGCCCACCTTCTGTATATGATACTGCGGATAGCCGGCGCTAGTTCCGCTGCTACTATCGAGCTGACTGCTGTGCAGCAGCACCTTGCAGCTGCGCCAGGCCACGCCCACTAGTAACGAGTAAAAGCAGGCTGTTTGCGCATTGCGACGATCCCACAGCGTTGTGACGCGCGGCAGCGCATCCATGCCCCAATCGAAGCTGAGCAACTGCGGCTGCAGCAGCAGCTTCAAATTGACTACGGGCAGGTGCAGAAAGGTCAGCAGTCGCGTCCAGGTGGATGCAGTGCGTGCTATTGGATTGTCGGCGCTAGAAAACGCACTCTGCGGACCCGGTACGATGACCAGGCGATAGTAGGCGCTGCAGCAGAATGCGAACAGCACAATGCAAAGCGAACGCAGGCGTTGCTAAAGAGAGAGGATTAGAAAAAAATTAAATTTAATATATATTCCAAAGAATCAAGAGGAAAAAATAATTGAGAAAAAAGGCCTCGGAATTAAAAATCGATTTAGTTTTGGCAAAGTTATGGCACTTTGAAGTCTAGGAAGGGCAATTTTCGTGGCTATGGAACTTCACATGCCCACATCTTGACATGACTTTTGACATGAATTCCGAATATATGAATTTTCTTAACTTTAAAAGTAAAATTGTTAAGGAGGACATACCATGATCAATATGACCTTGGAATTGAAAATCGGGTCAGTTTTGGCAGAGTTATGGCACTTTGAAGTCTGGGAAGGGCCTTTTTAGGGACTTCTCATGACAACATCTTGTCATGATTTTTGACATGAAATCCGAAAATAGGAAGTTTCTCAACTTTGAATGTAGAACTATTAAGGAGGACAAATCATGATCAAAATGACCTCGGACTTGAAGATCGGGTCAGTTTTGACAAAGTTATGGCACTTTGAAGTCTGGGAAGGGCATTTTTAGGGACTTCACATGACAAGATCTTGTCATGATTTTGGACATGAAATCCGAAAATAGGAAGTTTCTCAACTTTGAATGTAGAACTATTAAGGAGGACAAAACATGATCAAAATGACCTCGGACTTGAAGATCGGGTCAGTTTTGACAAAGTTATGGCACTTTGAAGTCTGGGAAGGGCATTTTTAGGGACTTCACAAGACAAGATCTTGTCATGATTTTGAACATAAAATCCGAAAATAGGAAGTTTCTCAACTTTGAATGTAGAACTATTAATGAGGACAAATCATGATCAAAATGACCTCGGACTTGAAGATCGGGTCAGTTTTGACAAAGTTATGGCACTTTGAAGTCTGGGAAGGGCATTTTTATGGACTTCACATGACAAGATCTTGTCATGATTTTGAACATAAAATCCGAAAATAGAAAGTTTCTCAACTTTGAATGTAGAACTATTAAGGAGGAAAAATCATGATCAAAATGACCTCGAACTTGAAGATCGGGTCAGTTTTGACAAAGTTATGGCACTTTGAAGTCTGTGAAGGGCATTTTTAGGGACTTCTCATGACAACATCTTGTCATGATTTTTGACATGAAATCCGAAAATAGGAAGTTTCTCAACTTTGAATGTAGAACTATTAAGGAGGACAAATCATGATCAAAATGACCTCGGACTTGAAGATCGGGTCAGTTTTGACAAAGTTGTGGCACTTTGAAGTCAGGGAAGGGCATTTTTAGGGACTTCACATGTCAACATCTTGTCATGATTTTGGACATGAAATCCGAAAATAGGAAGTTTCTCAACTTTGAATGTAGAACTATTAAGGAGGACAAAACATGATCAAAATGACCTCGGACTTGAAGATCGGGTCAGTTTTGACAAAGTTATGGCACTTTGAAGTCTGGGAAGGGCATTTTTAGGGACTTCACATGACAAGATCTTGTCATGATTTTGAACATAAAATCCGAAAATAGGAAGTTTCTCAACTTTGAATGTAGAACTATTAAGGAGGACAAATCATGATCAAAATGACCTCGGACTTGAAGATCGGGTCAGTTTTGACAAAGTTATGGCACTTTCAAGTCTGGGAAGGGCATTTTTAGGGACTTCACATGACAAGATCTTGTCATGATTTTGAACATAAAATCCGAAAATAGAAAGTTTCTCAACTTTGAATGTAGAACTATTAAGGAGGAAAAATCATGATCAAAATGACCTCGAACTTGAAGATCGGGTCAGTTTTGACAAAGTTATGGCACTTTGAAGTCTGGGAAGGGCATTTTTAGGGACTTCTCATGACAAGATCTTGTCATGATTTTGAACATAAAATCCGAAAATAGGAAGTTTCTCAACTTTGAATGTAGAACTATTAAGGAGGACAAATCATGATCAAAATGACCTCGGACTTGAAGATCGGGTCAGTTTTGACAAAGTTATGGCACTTTGAAGTCTGGGAAGGGCATTTTTAGGGACTTCACATGTCAACATCTTGTCATGATATTTGACATGAAATCCGAAAATAGGAAGTTTCTCAACTTTGAATGTAGAACTATTAGGGAGGACGAATCATGATCAAAATGACCTCGGACTTGAAGATCGGGTCAGTTTTGACAAAGTTATGGAACTTTGAAGTCTGGGAAGGGCATTTTTAGGGACTTCTCATGACAACATCTTGTCATGATTTTTGACATGAAATCCGAAAATAGGAAGTTTCTCAACTTTGAATGTAGAACTATTAAGGAGGACAAATCATGATCAAAATGACCTCGGACTTGAAGATCGGGTCAGTTTTGACAAAGTTGTGGCACTTTGAAGTCAGGGAAGGGCATTTTTAGGGACTTCACATGTCAACATCTTGTCATGATTTTGGACATGAAATCCGAAAATAGGAAGTTTCTCAACTTTGAATGTAGAACTATTAAGGAGGACAAAACATGATCAAAATGACCTCGGACTTGAAGATCGGGTCAGTTTTGACAAAGTTATGGCACTTTGAAGTCTGGGAAGGGCATTTTTAGGGACTTCACATGACAAGATCTTGTCATGATTTTGAACATAAAATCCGAAAATAGGAAGTTTCTCAACTTTGAATGTAGAACTATTAAGGAGGACAAATCATGATCAAAATGACCTCGGACTTGAAGATCGGGTCAGTTTTGACAAAGTTATGGCACTTTGAAGTCTGGGAAGGGCATTTTTAGGGACTTCTCATGACAAGATCTTGTCATGATTTTGAACATAAAATCCGAAAATAGGAAGTTTCTCAACTTTGAATGTAGAACTATTAAGGAGGACAAATCATGATCAAAATGACCTCGGACTTGAAGATCGGGTCAGTTTTGACAAATTTATGGCACTTTGAAGTCTGGGAAGGGCATTTTTAGGGACTTCACATGTCAACATCTTGTCATGATATTTGACATGAAATCCGAAAATAGGAAGTTTCTCAACTTTGAATGTAGAACTATTAGGGAGGACGAATCATGATCAAAATGACCTCGGACTTGAAGATCGGGTCAGTTTTGGCAAAGTTATGGCACTTTGAAGTCTGGGAAGGGCATTTTTAGGGACTTCACATGACAAGATCTTGTCATGATTTTTGACATAAAATGAGAAAATTGTAAGTTTCTCAACTTTGAATGTAGAACTATTAAGGAGGACAAATCATGATCAAAATGACCTCGGACTTGAAGATCGGGTCAGTTTTGACAAAGTTATGGCACTTTGAAGTCTGGGAAGGGCATTGTTAGGGACTTCTCATGACAAAATCTTGTCATGATTTTTGACATGAAATCCGAAAATTGTAAGTTTCTCAACTTTGAATGTAGAACTATTGAGGAGGACAAATCATGATCAAAATGACCTCGGACTTGAAGATTGGGTCAGTTTTGACAAAGTTACGGCACTTTGAAGTCTGGGAAGGGCATTTTTAGGGACTTCACATGTCAACATCTTGTCATGATTTTTGACATGAAATCCGAAAATAGGAAGTTTCTCAACTTTGAATGTAGAACTATTAAGGAGGACAAATCATGATCAAAATGACATCGGACTTGAAGATCGGGTCAGTTTTGACAAAGTTATGGAACTTTGAAGTCTGGGAAGGGCATTTTTAGGGACTTCTCATGACAACATCTTGTCATGATTTTTGACATGAAATCCGAAAATAGGAAGTTTCTCAACTTTGAATGTAGAACTATTAAGGAAGACAAATCATGATCAAAATGACCTCGGACTTGAAGATCGGGTCAGTTTTGACAAAGTTATGGCACTTTGAAGTCTGGGAAGGGCATTTTTAGGGACTTCACATGACAAGATATTGTCAGGATTTTTGACATGAAATCCGAAAATAGGAAGTTTCTCAACTTTGAATATAGAACTATTAAGGCGGACAAATCATGATCAAAATGACCTCGGACTTGCAGATCGGGTCAGTTTTGACAAAGTTATGGCACTTTGAAGTCTGGGAAGGGCATTTTTAGGGACTTCACATGTCAACATCTTGTCATGATTTTTGACATGAAATCCGAAAATAGGAAGTTTCTCAACTTTGAATGTAGAACTATTAAGGAGGGCAAATCATGATCGAAATGACCTCGGACTTGAGGATCGGGTCAGTTTTGACAAAGTTATGGCACTTTGAAGTCTGGGAAGGGCATTTTTAGGGACTTCTCATGACAACATCTTGTCATGATTTTGGACATGAAATCCGAAAATAGGAAGTTTCTCAACTTTGAGTGTAGAACTATTAAGGAAGACAAATCATGATCAAAATGACCTCGGACTTGAAGATCGGGTCAGTTTTGACAAAGTTATGGCACTTTGAAGTCTGGGAAGGGCAATTTTAGGGACTTCACATGACAAGATATTGTCAGGATTTTTGACATGAAATCCGAAAATAGGAAGTTTCTCAACTTTGAATGTAGAACTATTAAGGAGGACAAATCATGATCAAAATGACCTCGGACTTGAAGATCGGGTCAGTTTTGACAAAGTTATGGCACTTTGAAGTCTGGGAAGGGCATTTTTAGGGACTTCTCATGACAAGATCTTGTCATGATTTTGAACATAAAATCCGAAAATAGGAAGTTTCTCAACTTTGAATGTAGAACTATTAAGGAGGACAAATCATGATCAAAATGACCTCGGACTTGAAGATCGGGTCAGTTTTGACAAATTTATGGCACTTTGAAGTCTGGGAAGGGCATTTTTAGGGACTTCACATGTCAACATCTTGTCATGATATTTGACATGAAATCCGAAAATAGGAAGTTTCTCAACTTTGAATGTAGAACTATTAGGGAGGACGAATCATGATCAAAATGACCTCGGACTTGAAGATCGGGTCAGTTTTGGCAAAGTTATGGCACTTTGAAGTCTGGGAAGGGCATTTTTAGGGACTTCACATGACAAGATCTTGTCATGATTTTTGACATAAAATGAGAAAATTGTAAGTTTCTCAACTTTGAATGTAGAACTATTAAGGAGGACAAATCATGATCAAAATGACCTCGGACTTGAAGATCGGGTCAGTTTTGACAAAGTTATGGCACTTTGAAGTCTGGGAAGGGCATTTTTAGGGACTTCTCATGACAAAATCTTGTCATGATTTTTGACATGAAATCCGAAAATTGTAAGTTTCTCAACTTTGAATGTAGAACTATTGAGGAGGACAAATCATGATCAAAATGACCTCGGACTTGAAGATTGGGTCAGTTTTGACAAAGTTACGGCACTTTGAAGTCTGGGAAGGGCATTTTTAGGGACTTCACATGTCAACATCTTGTCATGATTTTTGACATGAAATCCGAAAATAGGAAGTTTCTCAACTTTGAATGTAGAACTATTAAGGAGGACAAATCATGATCAAAATGACATCGGACTTGAAGATCGGGTCAGTTTTGACAAAGTTATGGAACTTTGAAGTCTGGGAAGGGCATTTTTAGGGACTTCTCATGACAACATCTTGTCATGATTTTTGACATGAAATCCGAAAATAGGAAGTTTCTCAACTTTGAATGTAGAACTATTAAGGAAGACAAATCATGATCAAAATGACCTCGGACTTGAAGATCGGGTCAGTTTTGACAAAGTTATGGCACTTTGAAGTCTGGGAAGGGCATTTTTAGGGACTTCACATGACAAGATATTGTCAGGATTTTTGACATGAAATCCGAAAATAGGAAGTTTCTCAACTTTGAATATAGAACTATTAAGGCGGACAAATCATGATCAAAATGACCTCGGACTTGCAGATCGGGTCAGTTTTGACAAAGTTATGGCACTTTGAAGTCTGGGAAGGGCATTTTTAGGGACTTCACATGTCAACATCTTGTCATGATTTTTGACATGAAATCCGAAAATAGGAAGTTTCTCAACTTTGAATGTAGAACTATTAAGGAGGGCAAATCATGATCGAAATGACCTCGGACTTGAGGATCGGGTCAGTTTTGACAAAGTTATGGCACTTTGAAGTCTGGGAAGGGCATTTTTAGGGACTTCTCATGACAACATCTTGTCATGATTTTGGACATGAAATCCGAAAATAGGAAGTTTCTCAACTTTGAGTGTAGAACTATTAAGGAAGACAAATCATGATCAAAATGACCTCGGACTTGAAGATCGGGTCAGTTTTGACAAAGTTATGGCACTTTGAAGTCTGGGAAGGGCAATTTTAGGGACTTCACATGACAAGATATTGTCAGGATTTTTGACATGAAATCCGAAAATAGGAAGTTTCTCAACTTTGAATATAGAACTATTAAGGCGGACAAATCATGATCAAAATGACCTCGGACTTGAAGATCGGGTCAGTTTTGACAAAGTTATGGCACTTTGAAGTCTGGGAAGGGCATTTTTAGGGACTTCACATGTCAACATCTTGTCATGATTTTTGACATGAAATCCGAAAATAGGAAGTTTCTCAACTTTGAATGTAGAACTATTAAGGAGGGTAAATCATGATCGAAATGACCTCGGACTTGAAGATCGGGTCAGTTTTGACAAAGTTATGGCACTTTGAAGTCTGGGAAGGGCATTTTTAGGGACTTCACATGTCAACATCTTGTCATGATATTTGACATGAAATCCGAAAATAGGAAGTTTCTCAACTTTGAATGTAGAACTATTAGGGAGGACGAATCATGATCAAAATGACCTCGGACTTGAAGATCGGGTCAGTTTTGGCAAAGTTATGGCACTTTGAAGTCTGGGAAGGGCATTTTTAGGGACTTCACATGACAAGATCTTGTCATGATTTTTGACATAAAATGAGAAAATTGTAAGTTTCTCAACTTTGAATGTAGAACTATTAAGGAGGACAAATCATGATCAAAATGACCTCGGACTTGAAGATCGGGTCAGTTTTGACAAAGTTATGGCACTTTGAAGTCTGGGAAGGGCATTTTTAGGGACTTCTCATGACAAAATCTTGTCATGATTTTTGACATGAAATCCGAAAATTGTAAGTTTCTCAACTTTGAATGTAGAACTATTGAGGAGGACAAATCATGATCAAAATGACCTCGGACTTGAAGATTGGGTCAGTTTTGACAAAGTTACGGCACTTTGAAGTCTGGGAAGGGCATTTTTAGGGACTTCACATGTCAACATCTTGTCATGATTTTTGACATGAAATCCGAAAATAGGAAGTTTCTCAACTTTGAATGTAGAACTATTAAGGAGGACAAATCATGATCAAAATGACATCGGACTTGAAGATCGGGTCAGTTTTGACAAAGTTATGGAACTTTGAAGTCTGGGAAGGGCATTTTTAGGGACTTCTCATGACAACATCTTGTCATGATTTTTGACATGAAATCCGAAAATAGGAAGTTTCTCAACTTTGAATGTAGAACTATTAAGGAAGACAAATCATGATCAAAATGACCTCGGACTTGAAGATCGGGTCAGTTTTGACAAAGTTATGGCACTTTGAAGTCTGGGAAGGGCATTTTTAGGGACTTCACATGACAAGATATTGTCAGGATTTTTGACATGAAATCCGAAAATAGGAAGTTTCTCAACTTTGAATATAGAACTATTAAGGCGGACAAATCATGATCAAAATGACCTCGGACTTGCAGATCGGGTCAGTTTTGACAAAGTTATGGCACTTTGAAGTCTGGGAAGGGCATTTTTAGGGACTTCACATGTCAACATCTTGTCATGATTTTTGACATGAAATCCGAAAATAGGAAGTTTCTCAACTTTGAATGTAGAACTATTAAGGAGGGCAAATCATGATCGAAATGACCTCGGACTTGAGGATCGGGTCAGTTTTGACAAAGTTATGGCACTTTGAAGTCTGGGAAGGGCATTTTTAGGGACTTCTCATGACAACATCTTGTCAGGATTTTTGACATGAAATCCGAAAATAGGAAGTTTCTCAACTTTGAATATAGAACTATTAAGGCGGACAAATCATGATCAAAATGACCTCGGACTTGAAGATCGGGTCAGTTTTGACAAAGTTATGGCACTTTGAAGTCTGGGAAGGGCATTTTTAGCGACTTCACATGTCAACATCTTGTCATGATTTTTGACATGAAATCCGAAAATAGGAAGTTTCTCAACTTTGAATGTAGAACTATTAAGGAGGGTAAATCATGATCGAAATGACCTCGGACTTGAAGATCGGGTCAGTTTTGACAAAGTTATGGCACTTTGAAGTCTGGGAAGGGCATTTTTAGGGACTTCACATGTCAACATCTTGTCATGATTTTTGACATGAAATCCGAAAATAGGAAGTTTCTCAACTTTGAATGTAGAACTATTAAGGAGGACAAAACATGATCAAAATGACCTCGGACTTGAAGATCGGGTCAGTTTTGACAAAGTTATGGCACTTTGAAGTCTGGGAAGGGCATTTTTAGGGACTTCACATGACAAGATCTTGTCATGATTTTGAACATAAAATCCGAAAATAGGAAGTTTCTCAACTTTGAATGTAGAACTATTAAGGAGGACAAATCATGATCAAAATGACCTCGGACTTGAAGATCGGGTCAGTTTTGACAAAGTTATGGCACTTTCAAGTCTGGGAAGGGCATTTTTAGGGACTTCACATGACAAGATCTTGTCATGATTTTGAACATAAAATCCGAAAATAGAAAGTTTCTCAACTTTGAATGTAGAACTATTAAGGAGGAAAAATCATGATCAAAATGACCTCGAACTTGAAGATCGGGTCAGTTTTGACAAAGTTATGGCACTTTGAAGTCTGGGAAGGGCATTTTTAGGGACTTCTCATGACAAGATCTTGTCATGATTTTGAACATAAAATCCGAAAATAGGAAGTTTCTCAACTTTGAATGTAGAACTATTAAGGAGGACAAATCATGATCAAAATGACCTCGGACTTGAAGATCGGGTCAGTTTTGACAAAGTTATGGCACTTTGAAGTCTGGGAAGGGCATTTTTAGGGACTTCACATGTCAACATCTTGTCATAATATTTGACATGAAATCCGAAAATAGGAAGTTTCTCAACTTTGAATGTAGAACTATTAGGGAGGACGAATCATGATCAAAATGACCTCGGACTTGAAGATCGGGTCAGTTTTGACAAAGTTATGGAACTTTGAAGTCTGGGAAGGGCATTTTTAGGGACTTCTCATGACAACATCTTGTCATGATTTTTGACATGAAATCCGAAAATAGGAAGTTTCTCAACTTTGAATGTAGAACTATTAAGGAGGACAAATCATGATCAAAATGACCTCGGACTTGAAGATCGGGTCAGTTTTGACAAAGTTGTGGCACTTTGAAGTCAGGGAAGGGCATTTTTAGGGACTTCACATGTCAACATCTTGTCATGATTTTGGACATGAAATCCGAAAATAGGAAGTTTCTCAACTTTGAATGTAGAACTATTAAGGAGGACAAAACATGATCAAAATGACCTCGGACTTGAAGATCGGGTCAGTTTTGACAAAGTTATGGCACTTTGAAGTCTGGGAAGGGCATTTTTAGGGACTTCACATGACAAGATCTTGTCATGATTTTGAACATAAAATCCGAAAATAGGAAGTTTCTCAACTTTGAATGTAGAACTATTAAGGAGGACAAATCATGATCAAAATGACCTCGGACTTGAAGATCGGGTCAGTTTTGACAAAGTTATGGCACTTTGAAGTCTGGGAAGGGCATTTTTAGGGACTTCTCATGACAAGATCTTGTCATGATTTTGAACATAAAATCCGAAAATAGGAAGTTTCTCAACTTTGAATGTAGAACTATTAAGGAGGACAAATCATGATCAAAATGACCTCGGACTTGAAGATCGGGTCAGTTTTGACAAATTTATGGCACTTTGAAGTCTGGGAAGGGCATTTTTAGGGACTTCACATGTCAACATCTTGTCATGATATTTGACATGAAATCCGAAAATAGGAAGTTTCTCAACTTTGAATGTAGAACTATTAGGGAGGACGAATCATGATCAAAATGACCTCGGACTTGAAGATCGGGTCAGTTTTGGCAAAGTTATGGCACTTTGAAGTCTGGGAAGGGCATTTTTAGGGACTTCACATGACAAGATCTTGTCATGATTTTTGACATAAAATGAGAAAATTGTAAGTTTCTCAACTTTGAATGTAGAACTATTAAGGAGGACAAATCATGATCAAAATGACCTCGGACTTGAAGATCGGGTCAGTTTTGACAAAGTTATGGCACTTTGAAGTCTGGGAAGGGCATTTTTAGGGACTTCTCATGACAAAATCTTGTCATGATTTTTGACATGAAATCCGAAAATTGTAAGTTTCTCAACTTTGAATGTAGAACTATTGAGGAGGACAAATCATGATCAAAATGACCTCGGACTTGAAGATTGGGTCAGTTTTGACAAAGTTACGGCACTTTGAAGTCTGGGAAGGGCATTTTTAGGGACTTCACATGTCAACATCTTGTCATGATTTTTGACATGAAATCCGAAAATAGGAAGTTTCTCAACTTTGAATGTAGAACTATTAAGACGGACAAATCATGATCAAAATGACATCGGACTTGAAGATCGGGTCAGTTTTGACAAAGTTATGGAACTTTGAAGTCTGGGAAGGGCATTTTTAGGGACTTCTCATGACAACATCTTGTCATGATTTTTGACATGAAATCCGAAAATAGGAAGTTTCTCAACTTTGAATGTAGAACTATTAAGGAAGACAAATCATGATCAAAATGACCTCGGACTTGAAGATCGGGTCAGTTTTGACAAAGTTATGGCACTTTGAAGTCTGGGAAGGGCATTTTTAGGGACTTCACATGACAAGATATTGTCAGGATTTTTGACATGAAATCCGAAAATAGGAAGTTTCTCAACTTTGAATATAGAACTATTAAGGCGGACAAATCATGATCAAAATGACCTCGGACTTGAAGATCGGGTCAGTTTTGACAAAGTTATGGCACTTTGAAGTCTGGGAAGGGCATTTTTAGGGACTTCACATGTCAACATCTTGTCATGATTTTTGACATGAAATCCGAAAATAGGAAGTTTCTCAACTTTGAATGTAGAACTATTAAGGAGGGCAAATCATGATCGAAATGACCTCGGACTTGAGGATCGGGTCAGTTTTGACAAAGTTATGGCACTTTGAAGTCTGGGAAGGGCATTTTTAGGGACTTCTCATGACAACATCTTGTCATGATTTTGGACATGAAATCCGAAAATAGGAAGTTTCTCAACTTTGAGTGTAGAACTATTAAGGAAGACAAATCATGATCAAAATGACCTCGGACTTGAAGATCGGGTCAGTTTTGACAAAGTTATGGCACTTTGAAGTCTGGGAAGGGCAATTTTAGGGACTTCACATGACAAGATATTGTCAGGATTTTTGACATGAAATCCGAAAATAGGAAGTTTCTCAACTTTGAATATAGAACTATTAAGGCGGACAAATCATGATCAAAATGACCTCGGACTTGAAGATCGGGTCAGTTTTGACAAAGTTATGGCACTTTGAAGTCTGGGAAGGGCATTTTTAGGGACTTCACATGTCAACATCTTGTCATGATTTTTGACATGAAATCCGAAAATAGGAAGTTTCTCAACTTTGAATGTAGAACTATTAAGGAGGGTAAATCATGATCGAAATGACCTCGGACTTGAAGATCGGGTCAGTTTTGACAAAGTTATGGCACTTTGAAGTCTGGGAAGGGCATTTTAAGGGACTTCGCATGACAAGATCTTGTGATGATTTTGGACATGAAATCCGAAAATAGGAAGTTTCTCAACTTTGAATGTAGAACTATTAAGGAGGACAAATCCTGATCAAAATGACCTCGGACTTGAAGATCGGGTCAGTTTTGACAAAGTTATGGCACTTTGAAGTCTGGGAAGGGCATTTTTAGGGACTTCTCATGACAAGATCTTGTCATGATTTTTGACATGAAATCCGAAAATTGTAAGTTTCTCAACTTTGAATGTATAACTATTGAGGAGGACAAATCATGATCAAAATGACCTCGGACTTGAAGATCGGGTCAGTTTTGACAAAGTTACGGCACTTTGAAGTCTGGGAAGGGCATTTTTAGGGACTTCACATGTCAACATCTTGTCATGATTTTTGACATGAAATCCGAAAATAGGAAGTTTCTCAACTTTGAATGTAGAACTATTAAGGAGGACAAATCATGATCAAAATGACCTCGGAATTGAAAATCGGTTCAGTTTTGACAAAGTTACGGGTGTTGGAAGTCTGGGAAGGTGGAAAACTTTGGTTGCTTATCTTACCTTATCCACCTGTCCGGTGAGGGCTCGCATCACATCGAAGGCTGCGCAGACGAGCAGCGCCGTTATGGCCGTCTCCTTGCAGAGCAGCGATGCCACGGCAAAGAGGAGTGTGGCGGCTAGGGCCAACCACTGACGTGGATCGGCTGATTCGCGCCAGCGCATGTGCCGCAGATAGCTGAGGTAGGTGAGCAGATAGCAGACACAGGCGGCGACATCCGCCCGTCCCACCACGCCCGCCACCGCCTCCGTGTGTATGGGATGGGCGGCGAAGAGTGCACCAGCAACGAGCACCGCCCAAAACGAGGCGAGCAGTGTGCGTGCCACACGCACCACCAGCGCCGTTGCCACACAGTGCAACAGATTGTTGCCCAGATGAAAGCCCCACGGCGCAAAGCCGCCGGCCAGCAGATAGTTCAGCCGGAAGCTCAGCACGCATAGCGGCCGCCAGGATCCATGAGAGCCGCTGTCCGTCAAAGGCGTGCCCCAAAAGTCATTGCCAAAGCTGCGCTGCCAGCTCGATCCACCGGAGACGTCCGCATTACCCAATATGGCGCGTCTGTAGCAAAATTAAAAGCAAAATATAATTGAAAATATATGTATATAATAAAAATCGGTTGGAATTAAAATTTCAATTCTACATTTTTTTATAATATTTTTCATTCGAAATATGTTTAAACTTTTAGAAAACATTTATTTTTAATAAAATTGTTAAGTGTAGTGGATGATTTAAATACCATCAATCTCTTTTAGAATCTTGAAAACATTATTAACTATGGATTTGAGGATTGTACAAGTCAAGATTATTATGATTTTTGGCTATTGCTATTATTATTATTATTATTACTTCTATTGGCAAATATGTAGGTTTGAATATTGTTTGACTCTTGAGAGCGCAGCTGGTTGCAGCTTCCACTGACAGGCACTCAGCCAGGACTAGGACTAGGAAGAGGGTATCGGGATTGCGATGGGGGGGGGGGTTGTGTTGTGGGATTGTCACTGTGCCATCAGGATGCGACAACATCATTGGCCCCCGTTGTGTGTGTGTGCGTGTGTGTGTGTGTGTGTGTGTGTGTGTGTGTGTGTGTGTGTGTGTGTGTGTGTGTGTGTGTGTGTGTGTGTGTGTGGGTGGGTGGCTGTTGGAAGGGATTGGACTGTGGTGGACGTGGCAGCTCACCTGGACGCTTCTGCACGCACAGCAGGCGGACTATGTAGGGATTTTGGCGAGGTGTTCGTGACACAGACAGAAGCGGAAACCAGCAGCAGCAGCAGCACAGCTCTGGGGTATTGCCAATGACGTTGCCGTTGCTGTTGCTATTGCCGTTGCTGTTGCCATTGCTGCGGTTCACATAAACAAATGCCACTCTAATGCCGCACAATATCGCTGGAGTCCGCCTTCTTGTCAGCCAGTCAGCCACAGCGAGCACATGTAGCAGAGCGTATACGTATATGTGCGTGTGTATGTGTGTGTGTGAGTTTGAGTGTGTGTGCCTTGAAATTCGATTTTAAGTACCAGTGAAATTCCATTGAAGTAACCAGGCATGCCACATGCCACCACTTACACAGCACGCCCCAATTTTAAAGCATTTTTACTATAATTTAATTTTTTCTCTCTTTTTGCACATTTAAGTTTGTCATAGGGTGTAAGTGTGTGTGTGTGTGAGTGTTTGCTCTTAACTTAAATACATAAATTTGCCTCAAAGCTTAAACATTGCGTAAAAGTTGGTCATGCTTTATCTTCTTACCTGTCGTCATAGACAAAGCCCGCATTAAGGGTGTTCAAATATAATACGAAAGCCAGGCCGCAGCACAGCAGCGTTGTGTAGTCCATGCTGTAATAGAGAAAGCAGAAAGTAGAGACAGTTAATAAGAGTAAATACTACTTCTTCTTTCTGTTGTTGGTAGAAAAAAAACAAACGATTTAATGCGAAACATGGGTTACACAAAGTAAAGCTGAAGCCCAAAAATGAGAAAATACAACATGATAAATTTATTTCTTAATTAAAATTTCTCAGAATTTAAAAACACACAATATTAGGATTTCTAGCTTATATAGTTAAACTAATTCATCTATTCTTGATACAAGATTTCTGAAATTAATTATTTATTTTAATTCTAAACCATTTTTTTTGTTTTTACTATTAAAAAACATAACATATATTTTCCTAACATGTTGACTTAAGCGCTGCTCTCCGTAAAATCTAAAAACAGTTCAAAAAGCCTTATAAATGACGCATAGATTTGTTATTAAAAATTTTTTATGTTCATGTTGTTTTTCACATTTCTCATTACAGCTTTATGCTGCGGGCATAACAAAAAAAAAAAACAAAGTTCAAATTGTGGCAGCAGCTTTTGCCTTTTATGTGGAAATGTGCAGGTAAGTTGCATTCATGGTTGCCTCACTTTGGCATTTGGACCTCAGCTGACGGCAGTTGGCCGTTGGACTCATTCCGTTCCCTGTTGATGATGTTCTCATCCTGCAGCCATTACACATAATGAGCAGGATGCTGCTCCTGTTCCTGCTGCTGCTGCGGCTGCTGCTGGCTCTATGCACATTTGTTGCTGCGGTTGCCAACGTCAACAGGCATCCAAACCTAGCCCCGCTTCCCTCCCTCAGCATTATACACCCCCGCCAGCCGTTCGTTGACATTAAAAGTCGCAACTGTTGCAGTTGTTGCAGTTGTTGCTATAACAGCCAGACAATAAAGGCTATCAACAACGTTATGCCTGTGCATGTCTCCGGCCATCCCCCACCCCCACCCCTTTACCTCTTTCATTGCAACGTTTGCTGCTCTTAACGTACCAAATAATGGTCACATGCCGCCGCTGTCTCATGTGCTCCACACCGGCCCATTAAGCCACTCCCCTTGAATGGAATGTTGCCAACAACAGTTGCCCGACTGCCCACAGTTAATTTCTACCCATTCTCCATTCTCCAGTCTGGTTTCTGTTGATGCTGGCATATTTCTGCTTTGTTATTCTCTGTGTCTATTATGTGTATTAAAAAGTTAAGCTATAATTATTTATTTATGCATTTATTAGTCGATTTGGCGCTGTTCTCGGAGTACTTAGAATCTATATGGGCTAGACACAGCAATTTTTAATTTATTTTATTTTGAAATAATTTTGTAAATTCTAGCATTCTCCAAAAAATTTATGAAAATCGAATTTCAAGCCACTTTTTGAGTTTATTTTTATATATCTTGAAGAGTGTAAAACTGGGAGAGAGTCAATTTTAAATGTATGTTTTCGAAGTTTTACTCTTTAATATAAATAAATTTTTATAAATTTTCCCGCTCAATTTTGAATGTTTATAAGGCTACAGTAACTAACTACCAGTCAAGCTGATTCGCCTATAGAGTAACTCCTAGTCGATCAACCCCGCCAACCACATTCGCGCTCCGTTATGTTTCAGCATTTGCGGTTAATTATTTTGTGGTCCAGTCTAAGCT
The DNA here is from genome assembly GCA_035045305.1 of Drosophila maculinotata. Taxonomy (NCBI): domain Eukaryota; kingdom Metazoa; phylum Arthropoda; class Insecta; order Diptera; family Drosophilidae; genus Drosophila; species Drosophila maculinotata. Next base: position 278,437 of record JAWNPD010000592.1, on the reverse strand, counting down.
CGTCACCCAAGTGAATTGCGCCTCAAAATCAATGGTACGAGAGATGAGTCAAGTCGCAAACGATTCCTTTCGCGTTTAGTTTGACTGCCCTTGTCCGGCAGTTGCCGCACAACCAACTTATATTATCTATTTGTGTGGCATACTTTTGGGGGTGCAGAGACATGTATGTATGTAATAAGCAGTTGGATTAGGTTCTGGCTCGTTGCTGCCTCATGCCTGGCGCTTAGAGGAGCTTAGTTACTGTCCCGAGGAAGTCCTGTGGCGAGTCCTGTTGGCAAGAGATTTCGCATTATGCACGAGGGACCCAAGCGGCTTATGTGCAAATTAGCAGCATTCAATATAACCAACACTAGGAGGAAAGAAAAATGCGAGTAACACACAAAAATTGCTTTGCTAATGAGCCACAATGATGAGCTTTGCTTTTGCTCAGCCGCAGTTGATTGTCGTGTCCGCTAAAGTAGTGAAAGTAATGAAAGTAATGAAAGTAGCAACAGAAACTTTCGTCCGGCGCCCTCTCTTCCCCCAAAAAATGAGTGGACAACAACTTGTTTGCAATGGGGGGAGCTTTGTGTACGCCTGATTGATTCGATTCCAAGCCATTGGCTCGACTGCTTAACATACTCATCAGCATCAACATTAACATCAGCATCAGCATAAACATAATCATCATCAGCATTATGATCATTATCATCATTCATATCAGCATCAGCTTTTGGCTGTCAACTCATTTAAAAAGCCGCTCGCCTAGCAATTATCTACATATAATTGGCCAGCGTCTGGCGGCTCATCAAATGAACTTGTTTTGTTTTATCGCACGAGCCAACTGAACTTTGAACATGGTTTGTTGCTTGGCCATACATTTGCTTGACTCTGCTCCCTGACTAGCTACGCATACAGTGGCGTAGACAGGGGGTGTAGAAAATCATTCAAAAATACCAAAGTGACAAAAAATATCTGTCAAAAGAAAATTGTATTATAAAATATTTATATTTAGGTTGACAATATATATTAATTACTGCTAATGACACTTAAAACTTGGTAAAAGTATGCACCGTTATTGAGGCTAAAGGAGACCACACCAAATATTAAATAATACATTTTCTATATCTTTTGCATTAGTACTATACTAAACTCAAGTCTGTCCGAATAATAAATGTGCAAAAAATAGTGCCCTTTTATTTGTCTAAGACTTTATTCTATGCCAATGCTGAATTTTGTTTTTTGATTATGAAAATATAGCGTTAATGTTGATCTACATAATGGAATACATTTTTTCATTTTGATTTACCTCCATTCCAACTTTTTTATGACTGTATATAAATCATAAAAAATTGTGCAAATTTCAAGTACAAATTCCGAGCGATCATTTATAATATTTATGATTAATAACAGCCCCCTCTTTAATCAGTAAGTGTAAGCTCTTGACTACGCCACTGCTCGCCGCATCATGTGTTACAACTTAATTCTTGGCACACACACATACACACACAAGGCACACACCCACTCAGAGTCTCAGCGCCTATTGAGCCAAGTCGGCAGCTGTCCTTTTTTGTGGGCATCTGGCTGGCGGGTAGTCGTGCTGGCCATAAATCATGTTTTATTTTTGCAATTAGCGCTGCCACACAATAAATTACTGGCTTTTCATTGTCTCGAGCTGTTTGTTACGTGAACTTCAGCTCTTGGCCTCAACTGACACCCAAGACACACAAGACACCCAAGACACTAAAGACTCTTGTTGTTTGTGTTTGCCTATTTTGCATGCTTTACGTTTATTGTTGATTAAATTTGCGCATTGTTTTGTCTTATTGGGTCACACTTTAAACAGTGTTTGCACAACTTGCCAAGCAGCGTATCTAATGGTTGGCAGTTGGTCCGCCTGCCACTTGTTTTTATTGCCCCCCTCCACCATCTACTCCCCCACTGTGCTGCTTTTTTGCCTTTGACCTAGTAACTGCTGTCACCCTAATGGTGTTTCTCTTCCGCCCAGTGCTATGCTATGCTATGCTGTTGTGCCTTTGACATTTTCGCGATGTTTCCGCTTCCGGTGGCAAGGTGTGTGTGTGTTTGCCAGTTCATGTTGTTTTAATACGTGTGCGCCTCATGTCACAAAAACTTTCGACGAAGGTCGTCGTCTCGATTTGCAACGGATTGGCATTTTAGCTCAGTCCGCTTTCTTCTCCCTCTCTTTGCTCTCTTACACAGTAAAGAATTATAGTTTTATTATTTATATAATTTATATATTATTTCATCAATATTTGGTAAGCACTGCAAAGCTATTTTATTCAAATTATTTTATTAATTTTTATACAAAACAAATTGTACATTTTCAAGTAGTCATGTGGTATATTTTAATATATTTGATTTTAATTACAAACATCTTATCAACCAAATATGACAAGAAATTGATTTGAAATTCAAATTGTTTACAGTGTAACATTTTCTTTGTCAAGCAGCCAATGGGCCAACATTGTGAAGACCTTGCATTTTGCTGTGCCACAATTAGCTAGCTGTGTATATATATATATATATATATATATATATTGTTTGTGTGTGTGTGTGTGTTTGCGCTCAGTGACTTTGGGGGGTATTAAAATTCAAAATTAATTGCTTGGCGCGCCAAACACAGCAGCAGCGGCGGCAGCCAAAAACATACCAAAAACTGGGCAGCGAAACAGTATACAAAAAAAAAAAAAATTGGATATGGAAATTAGAAAGTGGCGTCGCACTCGAGAGACTAATAGACGTGAAATTTAAGCGCATTGAATTAATTTCAATGGAAGCACACACACACACACATACACTTTATATATGTATATCAAACATACAAGCAATGAAGTCATTTTGCTGCCCAGGGCAGCATTATTAAGAGCAGGTTTGTTCGCTGCCATATGCTGACAAAACTATAATTAATAGGCGTTTTTATTTCACTTTAGCTGATTATGCATGCTATTAATTGTACGACGTCAGCATGTGCTACGAAACTATAGCAAAAGGGTTTAACTTTGCCAGCAAGAACTCTTTCATTTTATTCATCTATTCACTGTTAGCCCACATCGTTAAGACTCGCCCACATATTGCAGTCCCTAGTTTGGGTAGCCCAAACTAATCATTTGCCACTCAAATTGCTGACGAATACAGTAAAAAATAAATATTCTTTTGGGGTCGCTATTTGCAGAAAGCGAAAGTCCATTATTATGCGCCAAAAGGTATGCAACGTTTTTAGCACCACACATGTAGATTTCCACGTAATATGGTCGCAACTAACCAATACAGCGAAAGATATAAAACATGTGGGAACAACAGCTAGCTTGGGTTGCTGATAATTTAATACCCTTGTGGGTAACAGTTCTCAAAATAGATATAAACATTCGAAATGCATAAGATTTTAACAGATGTTAGAGCACAAACATAAATAATAATAATAATAAATAAAAGAGAAAAGAGAAAAAAAAACGAAATATTTATATGATAAGTAATACGATATCTTCAATTAATTATAGCAATGTTCAAAGATAAATTGTAATAAATAAATACGATGCTATCGCTTATGACATAACTACATTTTGAAGCCTTAAAGAGCAAAGGTTAGTGGAAGTGGATACAGGTCGGCTGTCTCGAATATATGTACTCTAAGCCTTGGCAAATCTCTGCCTTGAATGTTGAACAAATTTATGATATCCACAGCAAGGGTATCAAAATGCACAGCGCCGGACATCAAAATAATGAACGGAAAGGCAGTCATTTTGTGTGTGTGTGTGTCTGTGTATATGTATGTGTGTGTGTGTGTGAGTGCTGTAAAAATGCCGAAAACGTTTTAAAAATGAAACGATTACACCATTGCGGCTTGCAAACGACCAAGTTATGATAATGTTTGGCCAACTAAACTCGTTTAGCTTGCCAAATACGAAGCCAGAGAGAGCCTCCCCCAAAAAAATAAATGCACAGGCGAGTCGAGCATGTGTGTGTGTGTGTGTGTGTGTGGGTGTGTGCTCGAACGGATGCGGCTGTGCAAGGTAAGCCTGGCGGCAAAAGAGCGCAACACATGCAAACATGAGCCAGCAAGTCGACACAATGGCCAAAAGGGCCCATTGGGCGCATTGTGAGCTTCTGACTTAACTGGACTCGAATGGGAATGGAAATGGGGATTAGGAGTGGGATGTGGTTGGGTGCGTTTGTAGTGGGTGGCTGCGGCTTTGGTGGTTGCTGTCGATGCTGTTGCACTCGTAACAATATTTTTGGGTATTTAAAAACCAAAAAGCGTTCCGTCTCTGTCTGTGTATGTGTATGTGTGTGTGTGTGTGTGTGGGTGTATATGTGTGTGTGTTTCTTGACTGTACGAATGTTTATGGCCTTTGCACAGACTTTGGCAGTTTTATGCTAATCACAAAAAAAGGCAGCAAGCAACGTCCAACGTCCAGCGACCAACTCCCACCACATGCCACCACAGTGGTGATAGCAGTGGCATGGTGTTGCAGCTCCAACCACTCGACGCAAAACTTTTCATATTTTGGCCAACAGCAGTTGGAACTTTTCGTTTCGTTTTGGGAATATTCAGCACTTATTTTGCCGATTTTCGGTTGGCTTTTTGTAACTCGTTGAACATTTCGCCCAACTATTCGTGCAATTGCCCGCCGCCCGCCTGCTCCCTACCCCCTACCCCCTACCGCCTGCTGCAAACTCTGCCGGCACTAAAGTCAATAGCCGAGCGGCTTTCAGCCAAAGTTATGAAAGTCGACTTCCGCTTTAGCCTTTCAGTCAGTCGCAGTTGTTTCTAGCTATGAATTCCATTTGATGTTGCACATAGTCAGGATATATACATTTGTGCTAGGGATGTGAAAACTTGTGCAAACATCGATTGTGACTTAAGCCGATTAATTGATCGATTATTGCTGTGGTTAGGTTAGTTTTGTTTCATTGGAGTCTTTACTTTTTAATCGATTGACTGTCAACTTAAGATCAAAATGCAGAAAATATTAATCAAAATCAATTGATTGTTTTTCGATTAGCTAATGATTTATTTGTAGTAAGTTTCACTTTTATCGATTATTAGCTTATCAAAAAAACCGATAACTTTTAATCTTCCATTATTTCTCTCTCTTAAATCGATGCTTTTTTACAGCCTCCACTCACACACACTTACCAACACTGATTCTTAAACAAGGATATGCGCTCACCCACATAAATAATAATTAGGTAATAATTAGCAGCTGTCTATTAACAAAGTTCGATATGCCTTTAAGTGGCACACGCAATTATCAAAGCATTCCCTCAGCATCCCCCTCCCCCATTCGACTTTATCGCCAAAGCAAACTACTCCGAACGCTGGAAAATTTCAACACATTGCCGACATAATTTAATTTTAATGCTCAAAACTGTGAATGGTTTAATTATGTATTCACACACAGACAGAGAGGAGAATTGGGGTTAGGGGGTCGCAATTTACTATGCCAAAATGTTTTTGGTGACCGAAAAATTAATACCCAAAGAGACAGAGACAGAGACAGAGAGAGAGAGAGAGGGAGAGAGAGAGGGCGAGAGAGAGAATACGAAAGTGCGAGGCGTCTCGATAAACGTGCACGTGGCAGACCGCGGATTAGGGAGCCGGGCAACAGAAACGAAGCTGTTAACCTACTTGTATATGTATGCATGTTTGTGTGTGTGTGTGTGTGTGTGTGACGCTTTGTGTGTGTGCTGCGTTAATTGAATGCGCAACTGTCATGCCATCCCACTTTATCATTATCCAAGCAAGCATCCCTCCAACCCTGCCCAATCCCGGTGCAAACCCCACTCCACTCCACTCCACAGTGCTCCACGACACTCTCTGCACACTTGTGCGTTTGTCTGTTTAAGCCTGTTGAACAATTATAACTGGCATGTCCAAATGCCAAGTGCCTGAAATTGAGTCCGGCCAACGCGGCGTATGCGTGATGCTCTATATACTAATTAAAATGGCATGCCTGTGTATATATGCATACACGCATGTGTGTGTGTGTGTTTGTGTGTATCATTTGTCTGTCTATGACCGTGACTGCTTGTGTATCTTGTTGCTGTTGTTGTTGTTGCTGATGTTGCTGATGTGTGTGCGCTTTGCGCTGTTTGCATTACATAATTATAATTACGCATACGCCATGTTGGCGCGCATTTGATTTGCCACCGCACAACAGCAGCGACAGCAGCAGCAAACTTTTTTACATCACGCTGCATGCTGTTTGGTGCATGGTGTAAATATTTACCCATTTGCCAACTATTTATACGAGTGGCCGCTCTTTAATAGTTGCCGCCACATAATATTTAACATTTTGATGCCTTACGCAAACAGGGGCAAATCAGCAACAATGTGCATAAAAACTCTGTTGTAGTTTTAAATACTATATAAAATGTGTACTACGATGTTTGTTTCTTTTTTAACCTGCGGGCAAATTGTTTGGTTCAAATTAGAACTCGTTGTGAGACCCACTCCAGGTTGTTGCATGTGTTGCACAACATCATTGCCCTGTTGGGCTTAAGCCTATGTGATGCACATCATGCGGACATATAAAATAATCAAGTGGCAATAACTTTTGGTCCCTGTCACGTGTACATGTAAAGAAAATCGAATTGCTAACCGCAAATATAATTAAAAACTTTACGCAACCACAATCGATGCGATTGCGATTCAGATTCCGATTGCAATGGCGATTGCCATGCGTTCGGGGGTGGGAGGTGGGGCACTGACTGCAGTTGCCATAAAACTGAAAGGAAATGTGAGCAAGTTGGGGGCGTGGCTGCCTGTCAGCCCACTACACGTACGTGTATATAAATCCAATTAAATCACTAGTTACGCAATGTGATAAGTCACGTTGTTTATTGTTTTAACGCACGTGGGTCGTGTAGGTGGCTCTTAACTGGGAGAGGGGCAGGGGATGGGGATGGGGATGGGGATGGGGATGGGGAAGGGAGGCAGTAAGCTGCATTCACACCACAATTTATGCACAACCAACAGGCAAACAGCCAAAGCGAACAACTCATGCGGCTGCTGCGGTGGCATAAACAAAAAAGAGCTCAACTGCTAAGTGCTCGACCACAAACTACTCTGTAGTTATGGTACTTAGAATATGCTCTGCGTTATATAATATGTATAGGTATATAATAATATCATGCTAAACTTTACTTGTATCTGTTATTTTCATCAAACAGTTTTCAAAGTCTTAAGTCTAATACTTAAATAAACAATTATAAGGACACATTTGTTCAACTTATCACCTAGATCGGACAGATAGGTGTACAGTCTGTTTAAACTATATTCCCAATTTTAATTTTAATTGTCACATGGTGTTGAAAAACAGCTGAAATTCTTATTGTCTGCACTACAAAAATCCACAAATGAAGCGCAAAAATAAAATTGCGTAAAACTAAGCGCAGTTTTTATTGTCAAGTTTGGTCAGTTTAATGCTGTTCTAGTTTAATGCCAGTCCAACGAGCCACAGCAAACCACACTCATAGATATACATATATATATATATACAGTAAACTTTCCTCACAAACAACTACTAAAGAACTTGACGTATTTTGAAGCTATACTCCAAATATAATTTTATACTCAGCTTAAAATGAAGCCATAAATTTCAATTGACAAATTAATATTGGAAAAGGAAAGCAGGACAATCAGAAAGAAAGTGCATAAGAACGTTGCAGCTGAAGGTGCCTCGACTGCTAGATACCCTGTTTTCCGTGTAACAGTCAAAAATAAAATCGGATATTTATTTAATATTTATTTATGTTTTGAGTTCGTTTCATAATATATTTATGTGATATATGTATGTATTGAAGCGCAATCAACCCTTTTTCCTTTTGGAAAACAGAGTATGAAATGGAAAGAAAGAATAGGAACTGAAAGTACCCAAGTAAAGTAAACTTAACACTCGTTGCGCCACGTGCTCTTTTCTTACACTGCTCAACTCTTGTTCAAGTTTAAAGCACGCAAAAATATGAGTTAAAATAAAAAAAAATATGAAAAAAATAAGAAAAGAAGTGCAAAAGACTTTTTCAAGTGCGTTTTGGACATTGGAAGTTCGTGTGGCTTTCATCGGTGTGCAAACTTGATTATTTCCGCTTGCCGCTGGGCGGCTCTGCTGAAGAAGGATTCTTTTTTAAGCACTCAACCCCATACACCTGCCTTCAGAGTTTGGCGGCTTGGCTTGGTTTATTGAAGCATAAATTTATGCTTGCCAAATTATTTATTAAGACCCCAAAAAGGGCACGAAAAAAAAGGAGCATAAGTACAAATAAAAGTGAAAGTGCGTCGAGGCTCTTCATTTAAAGCAAGTTGCGGCAAGATTTTTCAACGAAATCAGACCAGGAAACCACAAGCCAGCAACGGCCTCTAAACTTTTAATGTGTTCTCGTCCTTTAAGCAGCTTTAAGACCCTTCGGCTATGCAGCAGCTGTGACGTTTGAAAAAAAAACGCCAAACGTATTTCAACGTATGCGGCTTTTATGGTTTTTTATACCCTGTAGCCATTCAAGATGGGTACAAAAAATGGCTGTTATAAAATTTTACGAAATACTCTCAACTTTTAACTTTCAAAGCGACAATTTATTCAACAAGCAGTGTTTGAAAAGAAACAAAAGTTTTAAAAATATTTTGCGACGCAGCTATTAAATTCAATGTTTGCTACTATCGCAAGTTTATCTGCCAGATAAAATTCTCAAAAGTAAAACGATTTTCAATCGAGCAGACGAAAAAGTTGCTAAAAGCAAAAATGCTTTTCCATCTTAAAAAATCTGACAGAGTATCTTCAAGTCCAACCATAACGCCTATTGCATACTTTCTATGTTCGTTATTTTTTTATAATGCTCAAAATTATTAGGTATAGCTCTGCTTCTTTCGCTGCTGCCGTCGCCGCTGGCAACAAATTCGTATGGCGCGCCAGAGCGTTAAAATTTGTCACGCGTTCGCTTCCCCGAATACAGGGCGTATGTGGAACGTAGTCTTTTTTTAAATTCGGCCTCTGGCGATCGATCGATTTTATGCGACTGTCACACGCTGCGTGTGTGTGTATTAGGTGTGTGTGTGTGTGTGTGTGTGTGCTGTGTGCGTTATGTTGCCAGCTGGAAAATGTATATCAAACATTTCTATCAATCATTCAAAACGATTGATTCGCAATGCAAACGAGCAGCGCGCACTTAGAATGCAACTCTCTCTCTTTGTGTATTTGTATTTGTATTTGTATGTGTATTTGTGTGTATGTGTGCGTAAGTCTTAGTTTCTATATATGTGTGTGTGTGTGTGTGTGTGTTGGGTCCCCTTGGGACGCAGCAGCAGCAGCAACAGCAAGAGCAGCTGCTGTGACTCTGCTGGCCCCTTTGCTTTTGCCACAGTTTTGTTGCAGCTGTTGTTGCCACATAACCCAACCGCCTGCCCCACTCGCAGTCTCTGGCAAATGTTGCATGTGTGGCAAAATGGTCCAACTGTGCACATATTGACAACTAACAGATTTTTTGTGCCATTGTGCAGCATTTTTGTCATGTGCGGGCTAAATCAGACAGAAACGGACACAAACAAAACAGTTGCCCAATTTGTTTGTGCACCAAATGGGCGGGTGATAAACTGGGCGGTGCCGGTTGGCTGCTGCAGCCAACTGATGTTGTTGCTGTTGCTGTTGTTGCTGTTGCTATTGCTTATAAGCAAATTGCGGATTGCTGTTGCAAATTTGTATATTGCAATGCAGCTGCATCTGTAATGGATGTGCCATTTGTGGTATATTGAATGCTGCTGAATGCAACGAGCAGAAGAATATCAATAGAAATTTGCAATTGCAATGCGAATACGAATTGGATACGGCAACGGCAACGGCAACGGAATGCCAGATGAGCGATTGCTGGTTGCATGCCACTTTTTCTCTTTTGGCAACAAGACCAACACGTCGCACAAATTACAAGCGATCAACAATTTAATGAAATAAAAAGACAAGCTTGAGTTTTTACATCAGTTTATGTCATAAAGTATTTGCATTTAATAACAATTACTTATAATACACCGGACCTATTCAAAATGGAAAAAGGGTTTAATGGTTTTGTGCACCAGTATGTAACAGGCATAAGGAATCACCTCCGACCCCTTAAGTATATATATTCTCGATCACTATCAATATCCGAGTCGATTTAGCCATGTTCGTCTGACTGTCTGTCCGTCCGTCTGTAAGAACGCGCGTTTCTCAGAGACTACAAGAGCTAGAGACTCAGGTTTCTGTTATTTTTTGCGATGTCTCGTCCCGTTCAAAACTTATCAATAAATTTCGATGCCAGAGCAGTGATTTTTGGGCATAACTTGAAAGTTATAAGATCTAGAAGCACTCAATTTGTATATTTGCGTATTTGTATATTCTCGTATAGCATACAAATGTAAAGAATATTTGTGACTTTTTGGATACCTCCCCCGACACCCCGGAATTTGGCATACTCACACATTTATATGCCATCTCTATGGTCTACAAATTTCAATACGATCGTATTCAGCTGTTGTGTTGCCGCAAATGTTGTTAATTTGTGTTCACTATTTATTCAGATATTTACTGTGATTATTTAGATACATTATTACAAAAGTAGCCACTATTGACAATCAAAGCTACTCGTATTCCCTGTATATTTTCGTTTTTATAACGTTTGTTTGCTACACTGCAAAATGATATCGAACTAGAAATATGAAGAGTTAACTATTACGCTTAGTCGATCAAACATCGGTCAGTGGGCAATGCGGTTGGAATAGTTACGAGTTGCGATAAATAAAGCTGCAGCTGAATCAATCGCGGCGTTCAATTGAGTAGCAAACTACCCGCTGACCCACCCCCGCCTCCCCACCCTTGCCCCACAAGCAGATGACAACAAACTGTCAATGCAACCATTTCATTGTGAAAGTAACACAACATTTTAAGTGAATGAAATGAAAGCAAATATTGCAAATTTATTCATTGTGAAGCACACACACTGATACACACAGATACAGATACAGCTTTACAGTAGCCACAGAAAGTTTCCAATTGCCGTTGTTGTTGTTGTTGTTATTGTTTTTTCTGTTGAATTTTGCACTCTGCGTCTGCGGTTGCCATTGGGCCATTGTATCGCCGTCAGTGAGTGTATTTGTAATGCATTTATGCACTCATTTCATTCATTTCATTTATTTGTTGATTTATTAACGTAATTCGCCCCGAGCTGGCAATGAAAGACAGAGAGAGAGAGAGACTAAGAGAGAGACAGCGAGAGAGAGAGAGATGCGCCTAAAGTTAGCCTGCAAGGCAGTTGACTATTTAGTCTGGTGCCAGAACTTTGATCGAAACTATCGCAACAGTGAGTTAACATTGTAGGTACTGTTACTGTAACACTTCACCTGACCCCTAAATCCCCCCCCCCCCCGCCTTCACCCCCACCAACCTAGCCGAGGCTGTTTGTGCTGAACAAATACAACTTACTGATTTTATTGCAAATTGATTTTATGTGCAGCTCACCTGGCCAAGACCACAAGACCACAGACACAGATACGTACTCGGACACGCCCACTGATTGGCTGATTGGACAGCCAGCTGAGAGACAGCAAGCAAGCGAGCCAGAGAGTGTGTGAAAGAGAGAGAGCGAGAGAGAGAAAGAGAAGGAGTGTGGGCGAGTTGGATTCAAACAAATTTCTCATGTTTACATTGTATGGCGATAGTGGAAACTTTTTAATCAAAGTTAATTGGAAAGTTTTGCTTTGTCATTGCAATGCAACACACACACACATGCACTTACACTTACACAGTGCTGCAGCAAGTGCAGACGTGCATAAAGTGGCGAACTAAAAATGAAAAGTAAAATGTAGGTTATCCTTCAGCGCACACAAAATGCTCTTCATATCGTTTTCGTTTCGTTACGTTTCGTCCTTCAGTTGTTGGCGTCTCCCGATCCTGCTCCCTCTGCCGCTCCTGCGTTCGGTTGCTCATTCATTTTATTGCTGGTGCCGCCAACGCCGCCGCTTGTCGCCCCACCTTTGATGATAAAATGTCATTTTGCTCCTTTACGTGCTGGCTTCCTGTGCGTGTGTGTGTGCGTGTGTGTGTGTGTGTGTTGCTGCTGCTCCTTCTTTGGCCGTCGAGCCGTCGACTGCAGTCGTAACCAGCCAGGGCCAGGCTGACATTCAACGCTCTTGATTAAATTTTATGCAGTTTAACTATTTCTTTTCATCCCCGCTAGTAACAAAGAGAGAGAGAGAGGAAGCTTGGCATCAGGGAGGGACGGGTACTGAGGGGCTGAGTATTCTACATACACTGGTTTTTATACCCTAACTGGTAAAAGGCATTATTGAGCAGTCATACAATTTGTAAGAGTTTATATATCTGATCAATAAATGGGATTTACTTGACTAGGACATTTTTGTCAGTTACAGTCAATATTTTAATTATCAATAATTACCTGTTATTCAAAAAGTACACCTGTAAACATATGATATATATTTTTTCAATTGAATAAATGTTGCTTAAGATTGCATTATGTATCTTACAGCTGTATCTTGTATCTACTAGATATATGACAAGGGTATTGCAACTTCATCAACTTATTGATAATGTTTGCTGCTTGTTTTTATTACATTTGAAGGCTCGCCTGCTTCGGCCGACGGGCTGCTTCTTTCGCTCAACACTTAAGCGCCGTCGACTGTCTGACTGACTGACTGACTGACAGACAAACTGACTGCCTCTTGCACTGCTGGCAACAATATATAGCTATCTCTCTCACTCCCAGTGCCACCATGTCCGCAAACTCTTGTGTGTCTCTGTTGTAAGCTTCAGTTTATGCTGCAACCGGAAAATTAATCCTAATGAGTGCTGACACACACACACACACACACACACACACGCAGGAAAGACAGTGGGGTAAAGATGGAGATGGCTGGGGTGGGGGGACGGAGTTCCGGGACAGTTTGTTTGCGCATGTGAAGCGATTTATGCTTTTTTCCCAGCTCTTACCGACTCTGTTGCTTCAAGCTATCTATATATGCTGTGGCTCCTGTTGCTGTTGCTGTTCTTGCTGTTGTTGCTGCACACGTGCGCCACATGTAAAATGCAAGCTTCACGCACACACACACGCACATACACACACACACGATGCACACAAAAGCACTGTGCTGATATAAAACAACATTTTGTAAGCATTTTATAGGGCCATACTGTGGCTGGGCCACTGCATGGCTGCCAGCTTGACTACCCCTATAAAGAGAGGGAGATAGCCTGAAAGTGGGGGGGGGGAGGGGTGGAATTGTGGGATTTGTGGCGGTTGCATTGCCGTTTGTATGCTTGATGCTGCCATTCACCTGTTCGCTTTCTTTCACAAAATGTGTTAAATGCCGCGTTTTGCATTGCCTCACATTTGCTAGCATTTTCCGATTTTCCGTTCGCTGCCCCTGTGGCATCTTTTATGCCGCCACGCTGCCATTGAAACTGCGACGACTGCCTGGCATTAAATGCAATGAAATCAGTGTCAATGTGTAGGCAGGAAATTTGCTTTCCACAGCGCACCCTCGTGCACTTTATGCCCATCATCAACTCCAATCCAACTTTAATGGACGCAGCTGCCGCATTGGAAATTAGCCCACGGACACGTTTCCACCAAGTTCAGTTGCTGCGCTTTCAATTCTTCTGCATCACCCATACATACATACTCATAATACAAAAGACTCTTTTCCTGTAATATCCCTAGAAATGACCTTCTTATATTTTAAACTCCTATAACTTTGTTAATTCTACATTCAAAGTTGAGAAACTTCCTATTTTCGGATTTCATGTCCAAAATCATGACAAGACCTTGACATGTGAAGTCCCTAAATATGCCCTTCCCAGACTTCAAAGTGCCATAACTTTGACAAAACTGACCCGATCTTCATTTCCGAGGTCATTTTGACCATGGCGTGGGCTCCTTAATAATTCTACATTCAAAGTTGAAAAACTTCCTATTTTCAGATTTCATGTCAAAAATCATGTCAAGATCTTGACATGTGAAGTCCCTAAAAATGCCCTTCCCAGACTTCAAAGTGCCATAACTTTGTCAAAACTGACCCGATCTTCAAGTCCGAGGTCATTTTGAGCATGGTTTGTCCTCTTTAATAAATCTACATTCCAAGTTGAAAAACTTCCTATTTTCGGATTTCATGTCAAAAATCATGTAAAGACCTTGACATGTGAAGTCCCTAAATATGCCCTTCCCAGACTTCAAAGTGCCATAACTTTGTCAAAACTGACCCGATCTTCAAGTCCGAGGTCATTTTGAGCATGGTTTGTCCTCTTTAATAAATCTACATTCCAAGTTGAAAAACTTCCTATTTTCGGATTTCATGTCAAAAATCATGACAAGATCTTGACATGTGAAGTCCCTAAAAATGCCCTTCCCAGACTTCAAAGTGCCATAACTTTGTCAAAACTGAACCAATTTTTGCCATGGTTTTGTCTTATTTCTAATTCTAATCATGTTTTTTTCGGACTTCGGTTCAAAAATAATGCTAAATTTGTTTTCGTTATAATAACTTTAACGAAAAAATGTTCATACGTTCAAGGAAAATGTCCCTATTTACCTGGGTAACAGAGTATATTAAGAGCACAATTCAGGCTAAAGCACAAACTAAGACGTAAACGGAAAGCTTAGAGTCTAATCTATAGACTACACACACATATGCATACGTGTACATAGGTTGTGGCAGGAAATGCACACATGTGGTCGCCCCCCTCTTACGTCGCCTTGCGCGCTCCCCTGTGGGGCATTAATGAGCACGTGGCGATGGCTGCCATCAAAATCATTTGTTGATGTCGCCAAGTCACGTAAAAGTGTATTTAGTTTTAGGCAAAAGCTCAGCGCAGCTCACCAATTCGATGAGGCAGCGACGCGTCGCCTCGAGTCGCCTCCAAAACGGTGCCAGGCACCTCACAACAATGCCAAAAAGTAAACAAATTAAAATGTATGCACAACCCATATGTGTATGTGTGTGTGTATGTGTATGTGTGAGTGTGTGGGTATGTGTATGTCTTGACGGCGTAAGCAATTAGGCTGCCGTAGCAAACGATACAAAAAAAATAAAATAAAAAAAAACATTGCATAGCTGCAGGCGCGCACTTAGCGCCCTCATCCATTGGCAAATCATTTAGCCAGGAATTGTTGTGCTCTTTTTAAGTCGTTATATATACCCTAGTTCTGCTTCAAATTGAGCATAAAAAAGGAGTATATAGTTGAGATACCGTATACACATTTTTAAAGATGACAATTAAATAAAAGTTATAAATTTAATAAATACCTCATCCTTGATATACTTTTGAAAATGTGTACCCTTTTTGTTTTTGTTTTAAATATTATAATTATAAGTTTATGTAATTATTATTATTTTTTCCTTTTTCAGAAGCTTAAATTGCAGCTTATTGTGTCAAGGGTTGCTTAAGATTAGGATGAAAGCTTCCTAACCAAAAACGCCCAGCTTTCAGGCGAGGATTTGCTGTTATGTTTATTTGCCACTGATTTAATTATACTAGGACCTTGGTGCAGTGTATCTATCAGTCGCTAGTTTCAACTTGTTCGTTGCTACAATTTTTCTATTTTTTTATGGTGCACAAATTGTTACCGCGTATGTGTCCTCAATTTTTTGGTGCTCCATCACACAACAAAAAAAAAAGTGAAAAAAGTCAAAATAAAAAGAGGCCCCACCAGCCACGCCCACACCGCCCTTAACCGTTATTGTGGCGCTTCGCATATTTGGTTCATGGCAGATTACGTATACGCGCCGCAGTTTGAAAATCGTTTGCATTGCTTCGGCCTCGATGGCTAAAGCAGCAGCAACCCCCCTCCCCCTCCACACCTTTCTGCGTTTTTTTGCTGCTGCTGCTGCTGCTGCTGTTCCAGTTATTTTGGGTGTGCGGCTTTTGTGTTCACTTTGGTAACAAAAGCGCCGCTCGCTTGGCTCCGGCTTTTGTTTTGTTTGTTTTGCTTTTGTTTTTGTTTCTCCCACTTGTTTTTTAGTCATATATTTTTATTTTCTTCTTTTTATTTTTTTTTGTTGCGCCTGTTTGACATCAATATAACTTTTCTTGTCCGTCGCTGCTACTTTTCATCTTTATTTATTTTTTTGCACACGTGTGTGTGTGCGTGTGTGTGTTGAGTGTGTTTGTATTTGTGTGTGTACAATTTTAACTCTATTCACTTGTTCCGCATACACGAGAGCTGCGTTTTTTTCCCATTGTTCAACTATTGAAATTGTCATATGCTTATAGCCCTTTCCCTGCATGTGTGTGTGTGTGTGTTTATTGTGCTGCGGTTTCAGCACGTTTTTATGGTTTATTTGGAGTGCAGTGTGCCAAAAATTGCTGTATGTGTGTGTGTGTGTGTGTTTTATTATTGTTTGCTCCACAAAGATTTTGCACTGACTGCACTTGTGCAACTTGTGGATTTGGGTTTCAGTTTAGATAGCTGAAATTGCACACAATTCTTGATGTCTTACGTCTTGCACTTAAATTGCCTGCCTAATTAAACAGCGGTCATAAATTTGTAAGATGCTAATTTTGAAACGCGTTTCTTGTTTCATTGCGACTAGAATTAAAGCAAGTTGAATAGCAGTTGGGATAATGTCTTGTTTATTATTGCTCTCATCTTGCAACGAAATTATTATTTGTCCTTATAAATCCTTCAAATCCTTTGACGGTTTATGTTCGATGGTTTCTATAAATTACAGTCGGCATTATTGATTATTTTTGTGTACTTTTGCGTTTTGTATGCAACTTTTAATAAATTTCTACTTTAATAAATTCAAAACCTGACCATTTGCAGCAGCATTTATCATTTTAATATCATTTACATTTGATTTAATACCAAACAAGATATATATAGTGATATATTTGCTTGATATTTATCCAATAATACTCATATGTATGCACAATTTGGCGACTATAGTAAAATATTGACACAATTAACTAATTTATGGGGCGGCACAAAGAAATCCCAAAAGGGAATAGCCTCTCAATCAAATACACACCGCATATACCCCTTTCTTTCGCATTGTGAACAGTGTAGACGTACAATATATAAAAATAATAACGACAACAAATATACAGTTATCTCTATCGTTGCACCCACCACGCACACACCTCCAATCCAGTACAATTCTAGTAAAACATCGCACTCGTGACATTTGCAAATAAATAGCGAAATAAAAGAAGGACCACAAATAACGGGAAACGGGCACAGTGCTGTTTGCAGGCGCAAGGAAGAGAGACAGAGAGTGAGAGAGGGAGGGAGAGAGAGAGAGAGGCAGAGACACCCTCAATTTATGGCCGCAAATGAAATTGCATTTACGCGACTTTTTCTGTGTGCGTGTATTGGTGTGAGTGTATTGGTGTGAGTGTATATTGGTGTGTGTGTGTGTGTGTGTGTGTTTGCAGTTTAATTTAAACATTTTACACGCACAGCGCTTTAACTGTGCTGCAATTCACACGTTCCGCTGTCCTGTCTACATTTCACTAGAAAGCTGCCCCTGCTCCTACCCCTACCCCTGCTCCTCGTCCTGGTGCTGTTTGGGGAGTGCACGCAGCGCGCCAATATTTAAAATATGAAGACCATTAGCTAAATATTGGCTTTGGCACGCGCCCACGCACCACAGCAACAACAAAGCAACAGCACCCCCCAACACCCCCAACAGCAGTCAATAATATTAACCAGCAGCTGAAGTTCGGGGGCAGTGGATCTGCGAGTAGAGCTTGAACCGGGAGCTGGAGCTGGAGCTGGAGCTGTAGTTGCCTGCCCCGTGCTGTGCATACTTATTTGGAGCTCAAGGCGCACAGTGTGGAGCCGTGGGTGAGGGGCTGGGCGGTGTTGTGAGTGCATAAAATAAAAATAAATGTTAACAATGGGCAAAAGGCGTTCAGCTGGGTTTACCCCCGCTGAAGCTGTACACTGGAAAAAAAAACGTTGACTGATACAAAGTTTTTATACTCCACTTAAATATCAAGCCGGATTTGTATTCGATTTTTCTTGAAGTAAGCAAACAAGTCTTAAAAGAATTAAAGGCTTTAAGTCAAGCCGACTAAGACTTAAATTAAAAGGCAAAAGTTTAAAATTCGCTGATTGGCTAATTCCCTACTTGATTTAATTAGTTTGCACTGGCTTTAAGAATATTCGAATTTACAAAAGCACTTTTGAAGCAAATTTAGGTATGGATTGCTTTAATTTTGTTGAGTGTAGCTGCCGAAACTGCCGGCGGTGTCAGCCTCACGCGGCGCAAGAAATGCCCCACCAAAAACAACCTTTGCAAGGACGAGCAGGGGTTGGGTGGGGGGTGGGAAACGGCGTCAATTTGTTGTTGCTCGTTGTTGGTTTTTGCGTGTACTTATGCTAAGTAAAGCGATGATGTAAAAGACAATAACCGAGCGGAGGCTGGGCAGATAAATGGGGGTTGGGGGCGGGGACTGTTTGGTGTAAAACGAGTAAGCAAATCCACTGAGGCCACAAATTCACTGGCATACCTCCTTGCCCCCTTGGCCCCTTGCCCCGCATTGCCACATTGCCGCCTTGCGTCTGCTTGGGCATCTCATAAAGTGTGTGCAGCAATTTCTTTGCCCATATATTTGTGGCGTATTTATATACTTTTATTTATATATATATAAATAAATATATATATTTTTTTTAAACCTGCTTTGATATTCATATTCGGTATTCACTTTCATTTGCTTGTTTTTCTTAATATTGTTATGCTTATGTTTTCTCCGTGCTAAAATAAACCTGTGTTTACATTTAACGTTTATTGTTTTCTCTTCTTTGGCCCAAGACACATGCGTGGCAGCTGCCAAAAAAAATATATATAGGCTCGCTGCTGACCTCAAAAGCCGCAAAAATTCGCCCAGGTGTAATATTCCCATGCAGCCGGTGCAAAAGTTTTGAGTGCGACAGAGACTAAGAGAAAGAGAAAGAGCAAGCAAGAATTGGACTTGAATGTTGGTCGCTTTGTGCTGGCCTGAGGCTTTTAAATTAAACAAACTAACACACACACACATACAAACACACAAAAGAAGACTGCTCACACACACAATGCAAGGACCCTCCTAAATGTAACTAAAATACTCACACACACACAAGCAAAGACAATTTTTCCTCAGCTCTGTCATTCAGCCACAGACTCCAAACACACACACATCTATACTATATATATGTATTCGTGTGTGTGTGTGTGTGTGTGTAGTACTCTACCTACTTGCATATGTATGTATATATTTTAATGCAAATTGAGCAGAATTAATTTAGTACTGTCTGTGTTTATCTCTGGCGCGTTTAATATGATGCCACCGCCACCGACGATGTCTCGCTTCATATCCACATGACTACCATTCCGCCCCCTTACCATTCCCCCCTCACAACTGAAGCTTAGTGTGCGTCTTAGTGTCTCTCTTCCACTTTCTCCTGCTTTCTCCCCCTTCTCCTGTGCTATCACTCTGTTTTCGCTCTGCTTTGCCATATGTTAAACGTTTGCCTGACGCAACATTTTTCCTCGTATTTTTCTATGCTTGCTACAAGCTTGAGTTCCAGTAGAGAGGGTATATTGCGTCTGAGTCATGACACAACCATAATATTTGTAATAATTGTATTTGGCAGTCAAAATACAAACAGGGTGTCGCAGAGTCGTGTGACTAATTTGCTAAGTTGCCACTTAGTTTTTTTTCTATCGCCGTGAAGGAGGTACTAAAATTTTGTCACACAATTTCAAGGAGACATTTGTGAACCTATAAAATATATGTGTGACTTATCGAGACAACAAGCTAAGTGAACTAAGCTCTCTGTTAAACTATATGCATAAAGATTGGGATAGATGCATCTTTTTGATTTATATAGTACAAATATCAGAATTGTTCGTATTGGATTACTATCCCATATTAAAACCATCGATCGAAAATTCGGACATTTTACTATATATGATATTCTTACATATTTCATTTATCTATATTAATAGGGTATTTAGCATTTGACACACTTGAATGTAGCGCTGCTTGCTTGTTTTATTAAAAAATGTCTGCCTGGCAGCTTGTGCTTGTCATTGCGCTGTCATGTTGCCTACTTTTAGGCGAAAACTCACGACATATGGAAAAAAGAACTGAAAATGCTGTGGCACTGCTGGAAAGTCAATTTTGGTTGCCTCGCTTGTGGTTAGTTTGAGCCTTCGTACCGACCCCCCCCCCCCCCCACCCTCTCTCTCTCTCTCTCTCTCTCCCTCTCCTGCTCTTCTTGCCTTTTGTATTGGCCTCGATTCGCATTAGGCACGCATCATTTGCGCGTTTGTAATCAGGCGAAAGTGTTTCAACTTGCCTCGGCATTTGCCTATGAGTTTTCCTTTTGCTTTTGCTTTTGCCTCTGCCTTTGTTTGCTTTTGTCTCAATTGAGCAGCAAGCAAAAATATATATAAATATTTGTACATTTATACAGTACATATTTCGAATTTAAAGTAAAAGTTTTTCAATTTCAAGTTTTATGGCGACAAGTTGCGCGCAACAACCAAACACACACAAAAGCAGCTGATTTGGCCCCGTTCCTGTTTCTGATCCCCCCGCTTGGCCAATTGCGGCTGTTAGCACCAGATCCGAGATTCGGCATCGTCAGCTGCGCAGCTGCGTAAATTTGCTTGATTTTATTTCTTGGCCCGTTACGTGCTCACAATTCCAGATGCAGCTGCCGGCTCCTCGATGTGCTTTAATATGCCTGTGAATTTCTAAGGCCACGTGTTAATTGAAAAGCGAACGGAATTTCAGTTAACCAGTGACCAAAGAAAAACGAGGTGAAAAACCAGCAACAAGTCTGTTGGCCTGGCTAACATGCAGCTACGCTTGGCTGACTCAAAGTTGGCACTGATTTCAACTACATTTGCCGTTGGACTGCAATCGTTTAATTTTACGCTTGGCCAGCGTGGCAGGGTTGCCAAAAACTACCCCCTACTACTACACAATGAAATTCCATTGAAAATTTGCTGCAACAAATTTGCGCTCGCAATAAACCCAAGAAACCCTCCACTCTCTACTCCCCTTTCCTTTCCTTCTCGCTGCTGCGCACATTTGAATTAAAGTTTTAATTTCGACATTGCATCTGGAAGTGATTCGCTGAGTCTGTAGTGAATACTACTTCCTCGATCTTAGCGTCCTCCTATTGTTGTTAACCATTTCGAAATTGAGCAAAGATGACGGAAAAGTTTTCGCCTCTTTTCAGTTTTGAAGAAGTGAAGAAATGCCGAGAAGCATTATGAAAATAGCTGAAATAATTTTCCATTAAATTCTTGCGAATGAAATTATCGCATTAAACAAAACAAAAGGCGTTTTCAATACTCTGTTTTCTTAAGTGGGCAAAGGGGCATATTGGATTTCAGAAACAATCGATATCGATATCAAATTTTATTAGGTGATACAATTAGAACTTGTGCTGATTTATTTTCTAATTTACCAAGTGTATTTACAAGTGTATATTTTATATATAAATATTTCATGCTATCGAAATTGCTGATTTATCGGATTATCGCTAAAGCTATCGATATTTTTGCATCACTTCTGTTTTCATGCTGGCAAACAGAGGTATCTGAAAGTCGAGCGTTTCTAACTGCAACATTTTCATTTGCCTCGCCTTTTTTTCTATGCACTTGAGGAAAACTCTGAACGCTGCTCAGCTGTTCCTCGTGCACAGCTCCTGCGCTCCTTGGCGGCTCAGCCTGCTGCTCGGTTTCGGTCCATTGTTTGCTTAAATTTGTACACTTTCTCATCGCATTGCTAGCAGCCCAATACCCCAGTGCCAGTGTTGGGCAACTGCTCGACTGCTATTTGCTTGGTGTTTTGCTGTCTGCTGTTTGCATTCGTCTTCATTATTTGTTTGCTCGGCCCGAGTGATGGCAGCAGCGGCAACAGTGGCAGCAGTGGCAGCAGTGGCAGCAGCAGCAACAGCGGCAACAGCGGTTGCTGCGCACTTGGTAGCAAAGTTTTGACACAGTTGATTTGCATTCGGAATCCTTGCAAAAGCTTTCGCTACTTGGTTGTATAGTCAGCCCTAAATATAACCACCCAGCTACCCAGACACACACAATGATTTATGGATTTTCATCATATTCTGTTGATTCAGGAATATTTATGATTTGCCAGTTCTCCAAACCACGTTAACCTTGTTGCTCTCTCTCTCTCTCTTTCCCTCTCTCTCTCTCTTTCGCTCTTTGTCTGCGTATGTCCTTGCTGGCATTCCATAGTATTCGACATTTTTGTTATAAATTTTAAAAATATTGTATGAAAATAAAAGAGAGAGATGCCGCAATAACAAAAGCGAAAAGCTACAACAACAACAACAAGCGGCGTCCGGAATATGCTGAATATGCGCAAATTGAATTTGATTTTTAAGCACTGATTGCTTTTATTGTTCCAGGACTCCAGGACCGGCGTCCGCATAGCGCAATTTTATTTAAAATATTCTAAAAGAGATAACAGTGCCAAAAAAAAAAACAAACACAACAAATACATGGATTGGACACAGCTCTTACAGCAAATTTGTGCAAATATACATATATGTACCTATACTCTGTATTAATTTATTGATATTAAACTTTTGAATTGCACGAAATTGCATTTTGTTGTGCCCCGTTATATGCAGATATTTTTTGGTCTAGGTTTTCAATTGAATACATGGCAATAATTTGTCACAGTGCCGAATATTTGTGAACGAGAATGATCCAACAATTTACAGTTTCAATTGATTTTGAGCTGAAAAATTGCATTTTCACTTCATTGCCGTAACACATTAAGAGTGGAATGTGCACAAATAAATACTTAATAATACCAAAAGACCAAAGTCAGGGACCCCAAAAAGCGTCCCTTACTACAAGTGCAAGTCACTCTCAAGTCACACCAAAGGAGACAGACATAGCAAGAGAGAGAGAGAGAGAGAGGGAGACACACAAGAAAGCCACCCAGAACATTAGCATGAGAATAAAATGAAATTACAGTCTTTAAAATAAATGTATGCGAAATTTTCAAGCCAAATGCCAAAAAGTATTCAGCTAAATGCGAAATAAATTTGGTAGAAAACAAAACGAACAAAAAGTAAGAACAAGATTCAACAGTTTTGTGCGTGCTAACAAAGTGTAGATACTCTATGACTTGAATTTTGATCAAGGTTTTGTTTATAATATACCATATAATAGTAATATAACATAAAATTTGTACCATGAAATAGAAATCTCATTCAACTGCCTGTAGATATGCCTATTCTATATCCTTACTTTTTATATATGTTTTTTAAACTTGGCAAAGTTGCTCACAACTCGTTACACACTTCCGCTGAAAGAGTATCAAAACACAGGGCAGGCACGGCAGCGCTCTGGGTAGCGCCTTGTGGGATGAGAAAGTGTACGCGAACACGAGCGGGTAACTGCGAAGAAAATGTCAAATCCCTGGGCTTGGAATGCGATGTCAGGAGAGACGCAGAAAATCAATTTCGGCTACAAGTTTTCAATAAAGTGAAAATAATGTCGCCAGCCAGAAACCAGCAGCCACAACAGCAACAAGAGCGCGGGTCCTGCCATTATCCTGGCGAGATAAGATGAAGCCGGGTGTGCCCGAACTGCTGCCGGGCTGCCCGCCTGGCTGGGTGGCTGCTATTTCCCCAAAAAATCAACGCCAAGTGTCAAACAATGAGGGTCGTTAGAGGCAGCAAATCGCAGCAACAACGCCAAAGTCAAGTGCACAAAGCGTCAAATGAAAAGGAAACACAGAGGCGGTGGGAATAGGGGGGGGGGCTGGTTGGGTCTGTGTTGGTAGCTACGCAGTGTGTTCGTACCCAGGCCAGGGGATAAATCCATTGATGCGTAAACCAAATCGAAGCAACGCACACTGTCAAAAAAACGTAGCAGCAAATCCGAATTCGACTCCCAATCCCCAATCCTTCAATCCCCAACTCCCGATTCCGACTCCCGATGCGCCCGATTTCCAAGACCGCCGAGTGTCAGGCCCGGTGTTTATTTATGTGCCTGCGCCTTGTGATAAATCACTGACATTGATGCCGACAGCCAGGCAGGCAGACTGGCAGACTGGCAACCACCTCTACGCCTCACTTCCCCCTTTCCCCACCATTATCGTGTGCGACACCCAAAACTTTAACCGACTCGAAATAGGCAGTCGACACGCTTTGCTAACAAGCCAGCTACCCAAACCCCTCGCAGCTCCCCAGCTGGAATTCCTATAGCAGTGTGGGAAGCAAAGAGTATACCTAATAAGTTTATCATGAGCCCTGGCCAGCTGCTGCTGCTGTTGCTACTGTTGCTGGCGCCTATCTTGTGAGTTGCCGTTTTGACAGGAAATAAAGCGTCGTTCAATCACAGCGCTCGCAACGGAAATCGGAAGTTAGCAGGCGCACGATATCAGCTAGCGGTTTCCTGTCTGTCGCAGTCTGCTTTCCACTGGGAGCGAAAAAAAAAATATAAACAAGCTAGAAATGATATAGTCGCGAGTGAGCGACTGGCAGTTACCACAGATCTGATTAAGTCTCGGACATGAACTGAGCTCAATCATCAAGAAAGTCTCTTAAAGATATACATACGTAATAAATAGATGCGTGGGATATTCGATAATTATCGATTTATACAAGAAAATGCGTATTAAACTGGATCTGTGTATTATTAAAAAAATATAACATATACCATATGGTAACTTAAGCTCTTATTACCTCCGATAACTATGCGCCTAACTGTATATAATTACACTAAAAATCGATTTTTATCGATATTTATCTGCTTATGATTTATCAGAGTCATATTTTAAATCAGCATTCTTAATAGATAAATTATTTTAAGTATTTTTAGAAATCGTAGTTGCTCTCTTCTGCCTGTTACAAATATTTCGTAACCTATTAAACCTCTTCCGCTAATTTTCACTTTTTACAGGGTATCAAATACACAACACGCTGCCAAAACTTAGCGGCAACGCTGTCTCAGAATCATGCCTGAGTGTGCGAGATAAAATGTTGTTGATTGAGACGCAGTTGAGCGTTAATAATTATCATTGTTTTTTTTCTTTTTTTCTGCTCCTCAATACTTATATATATATATATATATATATATTTTTGAAAACTGTCTATTCCCTCGACGACGGACTGAAGGACTTCGTGCGCAGCCAGTTTTGATGTCTTTCAATTTGTGGCAGATTTATTTGTGCATTAACCTCAAATTTGCACTGCTCGAGTCGATTTCGGTTTCATTGCCTCCCCTTATGCCCTCCCTTGGCACTGATTATCGACTGGTCCCCCCGTCACACTACCCTCTTAAAACTTAAAATGCTTCTCGCTCTCTGTGTGTGCGTGTGTGTGTGTGTGTGTAAATAAATTTCTTGCTCATTTTCACAGTAGCCATAACCACAGCGGCAGCAGCTGTTTGTCCCAAAGTTTGAACGCCCCGAAAACTTATTGATGCTGGTCATGTACTGGCCTATCGGGGGGCGTGGCAGGGGTAGCGGTACCGGGACAACTGGTCACAGCTGTGACTCTCTGGTTGGGATTTGTCGCATTGATTTTTCCGTTGCGCATTTTATGGCTTTTCATTTAAGAACATTTCCGACAGCTACTTTCGCTCCGGTCTCATACGCAACCAGACTTACAGCTTTATATCGCTTTACTATATTATATTTATTTTAAGGATATATAAATATATAACACTTATTACACGAATTCTTATTTACTCTGAATTCTGTATTAGTTTTTCAATTATTTTTTCCAAACCGCTAAAGCACGTTTCAATTTCATTATTTTTATAGTTCTTTGAAAACTGATTGGAAACAGTTTTCAGCTGCATTTTAATAGGTTTCTTTTAGATCCTTTGAAGTGTTAAACTGATTGAAAACAGCTACGTTTTCCACGCTTATGGGTGGAATTTATTTATAAAAAATACAATTTGTGAGAAAACTTAAGTTTCTAGCGTTTTCAGTTTGAAGCCAACTGTTAAAAGTGTCCTTTTTGAATACAGTTTTTAAGTGGTTCGTCAATCGTCAGCTACCCACGTCAAAAATGCTGCGCATATCAACTGTTTCCCGTGGAAGCTATTTATATACCCAAAAGGCCATAGCTACCGGGGACAATTTCCGACCTAAATTTCAAGCTGTTCTAGTGGACTTTCGACTTCACAACAGGTGGGCAAGGAGGGGGTGTGAGGGCAACTTTATAAATAGCTCAGCTCTGCGTTGGCAAATTTAACTTCTTTCTAAGCACTCTGTCTATATGTATAAGTTGAGGATGTGTTTGTATAAATTTACTTTCTTTTTAAACTTTTGCATATTTCTTTCAAATCGCACGCACATGCATTTTTGTGTCATTTATTGAGAAACTTGACAAATTCCAAGAGGTAGAGCCAACAACAGGCGATGTTATAAGATTAATTCTGCCATTTGTCGACTACAAGATACTCTGTTCATATGTTAATACTCTGTTATTGTTTTCATTGTCTCAACTTGCAAGTATATTGATCAAATTCTAGTACAAAACTTTCCCTTGCAATACAGTGTAATAAAAACAATTTGCTAAAATTAATTAGAACTTTTTTTTAGCAAGAAAATTTACTAAATAACAAGGCAAATGCAACTTACTTTGATTTATGCAGCCACTGGCACGCCTCCTGCCTCCGGAGCCAAGGCCACAGTTTGGCAAGCATTGTGCCGTGCAGCAGTGGTGCTGTGAGTGGTTGGGCCAAGCGATGCTCCATTAGCGTCATGTGCCCGCCAGCAGCAACAACAGCTGCAACAACAGCAGCAGCAGCAGTGGCACTTGAGTTGTGCTTTGGATTTTCAGGAATTTTCTTATGAATTGCCTTGCTTTTAGTTAGTTTGAATATTTCATGTATCTCTGCTGGCAATTGTTGTTGTTTTGGTTGCTGTTGTTGTTAAATTCATGCAGCAGATTTCGTTGCATTTTATGTGATTTTATTTCGTTCTGGGTTTTGAGTGTGTATGTGTGTGTTCTTCTGTATGTGTCTGCTTGTGCGAGTGTGTTATTAGTGTAATAGCCTGTGTGTGTGTGTGTTGTTGTGTGTTTCTGTATGTGTATGTGTGTATGTGTCTGCTGTTATTGTTGATTTTCCTAATTTATATGAGTTTTCTTCGTATTCGTTGCATTTATTTGCATTCTCTGCGGCCGGCCACAGATGCTCTGCTCGGTGCTGCTGCTCTGCTCTCGAATTGCATAACAGACGGACGGCCCCGCCCTGCCAACGCAGTGGGCGTGCCGAACAAAACCCAACTGTAAGTAGAAGAAGCAGAAAGAACAATGTCGAGTTAGTAAACAAGTTGGAATAGTTATCCACCCAATACCCAAGTGTTTCAAACGCTTTTTTGTACACTTGGAAAAATAAATCTGATTTCAATAATTAGTTCTATCGATGTAACATATATTTAAATTTAAAGTCACTTAAGTTTTGACAAAGTTATGCAACTGCCTGCAACAAGAACTTTGTTTTTAATTTCGTACAACTTTCGTAGCATACTTTTCAGCGGCAGGGGTACATTTTCTAATTGCACACGAAGCGGTATGTCGGAAAAATGATGTCGTGCCCATTTAACCTCAATTACACTCCAATACAGACAGCTGTGGGGGGTAGGAAATTTTTGGTGTGTGGGGGCAGCCCATTTTGTTATTTTCATGGTAAATTATTTCTGTTTGTATTTTCATAATTAATTTTCTTGCCGCCGCTGTTATTGTTGTTGCTGCTAAAATGTGATTATTTGATCTACATTCGTCGATAATTACGGATTATTGAAATTTTTGTTGTTTGCATTAATATTGAAATAATTTGATATTGATAAATAATTACCCAAAATGTTCCCAAACTAAAATGCGATATAATAATATAAATAAATGCCGCCATTGTCAGTGTGTGTGTGTGTGTTTTTTAGCTTGATTCTCTGTATATGTATATATGCGAGTATATATTAGTTATATATTTATATGTATCTATCGCTGCATTAGTCAGTCTAACTTTTTGTATATTGTCCAGGCTAGAAATTGGGTTAATTAGCGGTCAGTTTTTATGTAACCCGCCATTGCTGCGATTGTCTGCTTGATATGTATGGGGGTAGCTAGTACAAATGCTGACATTTTTGTAATGCACGCATAGCTTCTAAGTGCCAGTATACGATAGTAACAATTTACATATATATATATAAAAGTTAACCCTAATTGGCGATTGGTATTTAGAAAATTCCAACATTTGCTACGAGCTTAGCCGGATTTCATTTGCTTTGTATAACAATTCCAATATATATTTCGTATATATATATATATATAGAGAGAGAGAGAGATCTACTGGAGAATCAGATACTGCACAGCCCTTTGATAACAGTTGTTTTTTGTTTTTTTTTTTTTTGTTTGTATCTTCTGATATATATATAACTCGTTCTCTGTAATGAACTTTTATGCACTGTCATTAAGTTTTATTGTATTTATCAGCATGAGCCAATCCCCTTTTAGACCCCCCTCCCCCTCCTACACACACATGCAGTTGCTTTTGTTTGGCTTTTATTTGGTATAATGCATATAAGTGTGTTTTTTTTTGTTCAAACATTTTAATAAATTTAAATCATTTGTTGCATTTATTTTAATTATGCACATTTAAAATGCATTACGGCCCCTCCGATTTAAAGGCCGTCTAGCGGGGGGGGGGTTCACATAGCAGTTTGGTGGGCAGGGGGGGGGGGGGAGGCCATGCAAACGTTGGCGCGTAATTTAATTTTGCCTGACAGAAATTCAATTATTTGCGTTTTTCAATGCGAGGCTAACACATAATTTTTGTCAAAATGCTTCATGCATGCAAAACACGGCGGACGCCGTTGGCAATTGCTTTGCGGAGGTGGTTGAGTGTTGAGGGGGTTTGTGGTTGCTTGTTGGTGGTTGGGTAATGGTGGCCATGGCGCATGTTGCGTATACGTGTTTTCATTAAATTTTTATTTATTCGCCGCTCATATTTCCAAGCATAAACGGTTCGTCTGTGCTTCGGTCCGTTTTCTATGTCGCCACGTTGCACAGTGGTACAAAATGATCAAGCTGATCATTTGATCATGTTCAAGAAAATCAAATTGTCCCTCATAGGCAAGATTGCTGCTTCAGTTTTAAGTTTTAAATTAAAACTGAGTTTATTAGTTTAATATTTCTACTAAGCTATGCTTGCCAAATGTATTTCTACATTTCTACCACTGTGCGTGGAGACGTCGCGACGTCGCCTTAGAAATTCTTTAGGTGTAATTTCATTATTTCAATGTTTTACTTTGCTGAATTATAAATGAGAATACGGTTTGTGTGTCGCGTTTATAGCTAGTCATGTGTGCCACCCCACCCCACCTATGCTCCCCTCCCAACACACTTTATATATTTCGGTGCCGTTACAAGCAGATGTTTTGTTATATAAAAATTTTCGAGTGTTTCCCTGTTTGCCCGGCCCACACACAAAATGTCATTTCGGGGCGTTGGTGTCAAAGTTTCGCTTGCTTTTTCTTTCAGTCGGGGGCCAAATGTTTTCAATGAGCCACGCAGCCACGCCTACAGCACCAACGCCCGCCCCGAAGCCGTCGCGACGGTCAGCTGGCATTGCACGTTCGCTGCTCATAAATATTTGATAATGTGTAGCTGTCAGTTAGCCGTCCAATTGAGTGATTTCCGCGCTACCCTCCTTTGATTTCCATTATGTTTTTCTATTCAATATATATTTTTTTTTTTTTTATAATATTTTTCACATTTTACGGCAAGCTCAGCTGCAGCGGTTCACACAGGACACCAGCCAGGACTTTGGTGTGTGTCCCATGTCTCTGTCTCTATATTTATGTCCCTGCCGCTTTGTCTGCCTCTGTCTCTCTCTCTCTCTCACTCTCTATCTCTTCCTATGTCTGTCTCTGTCTGGCTGACGTGCGTTTTGACAGCTTGACGTCTGTTGTTGCTGCTTGTTGGCTGTTTGGCTGTGTTAGCCCTTTTGTTGGCCGCCTACTTGACATTTTGACAAAATGCTGAATAGGCAGCTCGTTGAAATTGAATATCATTAGCGCATTTGGCTATAATTGCCTCGGGCCCCAACGGCGGCGACTCCAAATTACACATATCACACATACGCCGCATTGCACGACACAATTTTGCGACTCCCACTGCTTTTGTGCTGTGGAGCACAGAAGGCGTGGCAGATTTTTTAAATACACAGTACAAAAGTCTAGTGAGGAATTTTTACAACTTAATGAAACTAATGAGTTCCTTGAGGCATTGAGTCTAAATAATATAATAATGCACTTTAGTTTAGGTACAAGATTGGTATAAAGGAAAAATTACTGGAATTTGGTTTTGTGTCGAACATAAAAGCATTGAATGTCGTCGCTAGCTTTGCCAACAGTGTGCTTTAAGCCATGTTCCGTATACGCCGTGTGGTCACTAAAATTAGCTATTTGGCTCCTTTGGCTTGGCCAACACACAAAAACTGGCTAGCTGGCCAAATTAGAGAGCGCGTCTCTCGACTGCGCTCTAGTGACAGGGTTCTGGACTGAGGCAGAGACAGAGGCAGAGCTGAGCTGTTGCAACAGCTGCCGTCACTTGACACTGCCACTGAGGAAATGGCCCGAAGGCAAAAAGCAGCAGCAGCAGCGGCAGCGGCAGACAAAGTCGCCAAAGTTTTTGGCCCGAAAACTTCAATTTTGTGTGGCAACTTGTGACTTGTGGCAGCCAGCAAACAACAACAACAACAACAGCAATAGCAAATTTTTGGTAACTGCTTGCATTTAACACTTTCGTCGTCTTTTAAAATTATGCGTTCAATTTAATTAAGAATTTAATTAGAAAGCAAGCCAAAAATACCGTTATCTAATCGAGGATGCCTCAACACACATACATACGTACTTTATAACGCTACAAACTATTATTGTTGCGGAAAACAAGAATATGATATATCTATAAACTTTCAGAGGCATCGGTTTTTTATCTGTCATCACCAAAATGGCTCTTTTGGAAGATTGGAAAGTCTTCTATACTATAGATAGAATATAAGATATATAGATAAAAGTGTGTCATTTGCATTTGCAAAAGTAGTAAAGCTCATCAGTTTCTAGAAATACCCAAAAAAAAAAACATAAATACCCCTCCGAGACTTTAAACTACCATAACTTTGTCATAACTCAGCTCATTCTTAAACGGAATGCCATTTTGACCATGGTTTGTCCTCCTTATTACCTTGTCAAAGCTGAACCGACTTTAAATTCCGAGGCCATTTTGTTGCCTTCCCCGACAAATTGTAGGACTAATATTAAAATTTGTATATCTAATTCGATAGTCGAATTGTGCTTTTAAGGTTTCAATCACACGAACACAAACGCGAACTCTGAACGCCTTTTTGTAGTTGCTAGAAAAGTTTAGCAAAATAACATTTATCAATGTCGCCGTTTGGAGGGTGTAGTGTGGAGGAGTGCAGGTTTGGGGGATGCCCCTCTCTGTTGGATTCCCAGACTCAGCTCTGTTTGGGTGCGGTTTGAATTGAAGTGCATCAAATAAGTTTGGAGCATGCGAGTTGGAAATTTGTTTGCACACTATGCAACTGCTGTTGCAGGATAAGGGTGGCAAAACGGTATAAGCACATTCCCTTCTTCCACCCTTACACCCCACACACACACACACACACACAGAGACACACACACTCTGTCAAAGTATTTTATCAATAATTCAAGTTCGGTTTAAGAAACATTAAAACTTTGCAGCTTTGCCCGCATTTAGACATAGATATACCCCAATGCCAGAGCCAAAAGATGTATATATGTACATGTAAAGATGTCTATATATACATATATAATGCAGTGATGTTTTGTTTCCGGTGTAAATTTAAAGCTATACACAATTCGAGTCATTGGAAATAAGTTTTTAAAATTTATAAACAGGTTTACGAAATTTAATTAAGCGCTTTAGGTTCTGTCCCTGAAATACTTTACTTAAAATTATTAAATGTAAATATTAACATTTAAAATAATGCATTCATTTTGCCGAGAAAAAGAGTCCAAACCAATTCCAACATAAAATGATTTAGTAAAATTATTAAAATACTTTAAACTTTTATTTGCTTTGAGAAATTTGTAGTCTGAAAAAAATGAATATATGTATGTTAAAAGTAAGATTCAATAGCAATATAAATTTTTATTGTGAAATTTATTCCGTATATATTTCGCATTGAATTTATTGAATGTAAAACTTTTACATGTACATACATATGTATATAGTGCGAAAAATTAGTTCAAATCAGTTGATGCTCGGGGACTTTGGCTGCTGCTCTCCTGGCACTTGATTAGCGCCCGGCAAAAAGTTTGACGCTGCATTTGGAATTTTGCATATTGCATATTGCATTTTGCATTTTGCATTTAACAGTTAACATTTTAGCATGGCTTTTTGTTGTGTCGCGGCAATTTGTTCGCTGTCACTTTGCACGCGGCTGCGACATAAATTTCCCTTTTGCCGACCCAATTTCCAGACGGAAGGGGGGTCGGTACGGGGTGTTATGAGGGAGGTATGCAGGGGTCGCTGTATGCAACATAACCGAAAAGCGTTGTCAAAACTTTGCAGTTGGCTTTTGTTTACACTGCGAGCGAGCGCAAAAGCGAAGGAGGGCCAACCAGTCGAGTAACTAACTAAAATAAAATAAAATAAAAATAAATAAAAAAAAGAAAACGAAAACAAAAACAAAAACAGAAATATAACATAAATAAAATACACAAGCAGCGGTACGCGGCAAAATAATGGAAAAAGTTAGTTTTGCATAACGCGCACTGAAACAGCGAGAAAAACAGAGAGAGAGAGTAAGCGAGAGAAAGAATGAGTCTGAAGTTCCGAGTCCAGCGGCACATACTTGAAAATCTGGAGAGGGGAGGGTTCTGTCTGCACAGGACATGGAGTGGATTACAACAGCTGCTGTGGCCCCTAAAAACAATGCAGCGAGGCAAAAAGGCTAACAACGCCTGCAGATCAGCTAACAGCCCAGCTGTGCATGTGTGTGTGTGTGAACCAGTTGTGGTTGCACATTGCGGTAATACACTGAAAAAGCAACATTCTTAAAACATGACACTTTCTTACCCTAAAAAAATTGTTTTCTTTTTTTGTTTTTATTTAATTATTTTGGTAATAACTTAATTTATTTTATGGCTGAGTCGATGGCAGTGTTTTTTGGGAGCCTATCTTTTTTTGCTATTGCAGAGTTAAATATGAATTTAAATAAAAAAAAAAACTATACGCTTAAGCATGCATGGTATTTGTGATGCGGGGGAATCGAACCTGGGAAGCCTTTTCTTAGTGAGGAAATCGAACCTGGGAACCTTGGCTTGGGGGAATCGAACCTAAGAACCTGGAACCTAGTAGACTAGGAACCTGGATATCTTCCTTCTATCTATCTTCTTTACTCGCACTTTTGTCGTTATACATTTAAAAGTTCAGTTATATTTTTGTGTTCAAGTTTTTACAATGTTTGTTGTCTAATAAACAACATTTTGTTTATAATAAGTATTTTAAGAAAAGATAATTTCTATAGCCAAACATGTAATTAAAAATATTAGTGTTTTAGGTTTTCTAACTGTGTGTGCAATATCTGTTTTATCAGTGTATTGTCAGGCAGCTGCAAACGCCAAGGTTAGCATTTACAGCCAGCCAGCAGAAACGCAAGCGAGAGAGAACAGTTTTGCATATTTAGAGCAGCTGGCGCCTCAGTTATACAGCTTACCTAGAAATCGAAGGGAATTGAGGGGAGAGTAAGATGAATAGAGGGATAGAGGGTAAGAGGGGGAGGTAAGGACAGTTAAAAAAACATGCAGACAAAGTTGCACTTTTACTACAGCTGGAAAATGAACTAGAAGAGAACAGTGCTCACAGTCCCACATACTCATAAACTGCAAAAACTACAAAATCGAAAGTTGCATTGAACTTCTTTGCCGGTTTGCAGGTTTGCATTTTTTGCCACATTTCATTTCGGTTTATATGATGCTGCTTGCAACGGCAAAATGAAAATGAAAGAAGTGCAAGGCGGATAGTTGCAGCTGGGATAAATTATTGACATGGCAAATAATTTGAATTTCTTGCCAGCCTTTGCCAAAAACACAGCTGCACATTTTAATATAAAATATCTGTAAAGTTATTCGTGATATTTTATTAATTTCACATGAGGAATAATTTAGTTTTTTGTTTTCATTTAAAATACTAGCCAAGTTGCGCTGACAATATTATTGTGATAAGCGCTACAACTATAATTTAAATAATATTCATAAATCATATTTAATTTTTTACTTTTATTTATTTTATTTTTTTAACACAAATCAACAGCATTTCTAATTCTTTGATTAGTAATTAATAATGATTTATGCAAAGCATTCTAGCCTGAAGATTTTCAAGATTTCTCTAATTACAATTTTCAGCTCTGGCAAACACTTAAAAACTTATCTAATTGTTGCCGCTACGAATTACATGCATAATCTATTTATTAGCTGCTTTTTTGCCAAGGCGCTGTAATTTATGTGCGTCTAAACAACTTTGCAATTATCCACACATATATATATGTATGTGTATATATATTTTGGGGATGAAGGGAAATAAATGGCTGGCTGGCTGTATAGAAAAACAAGCTAATTGAATTCCATACAATAATTTTGCTATGCTTTATTCATTAGGCGCATGAAAAACGCAATGTGGCCAACAAGCAAACAAACAAACAAACAAACTAATTTGAATAATGTTAGGCTCACACACACACACACAGATACAGACACAGACAAACACACATAGAAAATAACTAAATGAGTGAACAATGTGAATGAATGGAAGCGTATTGGACAACTTTTATGGCGCTCCTAATCTGAAGCTGGCCAAATGTAAATTATTTAAATAAATGTAAATGTAAGTAAGGCCGAGGGGTTTGGTAATTGAGGCGAGAAGCGGCAGCAATTGGGCATATTTACAGCTGGCCAAAAACTCAAAGTTTGTGGTTCACATTAAATCTGATTTCCACTCAATTTATAGTAAATATTTCTCACAATTTAAAATTAACTTTATATTTATTTAAAGTTATTAAACGTTTTTAAGTCTATTTTAAAAGTAGCTTCACATATTTATATTTATATATATTAACTTTAATTCAATCAATTCGTTTAAAAACTCTGCAGTACTTTTTCTTTGTCAGAAATCACATTTACAAAATTTATACATCGTTTTTATCACTTTGACACAAATTACGAATGCTAAAAAAAATATTAACATTAATTTGCTTTGTTAACAATCTAGGTAAAAAATAAAAAAGGATATCAATATTTATTTACAGCAAAACTTTTGCAATGTGCTATTTGAGTAATTATTTGTAATTCAAAACATTAAAGTTGTTTACGTATTTTTTATGTTGCTTTTAAGGTATTGTTCTCACAATTAAAATTTAGTTTTTATTGCTTAAGCGCTGTGCGAAATTGAAGTTAATGCAGAAAATCCATTCATTATTCACAAAGCTTTTAATATTATTGGGCTCATAAAGCGAAACCCACACACTCAACATAATAGTATTTGTAGCACATTTGAAAATGGCAACATTCTACCAAAAAAAAAAGATACTGACTGCAATTACTCGCTTGCCAAATATAAATTTAAATAAAACGACGCGAGGCAAAGGCCAAAAAGCGGGGGCTTTAAAAAAAAAGACAAATATAAAAAAATAAATGCCATTCGGCAGAGTCAGACAAGTGCCCGTTGTTGTTGTTGTTTTATATATTTTTTGTGCAAGTATGTGTGTGTGTGTGTGTGTGTTTGTTGCAGAGAGTCGAGGAAGCGGCTACACGAATTGCCACTTAAAAATTCAAAAGTTTTGTGGCTGCCGCATATGGCAGGCTCTGGCTCAGGCTCGGGCTCAGCGTCTCTCAGGCCATAAGCAGGCATAAGCGGCAGGCGGCAGGCGGCAGGCGGAAGGTGGCAGGGGGAAGGCGGAAGTAGGAAGTGTGCGCTGCTGGGAAGCTGTTCGCTCACAATTGCTAACAACAATAACAATAACAAAACGTTGCCACAAGGCGCGGCTTTTGGGGTTAGCCCCATACGCGGCTGCTTTTCTTCTTTTTTTTCGTATTTTATATTCTGGCCTTAACCCGAATTAAATTCACCAGGCAGACAACAAACACAGCTGAGTTCGCAGTGTTGTTGCTGTTTTCCTTTTCTTTTTACTGCTGCTCTTCTTTTTTTTTTTTGTTTGCTCAAATTTAATTTCAATTTTGTAGCAGCTGATTTGCATAGCAAATTCCAGCGAGTTGAAATACGCATTGTGAAAATATTTGTTGAGCAAATATTTGCAGATGAAAAGCTAAGCGACTTGCACGATTTAAAAGTGCTCGCATTTTCGCATTTTCCATTGCATACTTGCCGGCAACAAATATGCATCTCTTACAAATAGCGAAAGAAACTCAAACGCATTAAAGCCGCAAGAGCATCAGCCGATTGCCATAAATAATAATAATAATAAATGTTTAAGCTCTGTTGGTAATAATACTTGCCTGCTGTCACTTTTGTGTAGCTGCAGCTTCAGTTCAACTTGCACTGCGGAAATGTATTCCGATTTTTCAACTTTCTTTCTGCTTTGCTGGTGCTGTGTGCGACAATGCACACACACACACACACACGCAAGCACAGACGGGCACGCACACACTCACTGGCAAGCCGGCAGAACGAAGTTGCTGTAACAGAAGGCGAAAACGAGCTCACGAATATTTTGGGTTGCTTTAACAAAACCGAACGCGCGTTTATTCAAAAAATTAATTACCAATAAGATTATTTTTTTTTTTTGTGAATTTCTATTTACGTTTGCAAATGGTGTATTTTTTTTTGTTTGGAATTATGTGGCGCTTTATTGTGCGTTGTGTTTAAACTCTGGTTTTATTTAAATTTGTTGTTTGCTCATATTTCAGCCAATCGCGGCGCGGCGAACGCAGCGCGTGGATTCGCAGTCGCAGTTTTTCAATTGCTGACCGCACGATTCAGTGGCAAAACGAAGACTGAATACAGCCAGTTGGCGCACTCGTTATTATATACGCCACACGAACACGAACACCAACACAGACGCGAACCCACTAAGCAGAGTACAGCACCAGCAGAGCACACGACGCTTAACAGCGATCACTCGCATTTCGTGGTGAGTTGAGTTTCCTTTCTCTGCTGCAGCCAATCGAGCTGTTAACTATTCACAGTTAGCATTTTGTTATTGACTTGAACAGTAACAGTATTTATAATATTTAGAGTATGCAACAGTTCGCTCTCAATAAAAATATTGACAGTACAATAACAAAATTAAATTAAATTAAATTAAATATTTATCTAGTAATTTTTATTTAAAACAGAAATTTCACATATTTCTAGCCATAATTCGTAACATATCATTTAACATAACATTATCCGCTCGCAGGAGCAACGGCCTGCCTGCCATAACAGTGCCATAAACATTATCCGCCGTCTGCTAAACTTAACATAACAGCGGTCTGTTAGCCATGTCCTGCGCTTAGGGGTTGCACAGTAGCACAGTTTGGCCGCACGAAACGGTTAACATGGCGTCTGCAGGGGTGCGCTAACCAAACAGCTCTGTCAGCTAACAGCTGCAGTTTAACATGCGGCTGTTAGGGAAAACCACACGACATTTTGCAAACTATTTAAAACTACATAAATATTATATTGAAGATGTGCTCACATATGAGAGAGAGTGAAAAAAAAAGAAATGCATGCAAGGGAAAAATGCTAAAAGCAGCGCATAAATAACGACACACAGCACACAGGGAGCGCTGGGTAACGCTAGAATATACTATAGATATATATATATATATATATATGTATATATACACGGGTCACCAGCGACGACGAGAAATAAATTGTATTTAGTTGGGCAATTTATGGGCAGCACTGCAAGCAGTTAGAGTTGGAGTTGGAGAGAGAAAGGCGAGGGAGGGGTAGGGTGAGAGATAGACCACACACACACACACACACATGCATAATTCAAAGCGTTGTTGTTGGCTGCAGTTGCATTTGATTTTGTTATTGTTGCTGTTGTTGCTTTTGTTGTTGTTGTTGTTGTTGTGGGAGCGTTCGTCTTTGTTTCAGTTGCTTATTTTGTTATTTTCAAATTATTTATTGGTTCGGGGGCTAATGTGTAATTCAATAGAGTAAGTAATGTGCATCAATTTTCAGCTCAATAACGCATGGAATACAAATGCGAAACATGTGCAAATATGTGCACACACACACACACTGATACTACATCCGCAGAGAAATAAATATCTAGCAGC
Source organism: Drosophila maculinotata (assembly GCA_035045305.1). Lineage (NCBI taxonomy): Eukaryota > Metazoa > Arthropoda > Insecta > Diptera > Drosophilidae > Drosophila > Drosophila maculinotata. The sequence goes on along the minus strand of JAWNPD010000592.1, from coordinate 240,131 downwards.
GCCAGTGCTGCCCATCTCACCACCCCCCCCCCCCTTCACCCACACCCCCTCTCTTCCTCTTCGACAATGTGTGACGCGCTTCGGTTTCCGTTACTTGTGGCTTTCGTTTTCTCAGCGTACGCTGTGTGTTTGCTCTCTGTCTTCCACAGCTCGCAGCTCTTTATCTGCGTTTATTTGTTTTCGGTGCTGGCTGTTGTCTTTGCACCCACCCCCCTGGCCCCACCCTAGGCCACACCCTGCAGCCACACGTGGCATACGAAAAATTGCAATGGTTTTACAATTGTTTTTCTTTGCATAATATAAACTCTGCTTCTTTTTCGACACTGATCGTGCCTGGAAGCAGGCGCCATTTTTACTTGAGAGTGGGAGAGTGGCAGAGAGTTAGAGAGAGAGAGTTGCGTCTTTCAATTGGTGGCCTAATGGAATTTAGTCTGGCATTGCTGGCATTTATGTGAGCAACTTTTTTGGACAGGCGACCATTTGCATAACGGTAAACAGTTGGTCAAAACAGCAGCAACTCCATTGTGACAGCCCAAGCAAGCCAAGCAAGCGAGTGCATGACTAGAGGATACCCTGCACTTAACGGTTCATTTTGGGGGTAGAAAAGAGAAGAAGACGCTAAATGTAGTTCATTTTCTTAAGCTATGTAAGACAATCTACATAGAACATTTATTGTCCTTGTGTAAACAAACGTTTTTAAAGTGAAGAAGAAATATTGAAAAGTTCATTTTGCTCAATGTAATTTCAAGACCTTATCCATAATACAAATTGCACCCACATTTAACTGCAACTTGCTTATTAAAAGCATTTCTCTATAATTTGTTGCCTACATTTCAGCGCATTTTTAATTTAAAGCGTTGATATTCTTAAGAGTTTGATCAACAAATAGATTATTTGTACACACATATAATTAATTATAGCTATGGAGTCGAATATATCTTTTTTATGATACCCTTTCTATACCCTTTAAATGAGTAAAGCTAAAGCCTTAGTTGGTTCTCGTGACAAGGCTTCCAACTGGCAATTGGCTAAAAGCTGGCCCAGAATTTGTTGTTGTTGTTGCTTTTGGCCACACAGTTCTGTTGTTGGTGTAGTTGTTGTTGTTGTTGTTGTGTGCACAAATGCAGTTTAGGTTTTTCGTCAAAATTGCCGCTCTATGTTGGCAGCTGAGTAATTAACACACAACTTGTTAACTGGCTTACGGTTTTTGGCTTTTGGCTTAGATTTCATGCACAATTTGCTAGAGTTTTGTGTTGTGGATTTTCACCGTACCTGGTAAAGCTGGCACAAGCGGAAGTACCAGAAGAAGAAGCCATCAAGCGTGCTTGCATCAACTTTGTGGCATGTGCTTATATAATAACTATTTTGTACAAGTTCACAAAAGTACTGTTATGCAATTGCAGTTGTAATGCATCTTTAATTTCGATGGAACTTGATGTTATATGTAACTTTACAGTGAAGCATACCGGAAGGACTAACTGTTGTTCTAAATCTCGATCAAAACTTCGATTTATCGCTTTTTTTATTTATTTGTTTTAATCGTTTTTATTTATTCAATGAAAAAAGTGTTTGTATTTATTACTACTATATTTAAATTTGTATAATTTGTAATATAAAAGTCTTAACAAACAATAGATAGGAGTCAAGTGAATTTGACTTGGCAACAATAATTTGCACTCTGCTTGCACTATATTTAATTGGAAGGGTCTCAAACCCCCAAACACCCAAAGCCACAAAGCAATTTGAGCACAGAACGTGCTATAAATTGCAATAGCTAGCGATATATATATATGCTATATACTATATCTGGACATTATCACTTTGCTGGCTGACTTTGCAGCAGTTAATTAAAAATGCTGCCCCTTATTTCCACCTATGTGAGTCGAGGATTTATGTCGGCTAATTGCTTGCCTACAAAACTGCCTTTCTTATTTCCTTTTTATTCTAGTTCTACTTCTTCGTCTTCTTCTTCTTCGTTGCGCCTCAAGATTTTGCCACGTGAATTTCAATTTCAATTTCAATTGCAATTTGTTCTGCCGTCAAGTGTTGCATGGCTCGAAATGGGGTTGTTGGGAGGGGGATGGGGATGGGAAGGGTGCAGGTGCAGGTGGAATGTGCACTGAGGTCATTTATAATGTATGTGTGTGTGTGTGTGTTAATGAGTGAGTGCTTTATGGACTTGACTTCTTGGCACTCTGGACTAGCCTAAACACTGAGAAAAAATGCTACGATAAATTAAAAGAAATCATATTATATATATTTAATATTCAAACTAAATATAAAAATCAGTGAGAAAAACAAACACATTTTTATTTAAATTTATTGCAAAAAATTGATATTTGTGTTTAAATATCATTTTAAAAATTAATTTTGTAAAAAAAAAGTGAATTATAAATTATCTGAATGAGTTAAAATAAAACAATTTTAAATTAAATTAAATGTTTATATTGAAATAAACATTGGTAATACAATTTATGTCATTTTTGTATAAACGTGTAGATTATAAGATTTACAACGTTTTTTTTTTTCAGTGTGTATGCAGCGCCTTTAGAGCACACACAAACAGATTTCAATTGCTTTCCAGTCTATAAAATTGCACAACTTGAAGATTTGAAAAGCTGTTGATTGCGCTGCTAATCGCAACGGACTCAACTCAACTCGATTCAACTCACTTATTAATTAGTTTATTATTGCAACTCTAGTCACGCTCTCTCCCTCGCACTCGCACTTGCACTCGGAGTCACACTAGCACCCATTCCAGTTGCTGCTAAGCCGTTGCCCGAATCCAAACTTAACATTCTGCTAGTGTGTCCGTCTCGCTTCTATATATATGTACATATATATATATATTTTATTTCTGCTGCTGCTGCTGCCGGTCGGTGACAGGGCAACAACAAATGTTCAAAAATTTGTTAACATCAAAAAGTACATTAAAGGCTCAAAGAATGCGCTTTCGTGCGGAAATTGCTTACGTGCGTGGCATTAACAAATGACATTCAGCCAGCAACCACCACCCAGCACCACCCTACTCCCCGCGCGCTGCGTATAAGACTTTTTCTGTTTTTGGGGTTGCATTTGCGGAACGTGTGGAACTTGTCGCTTTGTCGCCCTGTCGCTCAGCCTTCAGCCATTGACCAGCGGTGGTGAGTTTGCCACTGTTGCCTGCGGTTTGCTTGTGCGCATGAAAGCAACAGCAACAAGTGTGTTGAGTTCGAGTGGAGACTTTTGCGCAGTGCGCTGTTAAGTTAACAGCAGACTAACAGTGGCAAGGCTAGCGTAGAGTTGCTGTTTGGCAGGGTGGGTTGTGGTTGGTGGGTTCTGTACGGAACGGGGGGTGGTGAGTGGTGCTACTCAAATGACGCACGTAGCGCAAAAGTCACTTCACAACAAAATAATTAAAAATTGCAGGGCAACACTGCAAATGACACTTGTAACAGAATGCAATGCGATACCAAAAAATGCAGTTTGCCAGCGATGTCAATTTCTCAATGTCCTTCGACTTGTTGCTGTTGTTGTTGCTGCTGCCGCTGTCAATGGCGACGCGCGTGCAAAGCTGTTCATTTTACAGCAAACCAACAAAGGCCAAAGGCGACACAACACATGACAACAACAACAACAACAACAGCAACAAGAGCAACAGTGAGTTGCCCCCCCTACTCCTTGCTTTCCACTCAATCGCCAGTGCTGCCCATTTCCACTTAGCAGTGAAAGCTGCAGTTTCATCTGCTTGACGCCGCCGGCAGCTGCTTTAATAATTATACCCTGTAAAGGAAGCTATCAAAAGGATAAAGTACAAATATATGTAAATCTCTGAAATTAAAATGATTGAAATATATTATAAACGATTTAAATAAACCAATTTCAAATGGGTTTCAAGACGTATATTTGAATAATTAAAGCAACAAACAAACAATATACATTTTCGATTTTATATGCAAATTATATCCAAATAATGATGCTAGAAAGCAATTACAAAATATATGTCGAAACAGGGTATCGTTTAATCGATCATTAAATATCATTTACTGGTTTTCATGCTGGCGATGGCGCACAGAAAAGACACAGCGAGAGTGAGAGAAAGAGAAAGAGAGGAGGGAAAGTAAAGAACTGGGAAGACGACGTTCGTCAGTTGGTGGATATAAAATGTCAACAAGCTCCAATAACGCAATTGACAAGCGGAGGCAGCTTTGGTGGCTGCCCCATTGGCAACTCTGGCAACGCTTTCACAGGGCAGCAAATAAGCGAAAATGACACAAAGAGAGAGGGGGTGGGGCAGGCGTTGCGTTAACGGGGTTGCAGGCTGCCCAGCGAGCCGTGTTTTAAGTTCGAGAGCAGCGCTATGCAGCAGTCACAAGGAGTCGCCAGGACTCGCAAGGATTCGCCTCAAATTTCACGGCCCGCGGCAACTTGCAAGTAATTTCAAGCTTAAAGAAGCTGCAAATTGATTACACGGCCCAAAACTGATGTTGCTTCAATTTCACTTTATTGAAGAGCCAAAGATATAAAAACAGTTAACCAACATGGAAAATATCAGACGCGTGCCTCCTGCGACTCCTGCTTCTGCAAGCTGCCACCGCGAGTGGAGGGCGGTGGTGGCAACTCCCGCATCTCCTCCGACGAGCGGCCAAGGACAATGCGACGCGATGACTTCGGTGTACGCTCCAAGGACTTCTCCACCGAAGGACGCGGCGTTGCATCCAAACTGGAAACAGGACTACTGCTCACAATCGGCTTCTTGTTGTTCCACACGCAGAGCACAAAGCGAATTTCCTTAATGACAGCCACCTTGAAAGTCAGCTGGAAGTATGTGGAAAAATATGAGAAATTTATAATAGAGCAGGAGAGAAGGATTAAAGTCTTAGCAACCTGTAGAAACTATAATGAATTTAGTCTCTGCCAAGTTAGCTTGAAATATTGTATGAAATGTTGCCAAAGTGTATAAAATATTCAAAAACTCTTCTTTGTCGAGTTTTGTCCCAAAATCTCTAGAACCCTTTTCTTTTACAACTATCTACTTACTGGAAACTATATGATATAGTTTAACATTTTTAAAAAAAAGATAATCTTCATCTTTTCATAATAATATTGAAAATCGTTGATACTGAATTTGGAAACGATATCTTGAAAAACAAAAGAGCTATTCACGCATCAGTGAAATTTCCTCCGAGTCTTAGCTATAAATAGAATAAAATCCACTCACGTGTTCCTCGAGCGCCACCTGTTGCACATAGACCAGAAACTCGGTGATGCCAATGAGAAAGGCTATAAGGATGCCCACATATAGCGTGTAGAAGATGCCTCTCAGCTCCTCGAAGGTCATGTCGGGCGTGGCATCCGGATCGGGTTCCTCAAAGCAGCTGGCATTGGGATTCTTCCACCACTTTTGCTTCAGATTGTAGAGTTCACCACGCTCGCTCAGCCGCAAAATGGCGACACTCAGATTCGAACGGTACTCGGCGCCAAAGGGTACCGCTATTGCATAATGCTTCTCTCCAAACTTTTCTCCCACCGATCTCAGATCGCAGTGCTGCTCGCGATTATATTCGAGCGTCGTTGTCTCCATGAGGAACATGTAGTCCCCGAAGCTTGTAAGGACACGTTCAACACCCTCATCATTGTCCTTGGTATAGGCGGAGGGATCATCGTTATTCATCAGATTAAAGGCCAACCGATAAACGGTCTCATTGGACTCGGCAAGCAGATTATAAGTGCTGCCCCCATAAATAGTCCCGAACTTCACATCCTTTTGCGAACTCAGATCCTTGAGATTCGTTATGCTGCCCTCCATCTTGGAGCTGGTCAAAAAGGCAGCCAAATTGGCCGTATACGAGTTGGCTATAATGATGGCGAAGATCCACCAGGTGGCCTCAAATAGTCGCACCTGCGGGCTCCTCGGCAAGATATCGCAGCCAGCTGTCATTATCGATGCTACGGTCAGCCAGAAAGTATTATGCAAATGCCACTGATTCTCCAGAGCATCCGGATCGCGATTACAGGGGTGCGGATTTTCCCATTCAGCCCTAGCAATTCTACACAAAAAAAAAAAAATTATTAAAATGCTGCAAGTTTTTTTGGTAAGGGCATTTTTAGGGACTTCACATGCCAGCATCTTGACATGATTTTTGACATGAAATTCGAAAATGAGAAGTTTCTAAACTTTGAATGTAGCATTATTAGGGAAGACAAACCATGATCAAATTGACCTTGGAATTGAAAATCGGGTCAGTTTTGACAAAGTTATGGCACTTTGAAGTCTGGGAAGGGCATTTTTAGGGACTTCACATGCCAGCATCTTGACATGATTTTTGACATGAAATCCGAAAATGGGAAGTTTCTAAACTTTGAATGTAGCATTATTAGAGAAGACAAACCATGATCAAAATGACCTTGGAATTGAAAATCGGGTCAGTTTTGACAAAGTTATGGCACTTTGAAGTCTGGGAAGGGCATTTTTAGGGACTTCACATGCCAGCATCTTGACATGATTTTTGACATGAAATCCGAAAATGGGAAGTTTCTAAACTTTGAATGTAGCATTATTAGAGAAGACAAACCATGATCAAAATGACCTTGGAATTGAAAATCGGGTCAGTTTTGACAAAGTTATGGCACTTTGAAGTCTGGGAAGGGCATTTTTAGGGACTTCACATGCCAGCATCTTGACATGATCTTTGACATGAAATCCGAAAATTGGAAGTTTCTAAACTTTGAATGTAGAATTATTAGGGAGGACAAACGATGATCAAAATGACCTTGGAATTGAAAATCGGGTCAGTTTTGACAAAGTTATGGCATTTTGAAGTCTGGGAAGGGCATTTTTAGGGACTTCACATGCCAGCATCTTGACATGATTTTTGACATGAAATCCGAAAATGGGAAGTTTCTAAACTTTGAATGTAGCATTATTAGGGAAGACAAACCATGATCAAATTGACCTTGGAATTGAAAATCGGGTCAGTTTTGACAAAGTTATGGCATTTTGAAGTCTGGGAAGGGCATTTTTAGGGACTTCACATGCCAGCATCTTGACATGATTTTTGACATGAAATCCGAAAATGGGAAGTTATTAAACTTTGAATGTAGCATTATTAGGGAAGACAAACCATGATCAAAATGACCTTGGAATTGAAAATCGTGTCAGTTTTGACAAAGTTATGGCACTTTGAAGTCTGGGAAGGGCATTTTTAGGGACTTCACATGCCAGCATCTTGACATGATTTTTGACATGAAATCCGAAAATGGGGAGTTTCTAAACTTTGAATGTAGCATTATTAGGGAAGATAAACCATGATCAAAATGACCTTGAAATTGAAAATCGGGTCAGTTTTGACAAAGCTATGGCACTTTGAAGTCTGGGAAGGGCATTTTTAGGGACTTCACATGCCAGCATCTTGACATGATTTTTGACATGAAATCCGAAAATGGGAAGTTTCTAAACTTTGAATGTAGCATTATTAGGGAAGACAAACCATGATCAAAATGACCTTGGAATTGAAAATCGGGTCAGTTTTGACAAAGTTATGGCACTTTGAAGTCTGGGAAGGGCATTTTTAGGGACTTCACATGCCAGCATCTTGACATGATCTTTGACATGAAATCCGAAAATTTGAAGTTTCTAAACTTTGAATGTAGAATTATTAGGGAGGACAAACGATGATCAAAATGACCTTGGAATTGAAAATCGGGTCAGTTTTGACAAAGTTATGGCATTTTGAAGTCTGGGAAGGGCATTTTTAGGGACTTCACATGCCAGCATCTTGACATGATTTTTGACATGAAATCCGAAAATTGGAAGTTTCTAAACTTTGAATGTAGAATTATTAGGGAGGACAAACCATGATCAAAATGACCTCAGAATTGAAGATCGGGCCAGTTTTGACAAAGTTATGGCACTTTGAAGTCTGGGAAGGGCATTTTTAGGGACTTCACATGCCAGCATCTTGACATGATTTTTGACATGAAATCCGAAAATGGGAAGTTTCTAAACTTTGAATGTAGCATTATTAGGGAAGATAAACCATGATCAAAATGACCTTGGAATTGAAAATCGGGTCAGTTTTGACAAAGTTATGGCACTTTGAAGTCTGGGAAGGGCATTTTTAGGGACTTCACATGCCAGCATCTTGACATGATTTTTGACATGAAATCCGAAAATGGGAAGTTTCTAAACTTTGAATGTAGCATTATTAGGGAAGACAAACCATGATCAAAATGACCTTGGAATTGAAAATCGGGTCAGTTTTGACAAAGCTATGGCACTTTGAAGTCTGGGAAGGGCATTTTTAGGGACTTCACATGCCAGCATCTTGACATGATCTTTGACATGAAATCCGAAAATTGGAAGTTTCTAAACTTTGAATGTAGAATTATTAGGGAGGACAAACCATGATCAAAATGACCTCAGAATTGAAGATCGGGCCAGTTTTGACAAAGTAATGGCACTTTGAAGTCTGGGAAGGGCATTTTTAGGGACTTCACATGCCAGCATCTTGACATGATTTTTGACATGAAATCCGAAAATGGGAAGTTTCTAAACTTTGAATGTAGCATTATTAGGAAAGATAAACCATGATCATATTGACCTTGGAATTGAAAATCGGGTCAGTTTTGACAAAGTTATGGCACTTTGAAGTCTGGGAAGGGCATTTTTAGGGACTTCACATGCCAGCATCTTGACATGGTTTTTGACATAAAATGCGAAAATGGGAAGTTTCTAAACTTTGAATGTAGAATTATTAGGGAGGACAAACCATGATCAAAATGACCTCAGAATTGAAGATCGGGCCAGTTTTGACAAAGTTATGGCACTTTGAAGTCTGGGAAGGGCATTTTTAGGGACTTCACATGCCAGCATCTTGACATGATTTTTGACATGAAATCCGAAAATGGGAAGTTTCTAAACTTTGAATGTAGCATTATTAGGGAAGATAAACCATGATCATATTGACCTTGGAATTGAAAATCGGGTCAGTTTTGACAAAGTTATGCCACTTTGAAGTCTGGGAAGGGCATTTTTAGGGACTTCACATGCCAGCATCTTGACATGGTTTTTGACATAAAATGCGAAAATGGGAAGTTTCTAAACTTTGAATGTAGAATTATTAGGGAGGACAAACGATGATCAAAATGACCTTCGAATTGAAAATCGGGTCAGTTTTGACAAAGTTATGGCACTTTGAAGTCTGGGAAGGGCATTTTTAGGGACTTCACATGCCAGCATCTTGACATGATTTTTGACATGAAATCCGAAAATGGGAAGTTTCTAAACTTTGAATGTAGCATTATTAGGGAAGACAAACAATGATCAAAATGACCTTGGAATTGAAAATCGGGTCAGTTTTGACAAAGTTATGGCACTTTGAAGTCTGGGAAGGGCATTTTTAGGGACTTCACATGCCAGCATCTTGACATGATTTTTGACATGAAATCCGAAAATGGGAAGTTTCTAAACTTTGAATGTAGCATTATTAGGGAGGACAACCCATGATCAAAATGACCTTGGAATTGAAAATCGGGTCAGTTTTGACAAAGCTATGGCACTTTGAAGTCTGGGAAGGGCATTTTTAGGGACTTCACATGCCAGCATCTTGACATGATTTTTGACATGAAATCCGAAAATGGGAAGTTTCTAAACTTTGAATGTAGCATTATGAGGGAAGACAAACCATGATCAAAATGACCTTGGAATTGAAAATCGGGTCAGTTTTGACAAAGTTATGGCACTTTGAAGTCTGGGAAGGGCATTTTTAGAGACTTCACATGCCAGCATCTTGACATGATTTTTGACATGAAATCCGAAAATTGGAAGTTTCTAAACTTTGAATGTAGAATTATTAGGGAGGACAAACCATCTTGACATGATTTTTGACATGAAATCCGAAAATGGGGAGTTTCTAAACTTTGAATGTAGCATTATTAGGGAAGATAAACCATGATCAAAATGACCTTGAAATTGAAAATCGGGTCAGTTTTGACAAAGCTATGGCACTTTGAAGTCTGGGAAGGGCATTTTTAGGGACTTCACATGCCAGCATCTTGACATGATTTTTGACATGAAATCCGAAAATGGGAAGTTTCTAAACTTTGAATGTAGCATTATTAGGGAAGACAAACCATGATCAAAATGACCTTGGAATTGAAAATCGGGTCAGTTTTGACAAAGTTATGGCACTTTGAAGTCTGGGAAGGGCATTTTTAGGGACTTCACATGCCAGCATCTTGACATGATCTTTGACATGAAATCCGAAAATTGGAAGTTTCTAAACTTTGAATGTAGAATTATTAGGGAGGACAAACGATGATCAAAATGACCTTGGAATTGAAAATCGGGTCAGTTTTGACAAAGTTATGGCATTTTGAAGTCTGGGAAGGGCATTTTTAGGGACTTCACATGCCAGCATCTTGACATGATTTTTGACATGAAATCCGAAAATTGGAAGTTTCTAAACTTTGAATGTAGAATTATTAGGGAGGACAAACCATGATCAAAATGACCTCAGAATTGAAGATCGGGCCAGTTTTGACAAAGTTATGGCACTTTGAAGTCTGGGAAGGGCATTTTTAGGGACTTCACATGCCAGCATCTTGACATGATTTTTGACATGAAATCCGAAAATGGGAAGTTTCTAAACTTTGAATGTAGCATTATTAGGGAAGATAAACCATGATCAAAATGACCTTGGAATTGAAAATCGGGTCAGTTTTGACAAAGTTATGGCACTTTGAAGTCTGGGAAGGGCATTTTTAGGGACTTCACATGCCAGCATCTTGACATGATTTTTGACATGAAATCCGAAAATGGGAAGTTTCTAAACTTTGAATGTAGCATTATTAGGGAAGACAAACCATGATCAAAATGACCTTGGAATTGAAAATCGGGTCAGTTTTGACAAAGCTATGGCACTTTGAAGTCTGGGAAGGGCATTTTTAGGGACTTCACATGCCAGCATCTTGACATGATCTTTGACATGAAATCCGAAAATTGGAAGTTTCTAAACTTTGAATGTAGAATTATTAGGGAGGACAAACCATGATCAAAATGACCTCAGAATTGAAGATCGGGCCAGTTTTGACAAAGTAATGGCACTTTGAAGTCTGGGAAGGGCATTTTTAGGGACTTCACATGCCAGCATCTTGACATGATTTTTGACATGAAATCCGAAAATGGGAAGTTTCTAAACTTTGAATGTAGCATTATTAGGAAAGATAAACCATGATCATATTGACCTTGGAATTGAAAATCGGGTCAGTTTTGACAAAGTTATGGCACTTTGAAGTCTGGGAAGGGCATTTTTAGGGACTTCACATGCCAGCATCTTGACATGGTTTTTGACATAAAATGCGAAAATGGGAAGTTTCTAAACTTTGAATGTAGAATTATTAGGGAGGACAAACCATGATCAAAATGACCTCAGAATTGAAGATCGGGCCAGTTTTGACAAAGTTATGGCACTTTGAAGTCTGGGAAGGGCATTTTTAGGGACTTCACATGCCAGCATCTTGACATGATTTTTGACATGAAATCCGAAAATGGGAAGTTTCTAAACTTTGAATGTAGCATTATTAGGGAAGATAAACCATGATCATATTGACCTTGGAATTGAAAATCGGGTCAGTTTTGACAAAGTTATGCCACTTTGAAGTCTGGGAAGGGCATTTTTAGGGACTTCACATGCCAGCATCTTGACATGATTTTTGACATGAAATCCGAAAATGGGAAGTTTCTAAACTTTGAATGTAGCATTATTAGGGAAGACAAACAATGATCAAAATGACCTTGGAATTGAAAATCGGGTCAGTTTTGACAAAGTTATGGCACTTTGAAGTCTGGGAAGGGCATTTTTAGGGACTTCACATGCCAGCATCTTGACATGATTTTTGACATGAAATCCGAAAATGGGAAGTTTCTAAACTTTGAATGTAGCATTATTAGGGAGGACAAACCATGATCAAAATGACCTTGGAATTGAAAATCGGGTCAGTTTTGACAAAGCTATGGCACTTTGAAGTCTGGGAAGGGCATTTTTAGGGACTTCACATGCCAGCATCTTGACATGATTTTTGACATGAAATCCGAAAATGGGAAGTTTCTAAACTTTGAATGTAGCATTATGAGGGAAAACAAACCATGATCAAAATGACCTTGGAATTGAAAATCGGGTCAGTTTTGACAAAGTTATGGCACTTTGAAGTCTGGGAAGGGCATTTTTAGAGACTTCACATGCCAGCATCTTGACATGATTTTTGACATGAAATCCGAAAATTGGAAGTTTCTAAACTTTGAATGTAGAATTATTAGGGAGGACAAACCATGATCAAAATGACCTCAGAATTGAAGATCGGGCCAGTTTTGACAAAGTTATGGCACTTTGAAGTCTGGGAAGGGTATTTTTAGGAACTTCACATGCCAGCATCTTGACATGATTTTTGACATGAAATCCGAAAATTGGAAGTTTCTAAACTTTGAATGTAGAATTATTGGGGAAGACAAACCATGATCAAAATGACCTCAGAATTGAAGATCGGGCCAGTTTTGACAAAGTTATGCCACTTTGAAGTCTGGGAAGGGCATTTTTAGGGACTTCACATGCCAGCATCTTGACATGATTTTTGACATGAAATCCGAAAATGGGAAGTTTCTAAACTTTGAACGTAGCATTATTAGGGAAGACAAACCATGATCAAAATGACCTTGGAATTGAAAATCGGGTCAGTTTTGACAAAGTTATGGCACTTTGAAGTCTGGGAAGGGCATTTTTAGGGACTTCACATGCCAGCATCTTGACATGATTTTTGACATGAAATCCGAAAATGGGAAGTTTCTCAACTTTGAATGTTGAATTATTAAGGAGGACAAACCATGATCAAAATGACCTCGGAAGTGAAGATCGGGCCAGTTTTGACAAAGTTATGGTACTTTGAAGTCTGGGAAGGGCCTTTTTAGGGACTTCACATGACTAGATCTTGTCATGATTTTGGACATGAAATCCGAAAATAGGAAGTTTCTAAACTTTGAATGTAGAATTATTAAGGAAGACAAAATATGAGCAAGGAGTTTCCAATCTAATAAAAGCTGCGAAGTGGAAATATAGATTACATTATAAAGTAGGATAACATTTAGAAACCCGGGGAATAATTGTAGCAATAATATTTTGAAATTTACCGCGCTATGATGACCTTCAGAAAGGACATGGCAAACACAGATATCAGTATCCAAATCCAGACCTCCCCTCCAAAGGGCTGCAAATACGCATGCAGCTCCTTCTCCTTGTGCGGACTCTTGTAGGCCAGAATACTGACACCCAGCTGCATAAAAGGTACCGTAAAGTCGACAGCTGTGCGACGCGCTTGGGTGATGGTCAGGTCACAAATGCCCATGTGTGCGTCCTGTAGGTGAATATGTTATTCAAATTATATATTAATTTTTAATATGTGTGTATAATTTTAATTAAAATAATTATGGCTTTATTTATGTAAAACTGTAGTGCCAGCTTTAGTTTTCTATAATGCTCTTCTCGCTTGAACAAATTAAAAACTAAAATCATTATTTTCTAGCTGTAGACAAACTTTCATGTTAAGTGTATTTAAGCTCAGCTTAGCTTCGCTTTCTGTGCTTTTTATGAAATTCCAGAGCTGTCCGCATGAGTGTTAAAGCTTAAGAGTGCTCGTGAATGCGGTACACTGAGAAAAATGTAAATTGAATTAGGCTGCATGAAGTCGGCTTATATTAAATTTCCCTCTTTTTTAAACTCAGAAAAATATAATAAATCTAGCTTGTAATTTGTAAATAATAACCCTGGTTTTTCACTTTGTGAAAATTGCTGTTTATTTCTAGGACATCTCTTTTTTTGAGTGCAGCTGAGTGCAAAAGACTTTCGCAAACTGAGAGTAGCTCAAGAACTTTAGAACTTTAGGAAGTAAACTTACATTATTGATAATTTCACCAATGATGCCATTCCACTGTTTGGTATCCTTATCCTGTTTGCCATACTGCTGATCCGCCACAGGCACAAATATATACTCAAAGCCCACCTCCTGAGCAATGGCATCGATGAGATCCACGGCATATCCTTTATAAATTGCATTACCCGTCAGATTGAGCTCCATGGCAGTCTCGTTGCGTGTGAAATATGGCGGACCGATGCGTGTGGCAACACGGTAGACAATCTTCTTTTGCACCTTCATGTCCTTGTCCAGCTGGGTTATCTGGCCCCTGGTATCCCAGAGGGCGATGCCAATGTTATCGGTGGGGTCATAAATCTCAATATTGAAATTAATCCGCTGTCCATCCTCGTCAAACTGTAAATTGCTGGTGCGAAAGTTCGTGCTATTCACGCCGGAAGTCTGCCAGCGGATGCCGTAAGGATTAGCTAGTGTTGTGGTGTAATCATCAAGTTCAGCTCCGTCGCTCCTTTGAACTTACCCCTTTCATTAGACGCGTCAAATAGCGACCCATTTGCCAGCTGCGTCCGCCGGAGGCGGCAAAATCGCAATTCATTCGCGGCACAGTCATCCGATCTGGATAGAAGTAGCTGGCATTGCGCCAGGATTGGGCAAACAGCTGCAGTCCATCGTGCAGCAGGTCATGGAGCAGAGTGCGAGTCGGCTCATTGTTCTCAAACACAATATTATCCCGTTGTGTTACGTAACCATATAGAGGCAGGTGCTATAGACACAGTATCTGGCTTCAGTAAACGACTTTTGTATTAACTACAAATCACTTACGGCTGGTGGCTCCGGACTGAGCAGCAGACGTGCTGCGGTAATATTCACCGCAAATGTCTCATTGTCAGCGGTGAGTTCCTCCAGATGATCGTTGTACGTCTCCAGATTGGTCAGGAAAATGTGCTGGGAGTGGGAATAAAGTGGGTTTATTGAAGTTGTGAATTAGAAAAACCTTTACAGCCAAAGTGCACCCCACTCCATACTCACATTAAACAGTCCCGTTAGTCCAAACTCAGACGAGGAGTTTAGTAGCTCGACGAGCATATTGGGTGCACAGTCTAAAACCACACGACGCTCTCCCTTGATGCTCTTCCACATCACTCGATAGTCGTCGTCCTTTTGATACTTGCGGACACGCACCACATCATTGTGCACCTCACGCAGCTGCAGCAGATCCTGCAGGCGAGCATTTGCCTTGGCTTAGCAGGGAGAATATATATTTAAATACTATATTTATAGTATATAAGTGAGATACTCACCGTCATCAGCATCGTAGACAATTGTGAATTTACGCCAGCCAAAATTGTGCACTATATCCGCGTAGGCCTTGGACAGAATCAGCTGTGAAGGATATAAGTTCAAGGTCATCTGATGGTTGGGCTTCTCCTCCATATGCTCCTCATCCGACACGTCGAACTCTATGTGTGGTATGCCAGTGTTGTTGCACACCAGGGCAACAATGTCTAAGAGGAAATAAGTGAGAATAGTTAAAGCCGAAGATTTAATACCCTTGCGGACATATATTTAGTAATAAATCCCAATCATTAGAGATATATTTTGTTCACAACATTATTGTTGTTGATTATTGATATTTATTTTTAAAAAATATCTGCAAAGTAATAAGAAATAGTTTCTCATTCAACAAAAATTCTCAAGCGATCCTCATAGAGCTTTCTCATACAGCCAAACATGAAAATACCCTCTGACAAATCATGATAGAGAGGGCTAGTATTCTTCATGCTCAATTTTCCATTTTCTCGCTCTCTGTTTACAAACAATCTCTATTCGACTATTCGCTTTGTGTGCCATTCGCTTCCGATGTGTCGGCAAGCTTTTCACGTCTATGCGCTTTTCTATTTTGCTTGCGCGTTCTACACAAATTTTCCACGCCGGGGGCGTCTAGTCTGTTTCCCCGATTTCCCCGCAGCTTACTTACCGCTGGCCGCTTGTGAACTTGGTCCAAAAATAGCTGCGACACCATTATCTATCAGATCGCAAGCTGAAAGCAAAGATTTTATTTTCAGAATACTTAAATTGTGACTATCAACTATCCCAATTCGCACCGTGTTCCTGCAAAATAACGCTACCATCTTCGGGTTTGAGTCTTTTTATCAACGGATTTATTCGAAATGCTTGCTCGGTTTCGGGTCCGTTGATGTTTACCACTGCCATGAATTCCTTCTCCAGTTCCAGTTCATTGTCGTAGAAAAAGGCGCCTGAGTGGGTTGGGGGAGTGGGGAGAGAGCATTTAATTCGCTACTACTATATATATTTATCTATGTATGTATGTGTATCTATAAAGCTGCCTCACCAATGCTGATTTGTTGCTGCAGGCTGTCGTGCACCAAAAATGCACTCCACATGCAGCAGAGCAGCGCAATTCCATGCCACATTTTTTTGCCTCTGCAGCAGCCGAATAGACTGGAATTTTCAGTTTGTTGCACACATAAACCAGCCAAGCAATTTCGGCAATTTAACGGCACAAATATTTTCCCGAATTACGTATGTTACTTGTTGAGAGTGTACGGAAAACTGAAAAGAGCTTTTCTGCTATCGGTTGAAAATATTAGAGATCGTCAAGCGGAAAATTTGTGTGTGTGGCATGGAATGTGGCAACAGCTGTTTTGGAAAAGCTTCTGGCCAGATGATAGTCGGCTGGTGTCTGATCAGCTGTTTATTTTAACTCTTAAAATCATATTGAATACACCAAAAAGAAAAGACATAACAACTTTGAATGTAGAACTTTTAAGGAGGACAAATCATGATCAAAATGACCTTGGAATTGAAGATCGGGTCAGTTTTAAAAAGTTATCGAAGTGTCTCTTTGAGAGCGTTACACATTTGGTCACCAAGCTATACCTAATAACCCCTGCAATAGCATAAAAAGCACAACGATTAGCTCCCTATGGTTTCCTGTGAGCAGGGAAAGGAAGAGAAAAGGACAGCGAGCATGTCAATGGCAGCACTTTTATCCTTAAGGGGCGCACCTCAATCACACGCAGGCACATTTATACAGCAACGGAGTAACCGTTACAGGAAGCGAGCGCAAATTGTATTTCTATATGGGTGAGTGTGGGCGTTTTTGTGGGGTGTGGTTGTGGGCCATTGATTTCTATTGAAAATTGATGAGGTGTCAATTTTTCATAGAATAAAACCCAATAAGCGGTGCGAAGAAGGGGAGAGAAGGAGCAGGAGCAGGAGTAGGAGGAGGAGGAGAAGCTGACAAGCGCTGGCAACGATATAAATTTGCATAGAAAACACATTCACTAAAAACACACGCATATTAACATATTTTAATGGTGTGCGTGTCTCGTATGTGTGCATGTGCATGTGTGTGTGTGTTGTGTGAATGGCGTTGAAAACAAGTAACAATATGGCCGCTGGTGTCATTTTAGCCTTTGCTCTGTTTGCCTTCAGGATTTTATTGATGCCAAACACGTTTCGCGCCGCAGTCAACCTTTTTTGGGTCCGCACTGCAGCCGAAATTTGAATAATTTGTCGACAAAGGCCAACAGGTAGCAAAACGGGAAGCAAGGATAATGCAAAAAGACCGTTTATATTCATTTCAATAGACCAGAAATAAGCCGCCTAGTAGATGAAGGGGCGGGGGGGGGGCATGGGCGTGGCACTCATGGAAAAACACAACCGTGCGGGCTTGATTAAGATTAATGCTGTCAACGATTTAGAGAATCAGCTTTACGTTTCGAAGAGTTCCGTTTTTCAGTTATAACTAAAGAACATAGCAATTTCTTATTTCTTATTTGTGCTCTAGAACTTCAAAGAATTGCGCTCACAAACCGCCAAGTGAAATTGCCACTAAATAAAGCTAAGAAAAAGTACAACGAAAAGTTACTTATAAATGACCTTCCCAGACTTCAAACTGCCACAACTTTGTCAAATCTGAACCGATTGTCAATCCCGAGGCCATTTTGATCATATTTTGGCATCTAGTTTAATTCTACTGAACTGAACCGGTGTCGATCGATTCCAAAGCCAGTCAGGGCTTGCCCTCCTTATAAATTCTACATATGAAATAAATCTATAATATTCGATTCATCTGTATTCATCTGTCATATGTCTGCTGGGATCTTCAGTCAGCAGCACTCAAACTAGAAAGCTTATATTTATTTTGCTTGAATTGCGCTAACAAAACGCCAAATGAAATTGGACCACTAAATAAAGTTAAGAGGTGAACCAAATCGAAAAAGAAATAACAAAAACAAAACGCATAATAAATGTCAGAGCAAAGCACTTTGAAAACATTTTCTATTACACGCAATATTTATGGTTATCATGCAGAGGCAGCCGCAGTCAAAGCGCCAACAATAACAACAGGAACAGGAACAAGAACAAGGACAGGAACAGGCACATGTATGAAATAAAGTGGCAGACAGACAGACTTTTAGACTGGCCAATGCGACGCACACAACAAATCCAAATCCAGGTCCAAATCCAGCCCGCGACTGCAGAAGAATCTGCAAAAACAAGAAAAAACAAAACTTTTTCTGCTAGGTAATAAGGGAATAAGCTCGGTGGAGGTAGTGGGTTGGGGGGCAGTGGAGGGGTAGTGGTCTGGCCAGTAGTAGTTGGTGCAAAAAAGTTTTTAATACTTGCCATAATGTTGCCAAAAGGATTATCCAAAAGAATGACTTTTAATGGAGACAGGAAGTAAGCGCATAACAGACAGAAGTATTAACTGTTTCCTTCCGCCAGCAGCCGTACCCCGTTCCCTGCTCCCCTGCCTGGCACCTTAGCCAGAACAAGAGTCCTGGCTGCCAGAATTACATACACACACACACACACACACACATATATAGACACACAGACGCATATATAGAAATGTCAGTTGCTAAGCGTTGCCAGCTGTTGTTGCTGTTGTTGGTTGCTGGTTTGCTACTGGGATTTTCCAAATGCTTGCGAATGTGTTTGAATTTGTGTGCATGTGCGCGTGTGTGTTTGCGTGTGTGTGTGTGTGTTTGTTTGCGTGTGTTTGCCACATAAGCTGTGCGGAAATATTGCAGTTTGCTCATAACGGGAGTGTGGTCGAAAAGCTTATGCTTATTTTTATTTCATGCCAGGCCAAAACATGCCCAATGTCTTCCTGGAGTACAGGATTAAGCTGAGCTCTTCGAAGGCTTCCCCCTCTCTCTCTGTCTCTGTATCTGTCTCTTTCTTTCCAAAACAACCGCACCGTGGTATAAAATAGAAATCATCTTGGCGCGGTTCTTGTGTTAAGTCTTTTGCAAATAATACTTAGTAGAAAAACTGCTTAGAACTGCAATTACTTTCGTATAGTTGCCACAAGACTGTCAAAGATAAGTTCATTACATTGGTTACATCACAATATGTTTCGATCTAAAATATTATATAGTATTTAATTACAATTATGCGTTGTTGTATCAGTACAATATCAGCATTATCATATTGTTCCGCCGCTCCTGAAAGTATGCAATTTAAAAGCGCACAGGCAACAGGCAACAGATGTTTTCAAGTTGTTGTACCTTACAATTCTCAAACGGTTTACGCTTAAAAGTATTGACTTGTCTGGCTGAAGCCTCTAAACTTCGGCTGAGCTCCTGGTTGCTCTTCCCGTATATTTATTTCTAAACAATTTTTTTTCCTAAAATTTTTTTTTTGATAATTGGCCATCTAAGTTCCAATACAGTTAGACCTGCATACATTCAGATGCCACAAAAATGTCAATTCATATCTGAACAATTTTTTTTTTAAATTTTCATAAATTTCAAATTCCGTGATATTTATGCAAAGTGGAATGAAGTCAACTGTGCAAAGTGTGGCATTTAAAATGCTGTTAGACCTACCTACATTCAGATGTATATAGAGGTTCTATAAATAGTGGAGTAACGCCAGGTTACTTCCGTGTTCCCAGAACATTCTTCAATATATATTTTGCTCTCGATTTGCATTATATTGAGTTTAGCAACCGTTGAGGCGGCCGTAACTAATTATGTGTAATTGCCACAATAATGTCAATTCATATCTGAACAATTTTTTTTTTTAAATTTTCATAAATTTCAAATTCCGTTATATTTATGCAAAGTGGAATGAAGTCAACTGTGCAAAGTGTGGCATTTAAAATGCTGTTAGACCTACCTACATTCAGATGTATATAGAGGTGTTAAATATTTTTTTTCACATTTATTGTCCATCAATTTTGATGTATCCAATTGACTTTGCTGAGTTAGCTTGATAAAAGCGCTTATAGGCGTTCTATAAGAGATATATTTGAATGGTATAGCGCCATCTTACTGCCCTGTCATGGGGGCATTCTGCAATATATATTATGCTCTCGTTTTGCATTTTAATGAGTTTAGCAACCGTTAAGGCGGCCTGAAATATGAGTCAAGCGCGGACAGCAGCGTGAGGAAGGGGGAGCCGCATTCCCCATAATTTTGCAAGCCAGGCGTTGCTTGAGTAATTTTTTTTTTCTTACTCATTTTTCTTCTGCTTCCGCTCTATTATTCTAAGAAAGTGCGCTAAGTCGGTTTAACAACGCCCCGGCAACGGGACAAGCCGCCGTGTCATCCTGCCAGCTACCAGCTGCCTGCTGCAGGATATTGCTTTAATTGAAATTTATGCTAAATAGATTGACACTAATGAGCAATGGCTGCTGCTCTGCTGCTGCTGTCGCAGCCGTCGAGGTACTTTCAGCGAAGACCTCTAGATACTAGTCAGGCCAAAAACCATCTACATAATTAAATTGCTTTCTACTCAGTTTTTTTTTTGCATTTTTTGGGCGGCTTTCATAAGCACATTTTGGCCCGAATCGGTGTCAACGTAAATGATTATTATTAATCCAACTTTTACCCACACACTTCCACATTTTCCGTATCTCAATTTGCATAGCAAATCGCTATCCAACAAATGGCCACATCCGTTTTGGATAAGTGCTGGATTTCCGTTGCGGAAGTGACTCTTGTGACATGTCTTTTTTTTTTTGGGAAGTAACCTCTATGGTTTCTTCAAAGTTTTCTACCCAGGCAGATCTATGCAGCATCGATCTGGCCTTTTTCTTTATATCTCTCTCGCTCTTTCTCTTTCTTGCACTGTCCCTTACGTTTTTCTGTTTTCTATCCTCAATTTCACTGTCGTGCAAAAGTACATTTATTGACTTCGTGACGGAAATGAGTTTTTGTCGTAAACTTTTATGGCAATAAACGTTGCTTGTTAGCATTTGAGGCTACCGAAGTAGCTATAGAGACTGGAGCCAACTGGCAGGCGAATAAAAAAATATAAAATAGTAAGAAAGCTGTAGTTGAGTATACTCGGCTGGAAGATACCTAAGAAATCGATTTTATTTTTCGTTTTTTTTTCTTATTGAACTGGACTTGAAGAGATTTTATTTTTCTAATTTTTTGTCAAAGCATGTATTCATACGCTACATCCAGCATTAAACGTTTGGACTTTCGTCCAGAGCCTGTATTTCGTATGCACATAGATGCTGTAGTCAAGTATACTTGACTGGGAGATACCTAAGAAATCGATTTTATTTTTCGCTTTTTTTTCCCCTAATTAATCTGGACTTGAAGAGATTTTATTTTTCTAAAATTGTTGTCAAAGCATGTTTTAATACGCTACACCCAGCATTAAACGTTTGGACTTTCGTCCAGATTTATCAACGGCGGCGTACATTGTTTTACATCCAGTCATATTGGACTGTATTGATGAAATTGAAACAGACCCTGTATTTCGTATGCTAGTGGATGCTGTAGTCAAGTATACTCGACTAGGAGATATCAAAGAAATCCATTTTATTTTTCGATATTTTTTCCTAATTTTTAACTGAATTTGAAAAGATTTTATTTTTCTACTTTTCAAACAGATCCTGTATTTCGTGCAGATCCTGTAGTCTAGTATACTCGACTGTAAGTAAACTAGACTGAGAGATACCTAAGAAATCAAGTTTTCTATTGTTTTGTCAAAGCATGTTTAAATTCGCTACACCCAGCATTAAATGTTTGGACTTTCGTCCAAATAGACACGATGAATTTGAAATATACCCTGTATTTTGTATACCAATGGACTTGGATTAGTGAAGGTGGTTAGCAGCGTTAGAAGGGTATTCAAGCAAAAGAAATATTCAGTGCGGAAATTGCACTCTTGGCACTGACTGCCGCAGGCAGATTCATCCGCTTCTAGCGCTGACTATGGAAATCATAGCCATGGTCATGGAGCATAAACATATAATGCATATGGCATATAGTATGTATATATGCATATATGTATGTGTGTATGGTAATATGTATAAATAAGTAGACTGGCAGTTGTGCTACTTTTTAGCTCGTCCTTTCGACGGCATCTCACACATTGACACGCTGCATTGAAATAACAGCCGGCAATTGTTGGGGGGGGGGGGTGACTCAGGGTGGTTTGGTGTGGGTGCTGGCGAGGAATGCGACGATTCCTGGCGAGCATTTTCCATTACATTTGCTGCGTCACGGCACATTTCTCTCGCATGCTGACTAACCAGAGCCAGAGTCACAGTGTTGTGTGTGGCAGCTCTTCCGTTTCCTGCCTGACAAGCCCTGTATACCACCCACTTACATCCCACCACCCCTCACCCCTTACCCCCTTACCCCGTCATAAAGTGTTGTCTGTTGTTATCATATCTGGCTTTTGTTTCATTTCTGTTGTCTCATGCTTTTAATTCTTTTAACAATAGCGCTAAAAGTTGTGCATTGAACACTTGGCTGCACCAGCAATAAAAAATACGGTATATACATATATGTATATACATTTATATATAAATGCCACGGAAACGGCGTTGTAAAGTATATCAGACCACGCCCACTTTCTACGCCCCGCGTGTATTGCAAAAGATAACAAAAATATTGTTTGCCGCAATGCAATTGTTGCCAAAGAAGAAACCGAAGCGAACGGGCATAAACTGCAAGGGAGCGGGCGGGCGATTGGGCGGTGGTTGATAAAGAGGGGGAGGGTGGTGGTGGTGTGAATGCTACGGTTTTTCATTTGTTTCACTTTATTCACACGCCGCAGCGAAAGTTGGCTGCCTGGGCGCAACGTGTACAGCATCCGTTTCCGCTGAAAAGTTTCATTTCCCATACGCTCCTGCCGGCCTGGCAGTTCTTGCTGTTGTTGTTGTTATTCTTTTCTGCTGCTGCTTCTATGATAAAGCACAAAATTAACTTTTGAAATAAAACAACAAAAGCAACTTCAGCTTCATATGGGCAACAGTCTCGATGCAATGATAGGCATCCTCGGCCGCCTCTTCACTCATCTACATTTCAATATGTAAAACAAGCAACGTTGCGTAAAAATCTTAAAATAAGAAATAACTGGCATTTTTATTGGGGTGATGCTGAAGTTTCAATACCCTGGCAGTCATGTGACAAATATATGATAAAGTAAACAAATGTGGACTAGTACTCGATATTAGGATACCATACTTAATATCATTATTATAGTATATGTTTCTGCCTAATATACGATTTGTATAATTAAATATAGATTTGTTCACATTTAATTGGTTTATTCAACCTTAATTAAAATACCTATATTGGGAGCTCGTCTTCTCGATCAAGAATATATGTGCTCTATACGATATTATCGAATTTATCTAACCCACTGCACCACTGTATCAAAGAAAGGGGCAATCAAATGTATGGGAAGCATCAAGTAAATTTGCTGGCGGCCCAAAGAGACCCAGCCGGAGAATAATGAGGTAACATGTGTTTACAACTGTTGCCACAATCATTGCTGCCACAGTTGGTGTATGTGTGTGTGTGTGTGTGTGTGCGTGCGTGTGGCACACCTTACATCAGCACATTTGAGTTTTAGGCACGTAAAAAATATGAAAAATTTCGCATACACAAGTTCGTAACTCTGCGCAAAATCGCGAAGGACGACGAAGGATCTTTTATACCGTAGGCATGCATATTAAATATGAAATCCAGAGTCGTGCTGCAGCCACTTCATCTATGGGACGCACATGGGTGAAGGGAGCAGAGAATCAGGACATTGGCAAGTTATTGGGAGCACGCGCTCAACTTCTCTACTGCTCTGCTTGTCCTGCGCTTCTCTCTCCCAGCATCACTACAAAAAGCAATCAAATTGCAAAAATTTGTTTCATTTTCTACGATAACATGACTTGAATTTGATGAATGCCTTGGCAAGCCAAGACCGGCAGCTGTGGAAATGAGCAGGGGGTCACGAGGGGCCACTAGCAAGGTGCAGGACAAAATGAAAGCTAGAATATTGGCAACCAAAGCCAGCCAAATGCCAATCTCAGCGCGCTTTTTACGACGCCAGGGAGGAGCGGCGAGGCACAGAAAAAAAATGTGCAGATATGGCCAAATGAAAGAGTTATGAATCCGCAACTTTGTTGGCCCTCGACGCCCCAGGCGCTGCTGCCTTGCAAAG
The DNA here is from genome assembly GCA_035045305.1 of Drosophila maculinotata. Classification (NCBI taxonomy): domain Eukaryota; kingdom Metazoa; phylum Arthropoda; class Insecta; order Diptera; family Drosophilidae; genus Drosophila; species Drosophila maculinotata. Next base: position 215,786 of record JAWNPD010000592.1, on the reverse strand, counting down.
TCGAAAGAGAGAGAGAGAGAGAGAGAGAGAGCGGCGAGAAGTGAGTGGAGCTCGTATGAATGCCAATGCCGATTACTAATACGCCCCGTACTCCACCATCCCCAAACCCCCAAACCCCTCTCTGCTCTCTGCTGCCTGCTGCCTAGTCACGGCCTACAGTCGGAAAAAAATATGACAACGAATTGTTTTTTTGAAAACACTAATACTATTTTTTATTTACTTCCATAAAATTCTTATATATTTTATTTAAAAATCCCACGAATAATTTGCTGGATTATGACAAAGTTCCTAATATGTTTATTTGTGTATTTATTTTTTTTAAAATCATGATTCTTAAAATAAAAAAAAAGTATATAATATAAAAACATGAATTTAAAGGCGCGTTTCTAAATGCTGAAGCATTTTTCCGAGTGTGATTGAGGATTAAAATAAATGCGCCGCATTTGTATGTGCTGCACGGAGTGGAAGGAAGCGCGGCAAGTCGATATGTTGGCAAAGTGGGTTATGGCTTATGGCTTATGGCTAAGACCATACGCGATAACCGCTATTTATGTATACCAGTCTATTTCGTGGGGCAGCTGCACTGGCCACCGACTGCTCCGGCTCCTCCTCCAACTCCTCCTGCTGCTTTAAGCACTTGACGCCTTCCGGGCAAACGAACATCAGTTGGAAAAACAATTTTTGGCTTTCTCTTGCATATATTTGAAGGGAGCCTGCTCCAGTCCCTTCGGGCGGCTTCTACCAACGTCAAGTTGACAGGGCCCGCTCAAAAACGCTTCGAAAATTGTAATTACGACCACGTCAAAAGCAGTTGGCGCACAAACAAAGCCTCTGCGGCCAGAAGTAAATGACCAAAACAAGTTGGCCTTTCTGCCTCCCAGCCCCCCAAAGCCCGAAGGTCATTGTTGAGTGCGGCCAACGAAAACGTTGAAAATTAAAATTAAATTGCGGCCATTTTAGAGTTTTTGCCGCTTCGCTGACATGAAAAACGGCAATAAAATTGTAATTTCTGCATAATGGAAATGTTCGAGCAGTCAACAGCATTATTCTTTGCAGTAGAGTTCCTAGACTCGACCGGCTCCCAACTCCCCCTCAAGGACATGTCAAATATAAGTACAAGTAACGCAGTTTAAGGACATTTTTGTTTAGCTCACAATTAAGCGCAGTCATGTTAGCATAATTTCAAGTGAAGTCTCATTTCTTTAATTAAGTAGCTATTATTCTGCGTATGATTACTGACAGCCCCTGGCACGTTCGAGGGTCTACTCTACATAGGGACCTCAACGTGGATACAGTGGAGGAGCAGATCGCCCGCCAATCTGCAAATTATTGTGATAGGCTGCGTAGGCACAGAAGCCGCCTAGCCTGTCCAAGGCCGTTCACTAGGCTGAGGAGGCGTAACGTCGGAGTTGGGCCGCCAGTGAGAAGAAGGACCTGAGCAGAGACGCCGTAATTCCTTGTTATTGTTATAGCTATATTTTTGTAAATTGTTTATCGAAGTGACAACACTCTGATTAAGTCGGTGTTGGTGAAAATAAATAGAAAAATGAAAAGTCAAAAGGTTAAATGAACCCTGTTTCTGTTCAATAAATAATAACCAAAAAAAATTTAGCTATTATTACCCTTTTCCACCTGGCATCCGACTGTGAGCATACATTTTCTTAAAATGAAAAATAGTTGAAAAATTATATCATTGCAGTCATACAATTTACAAAGACTGTTATCGATACAATCATTATTTTTAATACGTAAGCTTTGTTGGCACAGTGTGCGTTTAATAAGATAAATAACAATATCTTTGCTGGCCATCCTCTGGGCTCTACCCCCAACACATTAAGCTGCTGTTTTCCTACTTCAAGTATCCTTCGATTCACCTTGTGGACCAATTTGTGAGCGTAGCTTTTTGTAATCATTAGTGGAAAAATGATGAACTTTGTGCTCCTGCTGCTGCTGCTGCTGCTGCTGCTGCTGCTAAGCAGCTTTTGACATTTGGCATATTCTTAGCATATGCATTCGCAGGCACCCTCCTCCACTTCAGTGTACCAATATATATATATATATATGTGTATCTCTGTACATGAGGGGGTCCACTTGATTTGGCATTTAAGCCGCTTTGTTGCCAAGGGCAACTCAATTACAGTTGCCTTTCACATTTTCAAAAGGGCAGCCATTGCATAAATTTCACCCCCAACCCTTATGCATAGCACAAAAGTGTTTGCTAGTCACATTATCGAAATGTTTTCATGAATCAAAATCGGCAAAATGTTGGCAGCCGGGTAGCATTTCAATTGCGCCATATATGACACATCATCAAAGTTGGCATATTTCATTATTCGACTTTGATATCCCCGCTTCCACCTCCCCCCCCCCCTTTACCAACACCTATCCATATCGTTTGCGTGTTGCGTGTCAGAGTTCAATATGGCAAATCCATGGAAAGCAACAAAACACAATCAGAAACACAAACAACATTCAAGTGTTACACTTTACTCGATCTAGATGCCGCATGGTGCGACGGTGGGTGCAGCGTGCAGGGTGCAAGAAATTTTCATTTCATTTCGCGCGTCATTTGAGGCGGCGCCGCTTGAAATTGTTGCAATGTTGCTGTCGCTGTTATACCCTATAAACATCAATTGAGTACTGCAGGGTAGATATGTATTAATTAACCGAAAGAATAAAATCCAGATTGAACCCTGTTTTTAAGTTGAGATCAATAGGGACATTCGAAATTCGAATGTTCATTTTGAATATGTTAATCCCTTAGTTTATAATGCCAAGGCACCCTAGGGTATTTTTAAGTCAAGCACTGTTGATGAAAACACTCGAACTTGTTGTTATTGTTCCATTGATTGAAATCGCATAAAAACAAAGGCAGCCAGAGGCGTTGGGCGTATTTTTGTGTTGCGTGATGAGGGGGAGAGAGAGGATATGGTATATGTGGTTGATAGAGTATATAGGTAGCCTCGAAACTGTTTTTCCATGTCTCGTAGGGGCGGGCATCAAAAATATTTACAAGTGTGTGTGGCGCAAGTTTTGCCGTTCGATATTTTTGTATTGCGTTACGTTTATGTGAGGGGTTGGCGAGGGGGGGTAGGGGCAGTTAGGAGGCGGGGCAGGTGGCTGTGATTTGATTTGCCTCATGCCAAGTTAACGTAAAAGTTTTGATTGTTTTTCGCGTTTCTCCCCTGCCAACCCTAATGACAGTCGAGCATGCCATGAAATATGAGTTGATTGCCCAAAAAAAAACGCTTGACACTAGATATAGCGCCGTCTATTGACGGGTTATAAATTAGATCGTAAGTCTGGCCGTCTAAGGGGGAAATTGCTTACAATCTTGCAGGTCGCCCTTTGTCGCTGCAAAACAAGCTCATTAGTCAGCGGCAATTACTTCTAATTAATGTGCTTTTAAGAAGCATAAAATTTCTGTTAAATTTGCAGCCAAGTTGTACAGCCGCCGCTTTTTGGTCCTGGCTAACAGGCAATGCCTTTTACCTTTTCTTACACGCCAATTAACTCTGAACGCTCATTACAGACTGCTGGTGGGGGAGTTGGGGGTTGGGGGCTGGGGACTGGCTAGTTGTGTCACTCTTTGGTGCAACGGGGCGTATTAATTAGCCACTCGAAGCCAGAGTCGCCCACCTCACGCTTACGCTCACAGGTAGACAGGCGCAAATGTTTCATTTTGCAGGCAGTTTCAAAAACTGTCCTCCTTTACTTCCCTGCCCCCTGCCCCCTCCCCCCGCATCATGCTCTTCCTTGGCATCGTCGTTAGCATTACGTCAACTAATTGGCTTCATTTGGGGTTGCCTTGTGGCTGCTGCGTGGCGCTTTTACTTCTGTTGCCTGTCGACTGCAAGCGAACTCTGTGGCTTGTATGTGTATGTATGCATGTGTGTGTGTGTGTGTCAGGCAATCAGGATTTTCTAATTGGCAATGAAAGGCGCATAATTTATGAATATATCGCGCACTTATTTCATGCCACACTTGCCAGCTAATGTTGCTGCCGCCTGCACCTTCAGCATACAGCATACAACTAACTTACTTATATAAAGCGAATTTCAGTTTGTGGCGCTAATTGCGTTGCGATCGATACTCGACCTCTTACCGAGTTGGCAAACAGACTGACAATATGTTGGGTCTTGTGATTTCCGTTTTTGGCTTCTGGAAACAACAGGAAAACGTCAGCAGCGCAACAAAATGCCTAAAAAACTAAGTTTATAAAATGCTCGACTTAAAAATGCCATAAAATTAACAATTATTCAAAAAAATATATATATTTATATATAGAACATTAATGTGAATGTGTCATGTTCAATTAAATGTGAGTTTAACCACTGAAATTGCTTGGATTTCAGGACAGTTATCCATCTTGCTTAAGTTTGTTCAATTCAAATATACAGATCATATTTTTCTATAGATTTGCTAGAGCACTCTTATAATCTTCTAAATATTCACGCTTAGCCCGACTAAATTCATAAAAATCTACTTTATGCATAACAAGTTTGCTTAAGATCAGATCGACTTTATAAAATTTGTTTATACATATTATACCCTATTATAACAACAGCAGGGTGTTAGCAAAAACATAACCAGCTAAGCTGGCAACAAAAAATGCACAAGCGGCACTTTACACGAATTATTTTTTGGCTAGGTACGTAGAATGTGGTACGTAGAATGTGGCATGTGAAATCGCCAAATGTAAAATTTGAAAAGGAAAAGAGAAATAAAATAAATATCCATCAGACCGCAATTCACTTGGTTTTTCGCCAGTGCGAGTCGAGTGCCAAAGTTTTGCCTTTTTATTGCGCATTTTGGACATGCCGGGAAAAGTCAAAAATTGCACTTTTCCCTATCCGCTGTATGAAATAGTTGTTGTTATAAGTATGTGTGCTGTGTGTGTTGCCTTTTATTTTAATTTCCCACGACGGCACATGGGGCGTATGAGCAGTAAGAGCTGCCTTTCAGCTGGCCCTCATATTTCACCCTCTCCCTCCCTCCCTCTCTTTCTGTACATTTTACGTTAATGTAAAAATTGTGCACTGATGTAAGTGCGTCTTCCGCACTTCAACGCCGTCCGTCCAAGCGTCTGACAGCCACAAACCAAACAACCAGCCACCCCCTGGAAAAACTCACCCCCCCCCCCCCCCACTCTCCATGCTCGCCAAACCACGCTCTTGTTGCCAAAAACCATTCCACGGTACCTGCGCGCATTTTAATAAAAACGAATTAAAATGTGCACTAATATGCTTTTATTATTTATGTTTATATTTATATTTATATTTATTCGTGTGTGCATGTTGCAAATAAATTGCACTCGACCAACGTAAAGTGCACACACACACACACACACTCACACACACACACTCAAAAATACAAAACAAGTAAGAGTGCTCGAGTGGAGAGTGCACGACTTGCATATAGCCTGTATCCTGCCCCATCATACATATGCAAATTCACAGTTACTTTCTTGCAGAAAAACAATTGATTCTTAAAATGAAATTATTATTGCAATACGAGAAAATGCATTTTAAATATGCTCTGATAACCTTTAAGTTATGTTCAGGCAAAGGCTCATTGAAATCAATATTTATCGATAGTTGTTGACTATGTGTTATCGACAACATAGTAAACATTCTACTTTTCCTTCCTAATTTCAGCTCTATAACTCTCATAGTATCTGTAATCCTACAATATCAAAATAGATTCATCTGTTGATGCTGATTAGGAATATAGTATTAACTTTATGAATGCGAAGTTGTACAACTACTTTTTTTAGCCATTTTCAATGGGTACAGGGTATTGAAATATATACGTGTGCATAGCACATGTATCTTCATAACAAGTTGTATCTGTGTGAGTGCCTGAAAATGTGTCACTGTGAAAATTGCTTTGTCAGCATTAGTCCACATCCATCCAAAGTCGATCCACACACACGCACATACACACACTCGCATCTCCTTCACATTCTCATGCATATTATATAATTTTCCATATGCGGATTAGTCTTAAGCCCCTGAGCCGCCCACAGGGCCAACAACTTGGCAACTAACTGCATGCAGCAGCAACAATAACAACAACGACTACGTGAGCACCACATTCAACCACCACGACAGCAACAACACCAACAACACCAACAACAACGATAGTTACATAAACCGCTTTTGGTTTGGAACTTGAGTTTGCGGCTGGCAGCGCGACAGCGGCTTATAATTTGTTTGACAAGCATCAAACTCGCAACGCCTCACCCCACCCCACCAGCCCCTTGGCTATATAGTTATACCTCGCTCTATGATTTGATGTGCGGTTAAGACAAAAATCGGTAGAGAAATCCGCAGCGCAACGACCATATACCTCGCCAGCCCACCTCTGCTGGATGCCAGCTGTATCCTCAGCATCAGCATCATGAGCATAAAATCCGATTGTCTCATATGTATTATGTTCCGTTCCACCCCCTCTCTCTCTCTCTCTGTCTCTCCCTCTTGTTGCCTCCCTTGAAAATATGAATTGTTAAGCATCTGATTATGTCGTAAGCATTTTAGTTGAATGCCCCCGCCATTAGTGGGCAAATGTGGCACAGAGTACCTATGTATGTGAATTGTCGTCATTTGAGTCTCAAGTTTCTACTGCATATTGTTTGACTAGCTGATGTTAACGGGCTTTGATCGACTATATATCACATTTTTAAAATCACATAAAATAAGTTGTAAGTCGATCAAGTAAAAATCTCTTTTTTAACAGCAAAATTCAAGTCAATCAGGCTTTAAATGAACATAACAAATAACAGTTTTAATTTAATTTTGAGCATGTAAGGATTGGTTTTTCCCAAATTTAATGTCAGTCTAAAATATAAATTTGTATTTGCATAAAGCTTATCTGAGATAGAGATTAAATGAGAGAAACAGAGCAAACATTGCGCAATGATTTACAGATGTTTTGAATGCTTTAAAATAAATCTATTGATTTATACAAACCCACTTCGAATATTGATCTGTGGTTCATAAAAATCACGTACGACCTGTGCAACCTGCAGCTGCTTGCATAATTCACCGGGCGGATCGACCCAAGCGTGCACCACTTCAATGGCCTGCAATGCGTTGCTCATCTCAAAGAGCAGGCCATGACCAAAATCATCATCCAGATGCTTCGCCTGCTCCACTTCACCCACCAGGTTGTACAGCTGCAAATCCAGCAGCAGCCTCCTCGCCAGAATAACCGGATTCTCAGTTCTTTTCAGCACCTCAGCCGCTTTGCTATCAGATTGCGTCACCAGCAATTGGGTACTGAACTTGATGGTGTCCTTGTGCCTAGTTAACGGTGCTGTTGTCGAGTCATCTGTGATTGATATTATCAGCTAGCATTCTTTCTATTGCATCCACATCCACTTACCGTTATCATATGCATTAATAGAATTCTGCCAGACTAGCAGCAGAACCACAAATGACAAAAGTTTCATGTTTACGTTCAATTCAACTTCCAGTCCCTCAAGCAACTGATTATCGAGCGGCGGCTGATCGGACCCAGAACTCGGCAGAGACCCGTTATCAACTGCTGATAGCTCACAGGTCAAAGCTTGCCAATTCGTTGTTGCATTTGTTATGCCCTGTAACTGTGGAAAATCGAGTATATGTTGTATCTGTCTGTCAGTGCAAAGAAATCTCAAAGCGTTATAACTTTGTCAAAGCTGACCCGATCTTCAAGTCCAAGGTCATTGATCATGATTTGTCCTCCTTAATAGTTCTACATTCAAAGTTGACAAACTTCCTATTTTCGGATTTCATGTCAAAAATCATGACAAGATCTTGACATGTGAAGTCCCTAAAAATGCCCTTCCCAGACTTCAAAGTGCTATAACTTTGTCAAAACTGACCCGATCTTCAAGTCCGAGGTCATTTTGATCATGGTTTGTCCTCCTTAATAAATCTACATTCAAAGTTGAGAAACTTCCTATTTTCGGATTTCATGTCAAAAATCATGACAAGATCTTGACATGTGAAGTCCCTAAATATGCCCTTCCCAGACTTCAAAGTGATATAACTTTGTCAAAACTGACCCGATCTTCAAGTCCGAGGTCATTTTGATCATGGTTTGTCCCCCTTAATAAATCTACATTCAAAGTTGAGAAACTTCCAATTTTCGGATTTCATGTCAAAAATCATGACAAGATCTTGACATGTGAAGTCCCTAAAAATGCCCTTCCCAGACTTCAAAGTGCCATAACTTTGTCAAAACTGACCCGATCTTCAAGTCCGAGGTCATTTTGATCATGGTTTGTCCTCCTTAATAGTTCTACATTCAAAGTTGAGAAACTTCCAATTTTCGGATTTCATGTCAAAAATCATGACAAGATCTTGACATGTGAAGTCCCTAAAATGCCCTTCCCAGACTTCAAAGTGCCATAACTTTGTCAAAACTGACCCGATCTTCAAGTCCGAAGTCATTTTGATCACGGTTTCTCCTCCTTAATAGTTCTACATTCAAAGTTGAGAAACTTCCACTTTTCGGATTTCATGTCAAAAATCATGACAAGATCTTGACATGTGAAGTCCCTAACAATGCCCTTCCCAGACTTCAAAGTGCCATAACTTTGTCAAAACTGACCCGATCTTCAAGTCCGAGGTCATTTTGATCATGGTTTGTCCTCCTTAATAGATCTACATTCAAAGTTGAGAAACTTCCAATTTTCGGATTTCATGTCAAAAATCATGACAAGAAATTGACATTTGAAGTCTCTAAAAATGCCCTTCCCAGACTTCAAAGTGCCATAACTTTGTCAAAACTGACCCGATCTTCAAGTCCGAGGTCATTTTGATCATGGTTTGTCATCCTTAATAGTTCTACATTCAAAGTTGAGAAACTTCCAATTTTCGGATTTCATGTCAAAAATCATGACAAGATCTTGACATGTGAAGTCCCTAAAAATGCCCTTCCCAGACTTCAAAGTGCTATAACTTTGTCAAAACTGACCCGATCTTCAAGTCCGAGGTCATTTTGATCATGGTTTGTCCCCCTTAATAAATCTACATTCAAAGTTGAGAAACTTCCTATTTTCGGATTTCATGTCAAAAATCATGACAAGATCTTGACATGTGAAGTCCCTAAAAATGCCCTTCCCAGACTTCAAAGTCCCATAACTTTGTCAAAACTGACCCGATCTTCAAGTCCGAGGTCATTTTGATCATGGTTTGTCCCCCTTAATATATCTACATTCAAAGTTGAGAAACTTCCACTTTTCGGATTTCATGTCAAAAATCATGACAAGATCTTGACATGTGAAGTCCCTAAAAATGCCCTTCCCAGACTTCAAAGTGCCATAACTTTGTCAAAACTGACCCGATCTTCAAATCCGAGGTCATTTTGATCATGGTTTGTCCTCCTTAATAGTTCTACATTCAAAGTTGAGAAACTTCCAATTTTTGGATTTCATGTCAAAAATCATGACAAGATCTTGACATGTGAAGTCCCTAAATATGCCCTTCCCAGACTTCAAAGTGCTATAACTTTGTCAAAACTGACCCGATCTTCAAGTCCGAGGTCATTTTGATCATGGTTTGTCCCCCTTAATAAATCTACATTCAAAGTTGAGAAACTTCCAATTTTCGGATTTCATGTCAAAAATCATGACAAGATCTTGACATGTGAAGTCCCTAAAAATGCCCTTCCCAGACTTCAAAGTGCCATAACTTTGTCAAAACTGACCCGATCTTCAAGTCCGAGGTCATTTTGATCATGGTTTGTCCTCCTTAATAGTTCTACATTCAAAGTTGAGAAACTTCCAATTTTCGGATTTCATGTCAAAAATCATGACAAGATCTTGACATGTGAAGTCCCTAAAAATGCCCTTCCCAGACTTCAAAGTGCAATAACTTTGTCAAAACTGACCCGATCTTCAAGTCCGAGGTCATTTTGATCATGGTTTGTCCCCCTTAATAAATCTACATTCAAAGTTGAGAAACTTCCTTTTTTTCGGATTTCATGTCAAAAATCATGACAAGATCTTGACATGTGAAGTCCCTAAAAATGCCCTTCCCAGACTTCAAAGTGCCATAACTTTGTCAAAACTGACCCGATCTTCAAGTCCGAAGTCATTTTGATCACGGTTTCTCCTCCTTAATAGTTCTACATTCAAAGTTGAGAAACTTCCACTTTTCGGATTTCATGTCAAAAATCATGACAAGATCTTGACATGTGAAGTCCCTAACAATGCCCTTCCCAGACTTCAAAGTGCCATAACTTTGTCAAAACTGACCCGATCTTTAAGTCCGAGGTCATTTTGATCATGGTTTGTCCTCCTTAATAGTTCCACATTCAAAGTTGAGAAACTTCCTATTTTCGGATTTCATGTCAAAAATCATGACAAGATCTTGACATGTGAAGTCCCTAAAATGCCCTTCCCAGACTTCAAAGTGCCATAACTTTGTCAAAACTGACCCGATCTTCAAGTCCGAAGTCATTTTGATCACTGTTTCTCCTCCTTAATAGTTCTACATTCAAAGTTGAGAAACTTCCACTTTTCGGATTTCATGTCAAAAATCATGACAAGATCTTGACATGTGAAGTCCCTAACAATGCCCTTCCCAGACTTCAAAGTGCCATAACTTTGTCAAAACTGACCCGATCTTCAAGTCCGAGGTCATTTTGATCATGGTTTGTCCTCCTTAATAGATCTACATTCAAAGTTGAGAAACTTCCAATTTTCGGATTTCATGTCAAAAATCATGACAAGAAATTGACATTTGAAGTCTCTAAAAATGCCCTTCCCAGACTTCAAAGTGCCATAACTTTGTCAAAACTGACCCGATCTTCAAGTCCGAGGTCATTTTGATCATGGTTTGTCATCCTTAATAGTTCTACATTCAAAGTTGAGAAACTTCCAATTTTCGGATTTCATGTCAAAAATCATGACAAGATCTTGACATGTGAAGTCCCTAAAAATGCCCTTCCCAGACTTCAAAGTGCTATAACTTTGTCAAAACTGACCCGATCTTCAAGTCCGAGGTCATTTTGATCATGGTTTGTCCCCCTTAATAAATCTACATTCAAAGTTGAGAAACTTCCTATTTTCGGATTTCATGTCAAAAATCATGACAAGATCTTGACATGTGAAGTCCCTAAAAATGCCCTTCCCAGACTTCAAAGTCCCATAACTTTGTCAAAACTGACCCGATCTTTAAGTCCGAGGTCATTTTGATCATGGTTTGTCCTCCTTAATAGTTCCACATTCAAAGTTGAGAAACTTCCTATTTTCGGATTTCATGTCAAAAATCATGACAAGATCTTGACATGTGAAGTCCCTAAAATGCCCTTCCCAGACTTCAAAGTGCCATAACTTTGTCAAAACTGACCCGATCTTCAAGTCCGAAGTCATTTTGATCACTGTTTCTCCTCCTTAATAGTTCTACATTCAAAGTTGAGAAACTTCCACTTTTCGGATTTCATGTCAAAAATCATGACAAGATCTTGACATGTGAAGTCCCTAACAATGCCCTTCCCAGACTTCAAAGTGCCATAACTTTGTCAAAACTGACCCGATCTTCAAGTCCGAGGTCATTTTGATCATGGTTTGTCCTCCTTAATAGATCTACATTCAAAGTTGAGAAACTTCCAATTTTCGGATTTCATGTCAAAAATCATGACAAGAAATTGACATTTGAAGTCTCTAAAAATGCCCTTCCCAGACTTCAAAGTGCCATAACTTTGTCAAAACTGACCCGATCTTCAAGTCCGAGGTCATTTTGATCATGGTTTGTCATCCTTAATAGTTCTACATTCAAAGTTGAGAAACTTCCAATTTTCGGATTTCATGTCAAAAATCATGACAAGATCTTGACATGTGAAGTCCCTAAAAATGCCCTTCCCAGACTTCAAAGTCCCATAACTTTGTCAAAACTGACCCGATCTTCAAGTCCGAGGTCATTTTGATCATGGTTTGTCCCCCTTAATAAATCTACATTCAAAGTTGAGAAACTTCCTATTTTCGGATTTCATGTCAAAAATCATGACAAGATCTTGACATGTGAAGTCCCTAAAAATGCCCTTCCCAGACTTCAAAGTCCCATAACTTTGTCAAAACTGACCCGATCTTCAAGTCCGAGGTCATTTTGATCATGGTTTGTCCTTTAGATTATTTGCAGTTCCGCACTTAAATTTTTGGCATTTTCTTTCATATTTGGAGTGGATTTGTTTGGCCAAACTCACACCGTTTTTCAGTCGCGTCAGTCTAGAGTTTTATCTGGCACTGGGCCAGTTGTTTAATGATGCATATGTGTCGCCACCATTTGTTATGGACAGTATATCAAGTCGGTGGATGCTGACACATTCCGGCAGTCCAAAACCAATTAGGAGCAGTGCCAAAAATATCAAGTAGGAACTTAGTACACAGAAGAAGAGTTAGTTCATTAATGTCACTGTACTTTTTCAATGAAGTTAATGGAATGCTTGGAGAGAATTAAAATACATAAAACAACTAAAATTACAACTAAATCCTAGACAAAATCAATTTTGCCCCTTGAAACTATAGAGTTGAGTCACTATACATATTATCATTATTGATAGTGCTGACTATATTTATATATATTTACATAAAACATAACTTAAAACAGCTTATTTAAGCAGGTTTTTCTCTCTTCCCTTTATTCAAACATTGTGGATATAATTTTTTAAGTTTCTCCCGTCCAGGGTTAGTGGAACACAGTACATGCATAAATGAAAATCAAGAAACGTGAAATACTTTCAGCAGTCGGGCGATATCATCAAATTTCATGCACTATCAAAGTCAATTTCCTGTCAGCCGCATAGCGGCAACAACAAAGCCTGCGGGGCCAACTCTGGTCGAGTTTCGTCCTGCTTCATCTCGTCCCATCCCGTCTCGTCCCGTCTCGACCCGTCTCGTCTCGTCTTCTGCCCGGCAGTCACAGGAATAATTTATTCAACTGGATACGTTGGCCGCTGTTGGCGGTCCGACCGTCGATGGCTGCCCTGCGGTTCATTGTCAGTTAAGCTTTTTAAAAGAAAACCACTTAGAATGTTGACATTATCCTTCACTTTCTATTTATTTTGTCATTTAATCAACTTCCTGCTTGACTGTCGTCATCCTCGTCCTTGTCGTTGTCGTCGTCGCTATGGCGCACCCTCCATTTTCCTTTTGGCGGTCTGATTTGCATATCAACTGCGCGACGGGGACGGGGATGGGAAGCGGGGTACTGTGAGGTGGCGCCGCATCTTGACGCTGGACGCCACACAATTCCACAGTTGTTGTCGCCGAGTATTTGCGCCAGTCTGCGCCAATCAGTCAACGGCGCTGCCATTGCTCAACTTCTCAACTTCTCAGTTTCTCCCTCTTCTCCAGTAAATAAAAATTGGTTTTTGCCGCATAACCTGTGGCCTACCGCTTCTAAAAACCGCCCCCACCATGCCCCATCCCCAATATATACAGTCAATTTGATAGCTGACTGAACGACTCGCCAGCGGCTCTGAATCCCAGGCTCCTTGACTCTCTGCACTTATAAAAGAAAATACAATTTTGTACTTAAATTAATAAAATGTGCTAGAACTAAAAATATAAATTCGAATTTCAAGAACGGTTTTTGGATTCCAAAACATTCTATAATGTTCTTAAACCTATCCAGACTTGTCTTAGATAAAGTATTCAATTGCTTATAGTACAATATTATGTTCTTTAAATAAGAAATAAACCGTATTACACTTTTTTATTTAATTGAAGAACTTTTGTTCTTGTTTTTTTAACATTAGGATTTCCATCCCGTTTGTACTTGAATTTATGACAGCACTTTTCGCTGAGTGTACTAGCTTGCTCATTTAGCGTTATTTAAGCAATTCTATGAATATTTTAAAGGCTTTTGTTTGGTCACAGCAACCCATAAAAGGTTTAGTGTTTCACCCGAAGGAAATGCAAGAAAGCTTCAGTAGACTTCAAGGCAAATATTTCAAGTATAATATGTAAATAATGTGGAATGAGTAAAATGAGTAACTTGCATTTCCTTGGCTCCTTGAGTACCTCGGACTCAGAAATTTGCCTTATGTGAGCAACTAAATAACTGTCTCGGAAATGTACAGGATGGGGAAGGAAGTGGTAGGGCTGGGATCACTTATGCCATTCATTTCACTCGCCACATTATGAGTTGGAAGCTGAAAGTCCGAACCCTAAGCCGCATTTGGGCAACCAGGCGCACAAAGGCAAACCCACTGGATGGTCTATTGTTTTTGTGTTTGGCATGAAAATGCTTTTAATTTGCCACTTTGCACATAAAATACAAAATACTTATTTGGAAAAATAATATAAAAAAAAAAACAACAACAAAAGCCGTGCATTAGTAGAAAAGCTAATTTATATAGCCCGCAACCATTTGAAATTGGTAAAGTGCGGATAGAAAGTTGTTCTAATGCATATAGCAGACAGATGTATAAATATTCTTGAACAGATTCCATTCCTATGCGATTCGACTAACTATTTGCGTATCTTCGATTGCCCAAATTCGTTAAATACCGCATTTCAATAGATTTTTTCTAGATCTCGATAGTTATGATCGACTTACAGCTAGGATGCTTAACCATATAGAGAGTACATTCACTCAATCAATTTTAGCTAGAGCTCTCTCAAATTTCTATTGCTTTTGTTTATGACGAGTGTTTTTGCAGTTGATTCTAATGAAAACCGCGAAACAAGTCGACTCGAAAACACTCATCTATATACTCTTCAGCCAGCAGAGAGATATACAAAAGCTAGAGCTATCTCTGAAGTGGGCAGACGAAGGGAGTGGGGGAGGGGGACTGGTGCAAAATATGATAGGCAACTTTTTGTTGGCTTGTTGTTTTTTGTACTTAAAAGTGCCTCGCTTTTGCTTGTTGCTTGTTGCTCGGCTTAATGCTGAAATAATTACGCACCAAAGTTGATTTTCAACGTACTCGAGGATATTTCCATGTCCTCTTCATGGCAACCACCCTCGAAACTAACTCTGAACTCAAGTACGTGACGCACCAATAAACTGCAGGCATCCAACAACTATTCTAGCTGTGTGTGTGTGAGGGTGTTGTGTGTTTGTGCTTTGGAATTGATTAAACATAAAAAAGAGATCAACACAAAAAAGTGGAAGCTTCAAAAGTTGTGGCAACAGCAAAAGCATTGCATACTTTATGGCTCTCAACTATGGCAAATTCAAGGCAAAAAGCTGCATTCGTATTTCAAGTATGTGCTTATGCCTGTGTGCATTTTACTTTTAATTACGAATATTTCATTTATTTTATATATTGGAAAAAAATAGATTGATCAAATTCGCATTCTATACATTTCTCTTATTTATGACTGCACGACGATGATTCTCCACTTATGCCGTATTTCCACTACAACATATTTTCCCATTCGACGGAATATACATATAAATTTTTTCCATCCATTTTCTAAATTTTCTGCCTAAACAATTTGTATAGAACAACACACTTCCACATACCCTACATTCCATTCCACTTGTAGTTTACTGTATGCGAGAGTTAATTAGAAGTCTATTGATAATGTTGAATTGCAGTCTAATGGCGAGCAAGTTTTCGGTCGCTAATTTTGACCACAATGTAAACTCTGGACATGAGAGCTATGCGCTCGCATTTATTAATTAAAATGCCACAAAAACGCAGAGGCAAACAAAACACAGAGCACGGCACAATGTGGCAGTCATTAGGGTTCGGCAAGTGTGCTCATCAAAAACAGAACATCATTCAATTCAATGACACCATGTTTGTTAGTTTAATTATGGGCGCACACTCGCACACACACACACACACATAGTCAAGCATCGGCAAACTGCGGTCTGTTATCATTCACAGTTACAACAAAACGGCGCTCACAAACAGCGGCAAACACGCAAACAAGCAAACAAACAATCAAGAGTAAACAACAGTGTTAACTAGTAGGCATCATTTTTGTTCAATTTAGCCGCAGGCATTTTGCATTTGATTTTTAATTATATCGCGACAGGTTGAGAGTGTTTCATTGTGGCCGGCGGCCTGATAACCATAAATGCATACACATGTTTCCATAATATTGCATTTGTTATTGCCATTCAAGCATATTTCGATTGCAATTTCAATTTCACATTTGAGGTTAGCTTTCAAATGCATTCCCCTTATACATATATTTGAAATTCGAAATCACTAAATATTATATTTTATATTGCGAATAGCATAGCTTGTATTAAATGCAACTCATGCGGAATATCATTTTGGTAATGATATTTCGTTTGCTTATTTATTTTATTCATTTTATTTTGTGGGGCAAATAAAAACACTCATTTTTATTTCTAGACTCTTGAGCTTTTATCAGTAGCTTTTATTCCAAACGAATAAAATTATTTCTAAATTTTTTGTATTACTAAACTATCTTTCTGGTAACTACGGTTAACTTCTATTGGCAGCTTGGCTAATTGGCTTTTCTAAGGCTAGAAAGACACCTAGAAAACGTAAGTTTTAAGTCTTAAGTTAACATATGCAACCGGAATAAATACACACCCACTCACACACACACACAAACACACACTGACAAAATCCAATCAACGTATTTTTTTTCTAATCAGCAAAGTATAAAGTAAATTCAATTACGCGGCGAACAGCAGCTACTTTGTAAATCCCCAGGATCACACGCCTAGCAGGAGCGCCGAGTGTGTACCGTTATTTGCATATACTCACGACTGTGTGTAATGGCATCTGAAGGGGTGTGCGTAGGCGTGATTGCATGTGTGAGTGCAAAATTTGTCCCAAAAGAAATTTTTGAAAATAAATAGAATTCCGCTAAAGTCAAAGCCAGGCAAACAAGCACGAGAGAGATGTGCGAGTAAGGGGGTGTGGGTGTGGGGGTAGGTGTAGTGGGGTTTACGGATCCATGGCAACTAATCAGAAATTCCGTCTCATGCGCGACCATTTCCACCAAGCGGCTTGCACCCGTGAAAATAAAAAAAGGAAAACAGAAAGAAAGAAGAGAAAAGCGTACACTCGTAAGCAGCGAGACGGACAGATGAAGTGACGGACACGGCGGCGGGGAGAGAGAAAGTAAGCAACAGAAGAGCGGAGGGGAAGGGGGGACAGAGGCACAGCAAAAGCAGCAGCCAGCGCTTGGGATTATGCAAAATTCAATTTGCAACTTAAATGTGTTTATTTTGCGTTACGCTGGGGCAATTTTTATTTTCACTGAAAATGAGGGATTTACTATACAGAAAAGAAGCAGCAGCCGCAGCAGGAGCAGCAGAGCAGTTACAGCCAGGCAAGAGTAAACCGAACGGGTAGTTCCACGAACCTCGAATCTCGAACCGAGCAAAGCCACCAACCAATGAGCGTCACCGCCATCAATTTTCCAATCTTATTGAGCGTTTAAAAGTGTGTGTGTATGTGTGCGTGTGTTTCTGTGTGTGTGTGTGTGGCGACATCGTTTGCTGCCTTGGCGTAAATTGCTGATTTACAAACAAAATGTGATTTTCGCAGTCCAAACCCCCCCGCACAACAACCCAGCTTAACCAACCAACCCATCCCCACACCCCTCCCCCCTCCCTTCCCCTGTTCAGCGCGACCGCTTTTTTATGGAGCAACCGGCAACATAAACAGTTTCCAGCTCCTTTTGCATAATAAAAAGTTTCAAGACAAATTGCCAAATTCAATTTAATAGTAAATTTGGTTGCCATTTATTTAATTTGATGACCCTCATCGGGCCCAATCAAAATCATTGAACAGCTTTCACATTATTCGTCACAGCAACGACACAGCAATAAAAAACCGAAGCAGACTTCATATGCCGGCTGGCCACCAACTTTTTGACACACTGTCAACTTTTGGGGGGCAGGCACAAGATTTCTAAAATTCATAACGCACTTTTAATTACGTGTCAGTCAGTTTACTTATGACAACAACAGTGAAATTAACATTCAAAATGCTGCCAAAGTTTCGGAGGGGCCCAGGGATGCGCATAATTTATGCCGCCACTGTAATTTGACAAGCGACTCACAAAACCATTCCGAGTATTTCGATGCACTTAAAAAATTATTCAATATACATGCGATTGTCAAATATTGAAATGATTTATATATTTTGATTCTAAAAAATGCTTTTTATTGAGCTGTCAATTTTAAAGTGAAATATATTTTCTTTGATTTTCATATCAATTTATTTTTACACATATAAGTATTTTGTTTGATTGAAAGGAGCTACATTTTTGCTGAGTGCTGTCTCTAATGAATGTCAGCGCCATTGCGCCCACAAATGACAGTTGAATGGAAATTTAGTTTTAAACAAAGCGTCCGCCACACTGTCACAAAACAGGCCACACAACCTCCCTCCCCCCCTCCCCCCACACAGCTTCACCTTCTCCCCGTCAACCGCGGTCTACAAGCAAAATGTTTTAGTTGTCGCACGCAAATTAGCTGAAAGTTTTGCCCGCTGGCCAGTGGGCGGGGAACTGGGCGTGAAAGTGACAGTGGGAGGGGGAGTGTGAGGGGGAGGCGCAACTGTGCCGGCTGCCGTCTTGAACTCTGATAGGCCCTCCGACTCAGAAGCTCAAATGAATATTTGATAGCGCTGCAAGAGAAAACAAATTAAAAGCGTTGCCATAAAGCTTGTTGCATTCTTTATGGCGCTAATTTAGGTAGAACAGCAAATGACACTAGCAAAGAGAAGTGGCGAAGGGGGAGAAGAGGCGGCGACACAAACTCGTTTTATATAACGGGCCAAGTTGCAAAACTTAAGACCCTTTGCCCCATGTAACGTCTGCTGCCTGCTGCCTGCTGCCTGCCCCCCTGCTTGTGTTTGAACGCACATTAATTTCAAAGGGCTGCAGTGGCCAAATTATGGTGGCAGAAGGGGTTGAGGGGCAGTGGCAGTGGCAGGCAACAGCGGCAGGCAACAGCGGCAGCTGGCCAAAAAGCTTTGAAAACCACCAAACCACATTTCAATGTTGCAAAATTTAGTCGCACAACTAAATGCTTTTAAGTGCATTTGCCTGTTTACTGCCACTGCCACCGCCAGTGGCCTATGGGGTAGTTGCCTATAAAAGGGTAGCAAGGGGTCAAATTTTGTGCCAAAAATTCGGCTGCTGGGCATTCAAGTAGAGTTGCGGCTCACAACAAATGCAAATAACTGACGAACTTTTCCATGTCGTACGACAGCTTGAGGTGTGTGCTGCAGTTGTGAGCGTGTGCAGTTTGTTGCAATGCAAACACAAATTATAGCATCTTTAAAAATTCGAAATATTCTACAAAATTGAGAAATGTATAAGATCCTTGCCACGTCCTAGGACTCAACAGAAATTCGACTTGTTTTCAATTAAAAAATGTAATCAATAAAATTATGATGAGATATCGATACATAAGATAACTATTTATTTGTGCTCGTTTCACGAGAGTGAGCATAAGTTACTGCCAACTGTATGGCATTTGGAAAGCAGCAGGCCCACGCGGCGTATACGCAATGCGAAGAGATGCCACATAAATGTGTGGCGATTAAACGGCAACAATTAAAAAGGGACGTCAGATCGCCATGGCTCAGCAATGGTGACAGAAACAGGGCGCTGTCTGCTAGTGAATATATTCATACTACACATATTTCGAATGGGGCGGGGCGGGGGGCGTATACTCATGAATATTCATTCGCTATTTATGTAAATGGGCAGCGCGCACACTTTTGATAATGTGTCGCGTTTTAATTATGAATTAATTGCGAATGATTTCAACATCATGCATTTTAATTGACATGCCATTCTCTGCCAGGGTGTGTGGGTGTGTGGGTCTGTGTGTGTGTGTGAGGGACGATCTATCTGTAAGGTGTCGCACACATAAACACAATGGCTGCGCGACACACATATAATTTATCAGCCGTCAGTTTTGGGGGAGTATTGGTTGGTTGGTTGAATGTTTGGCTTGGAGGCAGTCTCCATTGTGGTCACTGCTCGTTTCAATCAATTTCATTCGTTATCATTATTGACATTTTGTAATTTAATCGTGTGCTTTGTCGCATACGTCACACACACACATGCACACACACATGCACGTTGCAGGCTGCACTTAACTTTATCAGCTTGTTTGGCCATGTGTCGTGTGGCCATCAGCCCCAGCTTGGCTGCCATTTATTTTTTGTTTTTCGTCCTTTATTTATTCGTGGCTGGCAAAAAATGAAAACGCAAACAACAACAGCAGCAGCAGTGGCAGCAGCAGCAGACGCTGGGTGTTGGCCATGTCATTGACTATGACGGTGGCCCAAATGGCAACAGCATGTCAACAAACTTCCTTCCCCGCTCCCTCTCTCTCTCTCTCTCTCTTTGTCTCTCTCTCTCTCGGTGGCATGCAATTAATATTGACCGTCATGTAGCTTTGTCTATGCCACAAATCCTGACAACACTCCCGTGTCCACTCTTTGCTGCACTAATTAGTCGCGGCCACAATACATAAATCGCGACCATCCTAAAAGGCAGCACATTCTAAAAGGTAAAGTCTGCCTCAAGATATTTATTTATCCAAAAAGGACTATCGATTTTTTTCGATGATAGCAACTGGATGCTGAATCGATAACAGGAATCATGTAATCAAGTTATACAACACTAAAATATAGTTAGGGAATCACTGAAACTCAAGTTCTTCGCTGCGATTCAACTACTAAAGCATTTTGTGGGTGGGTCAGACGAAATCTGGTCTATCGATGGGTACTATCGATCATGTAATCAAGTTTTACAACACTAACATATAGCTAGAGTACATACTATTCAATGTGTGGTTCAAGCAGTGCAAAACCTTAAAACATTTGTGTGTGGGTCTGATGAAATGTGATTAGTCCTTCGGCTGGCAACCTCATAATTTAATTAAATTATGTCGAGGTGCTCACATTGTCCGAGCAGGCGACGTATGCTGCTGGTCTGTGCTGCTTGCAGGGCTGATTTGGGATTCAATTACGACAGCATATGAGTTTTGAATTAAATGACCTGAAAACAGTCCCTTTTTGCTCTGGCACTCAAGTATTCTCGAGTAACAAACACATTTTACGAGCTAATCAACGTAGGTAATGGCCAAATTAGAGTTGGCCAGAGAAGCGCATGAACTAAATTGAAGTCCGACGGGCGGGGCAGAGGAAAAGAACGATCAAATTTGCAACTGTCTGTTGACCTGTCAAGCACTAAAAAAATAACAAGTAAAATCTGAGTACGATATTACCGACTCTGGCACACCCTACTAACTATCAATAGGACCATTGTCTTCACAATAAAAGGATACATTTCTGATATAATTAGTGAATTATTTTCATGAAAATCTTAGGATATGTTCTTTGTTTATTTTCAGGTCTCAAGAGATAATCTTTAAAAATTCTCAAAACAGGCGGAATTCAGAAATCTCATTGCGTAATTGGAATTTAGTTTCGTATTCCGAGCTCATCTCAAATATCCCTACCGATCTATTGCTATAGTCAACATGCCCTAAGCAAACATACACACACACACACATCCTAAGGCGGGAGCCAACAAATGGCCAGCATATTGAGTCCTTTGTTGTCCCCAATACGCTCATATTTGCGGTCATGTGGTGCGGACAGGACAAGCGGACAGGATGGGTGAGTAAGCAATGAAAAAATAAAAATGTACATAAATACATACACACATGCAGTAAGTATGTATGTGTGTGTGTGTGTACGTGTGTATAAGTAGTATGTACATACTTAATCGCAGTGATATCCTTAGTAGGACATAGGGCAAATGAAGCTCACCAATGGCACCCAAGTGGGCTAATCAGCTAAGCAACTGCACACGCGGACCCCCCAACCCCACCCCTACTAAGGTTGGGGTAGCTACATCCACATATACCTATTGCCCACTGGAGTACTATTCTCGTAGAGAGTCCTCGACTCTTGTTGGTTAGTCCGTTCAGTCCGTCAGTTTGCTATGAACTTAAAAAACAAGAAAACAAAAAATGAAATGAACGTCACAGTTTGAGGTACACGACTGTAAGATACTCTGTCATATACATTTATGATCATTTACTTAAGATATATCCAACAAAATAGCAAACCCGAACAGACAGTCCGATGAACATCCCTTAAAACTCAGCATACCCATGGGTACCTTAGGAAACAGAGTATCAAAACACACACACAAACGGAATGACCATTTTTCCGACGATTCCTGCCAACAACAGCAACCACAACAAGCACCGCAAGGACAACGACAACGACACAGAACAAAGATGAGTCAAAAAGCAAACTTGAAAAAAAAGAAGCGCATAAAATGAAGTGGCAAAACGTAAACTATGACTGTGTTCATATGTGTGTATATATATGTGTATATATATATATATATAATGTATATATGAATGTGTGTGTGTGACTAGGTTTGTATTTTTATTTGCTTTCTGTTGTTATTACGACTCCATTGCGTTTAGATGGAGATTAAGTCGCATGCTCCATGGTCCCACACTCCTTTGCTTGCCCCAACCCCCAAACCCCATACTCCAAACCCATCCTCAACTGGTCTCTTACGCCTTTGCCATTGTTGTTTTTAGCAATTTTTTTTGCTTTATGAGCAGTTTATTTGCTGTCAGTGTGTGGATGTGTGTGTGTACATGTGTGTGTGGTGTTCCTGCCAGCGGCTATATAGGATATTTGTACGACAGACCGACCTAGCGACTGAACGACAGGCAAGTGAGATAACAGCAGCGTAGCCGCATTTGTTTTTATACCCTTACTTAGGGTATTATATTTTTGACACTATATATGACGTAAAAGCTTTATAGGCATGATGAATATGGCCAAATCGACGTGGCTGTTGTTGCTGATCAAGAATATATATACTTTATAGGGTCGGAGATGCTTAATCCCGGTTGTTAGCCATATTAAATAGCTTAAGGGTGTATAACTATAATAAATTGCTTTAAAATTTGAGCTAAATAATTTAATTGTTTTTTTTTATTTCTTTACTCCGCTTGAAACTTAATGACTAACTGTTGCTTACGATTGGATTTTAATATTCTAAATTTTCACTATGTCTTCTAGGGTATAGAAACTTCGTTATTCCAGAGTAAACTTCTCTTTGTTGTTGTTTTTGCAATAACAAATGAAAACTGTGAAAAAAATAAAGCGGCGAAATGAAAATATTGTATGCATATTACACGAGTGCCGCTGCTTGACTATTATATTGCTTTTGCGGGGCAAAAGCTGGAGCGGTAGTCATATATGTGAGCGCTTTTATTAGTCACTGTCATACACACACACTCACACACTCGCACACACACATGTTCGGCCTGCTCATAGTTGCTCCCCAAAGTGCCATCGAGCAAAACACTCTTGATGTGTGCTGATAAGGGCCGCATGGTAATTTTTGTTTTTGGCCTGCTGTTGTATAACTTTTGGCAAAAATGTATTAAAAACAAACAAACACACACACACACCAGCACTCACTCACACACTTACCTAGGCTGCCATTCTGACTACCAAAACTCAAAAAAAAACAAATGAAAACTGAAACACAACAATAAAAAAATAAAAAAACATATGACAAGTGAAAAATATGCTTAGCGCTGTAAAAACGAACGTGTGCGTATACTTATTTGTGTGCATGTAAAAGTGGTGTGAGTAGTTGCCACATAAAAGAAAATTGACTGTGAATCTTATATTTCCCCAGCGAACTGTTCCAGTAAGTTTTTTTTTTCGTATATTTTTGCTCTGCTTTTTTATCGCTGATTTTTGCGTTGTGCAAAATTTTTAATTTAGCTTCGCACAGTGCCACAAATGTGTGTGTGAGTGTTTTTTTGGATGTGTGTGTGTGTGTGTAATTTTTGCCATATTTTCGCTTTTTGCCACGCCAGACCAGGCCAAGTGACAATGGCAGTTAAAGCAGAAAGCCAGCAAGCAAGGCAGCATCCGATTCCGAGGCGGGGCATTGGATTTATGCTGGGCTTTTGTGTCGACGACACACTTTGTTTGAGATAGCGAGTCGCTGGTGACTCTGGCAACGGCGGCAAATCGCAGCAAATGCAAACAATACACAAACAACTACCAACAACAATAGTAGTACTACTCTCAACTCTAAACTGTAAAAGCGCAAACGGAAGCGGCAACTTGCAAAATGGCAGCAGCGGAATTTATGCAAATAATGCAGTGACAATCGCTGCAAGGGAAAATCCAGCTAGTGATATGAAGGCGTTAGTTAGTATATGGGCTAATACTGCACTGAAACGGCGGATGACATCTACGGATCTTTAAAGTATAATCTTTTGCCGTAGTTGTCTTTTGGCTTATGATATTTATGCATAATTCTAGACGTAGCTCTTTAAAAACGATAGCTACATTTGACAAGATCTTAAAAAGTTAAGCTATATTTTGTTTATTTACTATAAAGTGCATTTGTCTTGTACATAAGTGCAATCCTATTTAACCTTCATCAACTTGAAAAAACTTGTTATTTCTTGCATATTTTTTGCCTCGTTCCATGTGTATGTGATATGTATGTCTTTAGCTTGAAATCACAGGCGCCTTCAAGTATAATTTCTCAGGCATATAAATAAATCACGTCTGTCTGAAGATAAAAAGCTTTATTGGCTTCATTTAGGCAGCATGAGTAGCAGCAGCGGTCTCGGCCTCAGCAGCGGCAGCTTAATGAGATATGCGTTACGTATACGCCGCGTAGGCCGCGACCGTGGCACGCCCATAAGCGGGCGCTTGCGTATGGGGCGCATAATAAATTTTCATTTTAATGACTTAACGCATAAAAACACGGGCAACAACAACAACAACAGCAACAAAAACAATGCACAGGCTTACAGGTGTTGTTGTTTTTATTACCATTTTCATTTCATTCCTTTTGTGTTGTGTGTGTGCTGTGGTGTTGTTGTTGTTTCTCTCGTACATATTTCTTTACTTCATTTGTTACGCATTTCTACCTTCCGCAACACACCGCACAGCCCCCTCGGCCCTTCATGCACCCAAGAGGCATCGCGTAAATGTGTTGGCAAAACATTTTTATGATGACGTGCTAAAGGGATCTCAGTGCTAACTCTCCCATCTAACAACAGACACCACTCCCCCCCCCGCCCCCTCTCCCCTCCCTCTGTACCTTCTCCTCCCCCTGTCACCGCTCGCTTACGACTTTGCCGCTTTGCAGCAAAAAGTTAATTAGAAATTATGCTCGAGCTGCTATAATACAGCACACACGCGTACACAACACCTTTGGGTTATTAGACAGATATACTCGAATACACATACACACACATACTCACACATACGCACACACACACACACACCCGATGCATTAGGGTAAGGCTAATTAATGCCACTTTTGATGTGTGCTCTGCAACAAAAGCGTGACGCACTTTAAACTGCGTGTCTGTCGATGGCTTTAATTTCATTTCATTTACAATGCTCAACATTTGCCTAGACAATGTCATATTTATGTCATATATAACAGCATAATTTTGAAAATCATGGCAATGATAGGGTAACAATAAAGCACAATAAACTGCGACTGACCGATATGCCAACACTTTTCAAGACATGTGGCACTGTACTAATTTTGACACCAAAAACGAATAAACTTAAAATGTGGCATTAAAATATAGATTTGGTCTATTGACCAAAATGGTCTCGGGATTGACAATCGGCTCAGCTTTGACAAAGTTATGGGAGTTGGAAGACTTGGAAGACTTTTCAAGGTTTGGGCGCTTTTAAAGCCAATTTTTTATTTTAATTTTTGGCGTGGTTTTGAACAGAAAACCTTAGAATAACTTTTCTTATAGTTTTTTTATACTAATTATGACACCCACAATTGATTAAAAATATAAATTCAAAATAAATTTGTTAAAAATAAAAATTAGAAAAAATGACAAGAACAATGACATTTTTTCACCAAAAAAGGACAAAGTTATGGGGGTTTTGTCATTTCTGGAGTCGTTTTTGACAGAACAATGAGCCACCTCAGAATCACTTTGCCTATTCATATTCTTATCGATATGCAAATATCTTTTAGAGAATATACCTATTAGTATAGACTTTTGACTTGCTGTTGCAAAGAAAGACATACAAATAGTAGATGCCAAAGTAATTGAATATTTTCTATTCTGCATTTGAGTCATTCCCTGGAGCACGTAAAATACGAGTATCTGGGGGTGGCAGGCAAAGTTCTTGATAGAAGTAATGGGAATTACATTTGGCGCATGGCGGAAGTTCTTAATTTGCCAATGCGTACAAACAGATGTTTATCTCTGTGAGTGTGTGTGTGTGTTTGTCTCCCACGCTCTCTCTCACACCTGGCTGCAACTATCAGACAAGTTTGTCAAGTGAAATTTATGCGAGCAGCGGCAGTAATTGAAGCGGAAATCCACAAGTAGCAGCAGCAGCAGCAGCATTCACATCAGCAACATCAGCAGCAGCAACTGAAGAAGAAGCAGCAGAAGCAGAAGAAGCAGAAACTAATAATTTACTTTATTTGCACCTTTGAAGAGTGCTCGTCCTTGTGAGCTCGTATCCTAGTAGTGGTTGAACTTTTACACGTACACATGCCATCAGCAAAATGGAAAAAGTTTCGCTTTTTTCTTTCATTCTGTCTTTGGCATCTCACTCGCTCGCACGTTTGCCAGGCGGCCCCATCTATCGTGCAAGCTCATCAGGACGCGCAAATTAAGAAAATTATCATGCATCGTACCTAGGCGACGAGGATGTGTTCCCCAAAGCCGTGGGGCAAAAACTTTGCCAAGCAGAATCCAATTAAACATAAAAATAAAATAAATTGTGACATTTTCCAATTAGCGGAGAAAATAGTCGGAACAGCAGCAGCAGCAGCAGCAGCAGCAGCGGCAGCGACAGCAACAAGAAAGATGAGCACGCTGACAACATGTGTCATCTGCCACCTAACTGTTACCATATCCACAAATGTATATACCCCATAACCCATAGTCCATAGCCCATATCCCAACTCATTCCCCTTCACATTTCAAAGACAAATGCTGGCACCAAGATGTCTATCGGTCGCTGGCGCTGACTGAGGCCGACAAGGAGGCTAATTAATGGCGTCAGTCACATAACAACAACACCAATAGCAAGTAAATATTACTCTAGTTACTGATAGACTAGAAAGATACCCTGTACAGGGTCTATTACTTATTTGTGCTTAAAGTTCTTGCCACACAAGAAGGGCAAACGAGTCTTCAAGTAGGTATCGATTCCCTATCAGTTTTCTATCCTCACTCCTCACTTTTCCTATAGTTTGTGAGAGATAGAACAGCTTACTTTAAAATGTTGTAAGTCTTTTCTAAATCAGCACCTCAGCATCTTCCTGGCGATAGGGACGACAGTGTATCTAGAATTTGTTTGGTTTCTATTGGCTCGAACCTTTTCTTTTGTCAGTCGCATACATATGCTATCAATCTATAATGTTTATAGGGTATAAGAGCAATGGCAACAGCTGAGGACAATGAGAGCATTTTCCCGGCTGCAAATTACAAATGAGCTCCGTTGGAGGACAGACACTCGAATGTGAAAATAATTGCCAAAAATAACACAGCATTTATTTATGCTCGAATACACTCGCTGCCCCTGCTCCTGCTCCTGCTCCTGATCCTGCCCCTGCTCCTACGCCTTTAGCTCCGCCTCCTAGCAGGCTCCTCTCTAGCACGCCGGCCGCACCGAGCTGAGGTCCTTTCGGTTTCTCCAGTTTTTATGATGTTGCCCAGCAATTCTATAGACAGTTTCCTAAATGCGCAAAAACACATAAAAATGTTGAGCAATTTCTCCGCTTTGCTGCGGCCCTTTTGCTTCGTTTGCTTTGCTTTGCTTTGTTTCGCTGTTCGTTTTGCTTTCTTGCAATTTGCAACTAATTGCTACAAATTAATTTTAGTATGCTTTTAATGGCATTTTGAATGTGGTAAATGACGTCGACGGAGTTGACAATGATGCTCTTTGTGTTTCAATTGCTGCCAAAATGCAAGAGCAAACAGCCAAAGGGGGCTTGTCAGTCGTTAAAGCCCAACTGCATGATACTCTGTTACCATCTTGAGGAGAATGTATCAGAATCTATTATTATATATTTGTAGGTCTCTCCATAAGAAATCACGGAATAAAACCGTTAAACTAACATAGATTTTACTAATTCGAAAATATGACAGAAAAAATCGTAGCAAGCCCATTTTACATCTTAAAAACAGAGTATTAAAAGCAAAAGGATTTTGTGGCTTACTTTTTGCTTAAATTTAATGAGCTGCGGCAATTGTTAGAGTATTACTAGACGTCAATGCCAAAACAGAAAAAGTACAATAAAAAGGCAGAGTAGAAACCCAAACCGAACTTCAATTCAAGCCAAACAATAAGCCGCATTTACTTCGTTCGTGACGCCTCAAAAGGCAATCTAAGATGAAAGTTTACAGTTTACAATATTTAAAAAAAAAAAAAATGGTAGTCTTAAAAATGCAGAGCACACAAAACCGAATGCAAAAGCGTGAAGGTTCATTAGGCCACCATTGTGTGAGCTGCGAGCTGCGAGTTGCACACTTCGGATGAAGGGTTCACAGTTCGGGTTCCGGAGTCGCTGGCATTGGGCGTTAGACGTGCTTGAGCCGTAAATCAAATCGGCGTGTCAACAACAAAACTAATTTATGTATTTACGAGTGTGCTGCCTGATTATTCATACGCACTGTGTGCCGAAGTCTGACTGCGCCACTCTGCTCTGGTCTGCTCTGCATCAAGCTGCTCCTTGTTGACTTTCATTAGCTTCAATTACGCAGCAGTACTCGAATGTCCTGCGCATAACTCAAACGACAAATCAAATGCAGTTGCAGTTGCAGTTGCAGCTGCAGCTGCAGTTGCTGTGGCAGTTGCTATGGCACTAGCACCAATTGTTGCCACACGTAAACTTTTCAAATCGTTTGGCAGCCCATAACTGCCAACTACTGACCAACCCCCCTCCCCATGCCCCACCATTACCCCTCCTCTCATGCCATTTGATGCCCAGTCGTTGTCCTTGTCGTTGTCGTTGTCGGTGCTGTCGATGCAGCCGCCTGTGTTTGGTTTACGTGCTTAAATTGGCAATTAGCAGATTAATTGTCACTGGCAATATATGCGTCAATATTCTGTGCTACCGACACACCACAGTGGTATAATTGATATACCAAAAACTGTGGATTACCTCATGTGGAAAATTATATTTAGATGTGTTAAGACTGTTTGATTTTCAGTTTACCCAAAATATTATTATTTAGGCTTAATTTAACTAGTCTTTAAAAATAGTAATAAAGTACTGCACAATAATTTGAATAAAATAACTTCTGCTTTAAATATGTGCTGTTTTCTGCTATCTAGAAAAAATGTAAGTAAAGCATACAATTTTCAAGGCGTCAGCTCCAATACCATCACACTTACAGATTATTCCTCACTTTGCGGGTAAAATTACACCACTGTGCTGCAGTAAGTTCTTGCCGCCCATCATGAACATATGTCTGTCTGTCTGTCTGTCTGTCGAGCAGGGTGTCCAATTTGTCTGCCAGTCTATTCGTCTGTCAGACCCTTTTACATGTAGTTTGCTTTACGGCCCTGTTGTTTACATAATTGTTGCATTGCTGCTGCTGTTGTTGCTGCTGCTGTTGCTGTTTGATTTCACTAACGAGCATTAGCATAAATTGCATGGTCAGTGGGCTCAACTGGGTCTCTGCAACTGGGTTTGGGGTCTTCGATTCTGTTGCCATTTTGTTCGATTGCCAGCTGACCGCTGGATGCATTCACCGTTTGACAGCACGCGTGCACGTCCCATCAGACAAGTTTGCCAAATATCTGTGAAAATTGTGCAGTCAATCAATTGTAAATTTTTAATGAGTTTTCATTCATATTAACTGACATCGACTGGCTATTGGACGAGAGCGCTTTTGCGCCATTTGATTTTTGAGGCCTGCGGTTGGACCATACATAGTCTAAGTAATTTGTCACGCTAATTGCTTGCTGACTATGTGTGGGCCGGCCTGTAGGTGTAGTCTCGCATTACACTACAAATATATTACGTATACGTACTGTGAGACACCCGGGGGTATTCGTTGCCTGTGGCAACAACTGCCACGCCCGCATTATGCAATGCCAAACTATTACATCCTCATTCTGTGCTGCTCCGTAATGCAACTTGTTTGGTTTTTGTTTTCATCCCACCCATGTTCCCTATGTGCCCTTCTATTCCCTTCGCCATAATTTCGCACAAAGTATTTCCTCAGCACATCGACGCTGACGTTGACAACGATAATGTTTGTGCATCTGTTTTTTAATATACCCTGTGCACTTTAAAAATGTGTAAAAGGGGACATAATAAGATAGTAAGTGTGCATGTTACATGTATTAAGTAGCATCTCTAATCTTTAAGTATAATTTGATATGTTGAGTCGAAAATCCCTTAAAATGTACTTCCCTGAATTCAAACTGCCATAACTTTGTAAAAACTGACCTGATCTTCAATTCCGAGGTCATTTTGATCATGGTTTGTCCTCCTCAATAAATCTACATTCAAAGTTGAGAAACTTCCTATTTTCGGATTTCATGTCAAAAATCATGACAAGATCTTGACATGTGAAGTCCCTAAAAATGCCCTTCCCAGACTTCAAAGTGCCATAGCTTTGTCAAAACTGACCCGATCTTCAAGTCCGAGGTCATTTTGATCATGGTTTGTCCTCCTCAACAAATCTACATTCAAAGTTGAGAAATTGATTTTCAATCGGTAGGTCTTTTTAGCCAGTATTTTTCATCTTCACCTTAAAATTTTTGGATTTTGGGTCAAAGATCACGTGAAGTCTCTAAATCCCTGACATGTATACAGCGAATTTTCGAGTCGAGTAAACTCGTATTTCTATTTCTATTTTTATATTTTATTTCATTTTTGATAGTGTTGTAGCGGTTGTTTTAGAAACTGCAGTTGCTCGTACATTTCACTTGACTTTACTGCCACGTTAGCGTCCTCATCCTCATCTCCGTCGACTTCGACGTGAAACACAGCGTCAGCGTCGATGTCGACGTCTTGTAGCAGCTCAACTTATCATTTTATAAGCATTTGTGTTTGTTTTTGTGTGTTTGTAGGTTTTTTTTTGTTTTTTTTGCTTGTTTGCTTGACTGTTTTTGCAGTGTGCAGCAGCAGCTGAAGAAAAACAAAATATTTCGTTGCATTTTGTTTACTATTTGTAGTAGAACACCAAACCACCCACTCTGCCCTCCACCCGCAGCCTCTCTCAGCCTTGGCCACAGGCATTCTGTGTGTATTTTATGTGACAGATACTTTAAAATGTGGCAAAGTGGTTTTTGGCAATGCTCTCCGAGTGGGTGGCATTGTTGAAGTGTACGCGTGGCTCTCACATATGTATGTACACACATGTACTTGGCATCCCATAATTCTGTGCGGCTCGGGTCATTTGAAATGAAATTAATGTAAAATTATGTGCCACGTAAACTAATTTTTATGCGACGGCAAAGGGTTTGCGTCTGCGTCTACGATTTACGAGGACTCGCACACTTGCCCGCAATCCTTTCAAAGCATTCGTCGCAGAGCGTTTTATTGCGCTGCTGCTGCCACTTAGAAAATCACGAGAAAAAAAAGTTAGATGAAACAGCTAAATGCGGCACGACGAAACTTAGATACCCTTGCAGACCAGAGTGTAACTATTCGTAACAAAACTGTTTTAAACAATATTATATAGAGACAAGGTACATATATGTATTTATTTTATGAGGTCGCTGTTGTTTCCCTCAATGTGTTACATAATGTATAGCAAAATTAAAATACCTAGTGAGAGGGTATATAAAAAGGGAGCAGAAAAAAAAGAGGTAGCCGCGACGCGCATTAAAATGTTGCCAGGCGATGGGCAAGCGAGCGATGGCAGCGCACAGTTGTTGTTAAAGTTGAAATTTATATTAGGCCAACAAAGTCGCCAGGACGAGGCTGTCGTTGAGGACAAACGCAGCCGCTGGCGATGGCGATGGCGCCTGCTCTCAAGTGCTCATAAATTCACGAAAATTTCACAGCCAACGGACCTAACAAAATATAAAAAAAGAATAACGAACCCTTCAACAGCGCCAGAGATGGGTTAGGGGGGGTGGCAGGCGGCAGGAGCTCAGCTGGCGTCAGCTGTTGCAGGCAACGCTCGACACACTCGACTCTGGTTTGGCAACATAAATTGTTAAAGAATTGCCACTTTACAGTCGTAAGGACCACATAAGCCGGACAAATAAAAACCGCACGCTTTTCCGGCTGCGTTTCTACTATTTTTTTGGTTGCTTTGCGGTGCTATTGAAACCAGTCGAGAGTTCACCTCTACTCTGCGTAGCAGGCCATCCATACTATATAGTTAGTCAGTCTGTTGCCTGTTATCATCTTTATTTTGCCCAGCAAGCAGCATTTTGGCATTTTGCAGCAGTAGTCAGAGCACTCAGAGCTGGTCAAACAATTTCCAAATCATAAAAGCCAAACCGGAAAAGGACTCTCATAAAACTTGGCCGCTTTCATGCGGAGTGTCACTCGCATCCGTTTCATTATAATGCCGTAGGAATGTCAGCTCTTGAAGGGTTCTCTGTGCTGTCTTGCCATAATGATGACATTCAATTGACAGCGGCTGCTTATGGCGCCAATTGGGACGCATAAATTACCACTTAATAAAGGAGCATACAGTTCAAATCAGCACCAGAAATACAATCGTGAAGTTCTGGAATTGCTGTCTATTAAATTTCAATGAGAATAAACAGAAATCGGCTATTTTGGGATGCCGAATATGAAATTCGCATGCTGAAATACTTTTACCAGATACGCAACACTTAGTTTAATAAAATAAATATAGAACAATAATTCAGTTTATCTTTTAAGCAAGAACTATTTTCTCCCTCGACTGATTCAATTTTATTAGTTGCTAGACATATTATATATTTAATTTATTTAAGCTGGGAAAATCTTATAAAAATATAAAGTTTATTAAGTTTGACTCAGTTGTTTTCAAAAACCAAAAAGTTGCAATACCAAATCTCAATTATTTACGGACCATTCGCTTAGGAGCTATATATTATGCCGAACTTTATACGAATTTTGTGACAAATTTAAAATAAGCCGATCAACAGAAGCAGGATTACTTTTATTGGATTATTTGCACATATTTCAAACTACATGCAGCATACATGGAAACACTGTGCAATTTTCGGGTATCTTGTTACGTCTCAACCGCCTCCACTGCCGCCTCCTGCGGACACCGCAACTGACATGTGTGGACAGTAGCCTGCCATTATCTGTGCTCCCGGGCTCTCTTTGTGTGCCCATCGCCGTGAGAATCCTGGCGCTGCCTCGGATGCATGTGAAGTGGCGTGATTTATAAGCGCTTTGTTGGCGATAATAAACACTGGGCGAGTGCGAAGGACGAGACACGCCCACAGAGGTCGATGATGGGGATGAAAACACATGCAAAATAGTTTGGCATCTGCAGATGTGCACATCCTTTTGGTCCTGTATGTGCTGCGGCTGCCTTGCTTTCAATTTTCTTTGTTCGCTTTGCGGTTGCATTGGTTTTGAGGCCAATTTTTTACTAGCCGCTCCGTTGACAATAAAAATGGCAATAGACGAGGCCAGTCGAACCTAACGGTAACCGCACGTCGGTTGGGCAACGGACAACCAGCCCATATCATTAATTTTGCACAAAAGGACATTTCGCCTTTTGCCAAATGCAGAAAAGAACAGATCAACGGAACCGGACCAACAAATAAATAAGGCTGCCAACGACATTGTTGTGCATTGCTCAGCGACCTCGCTGCGCCTCCTTGGCATCCTTCCTTGACTCACTGTTATTCCTCCTGCTCCCAGTCCCAGTCGCAGTCTCAGGCTGTCTTCTGCTCATCCGAAATATGTTCGACATTTTGTCGGTCGCACGCTGCGTTGAGTTTTGCCAAATTGAAATTGTTTTCCCAAACAACAACGGGGCGCATCCGTAATATAAGATTGTCTATGTCTCTGCCAAAATCGCCATGTGTGTGCTTTTCTGGGTGTGAGGTTGACGCAATCATGTACTCTATTTTGAAAAGAAAAATATAAGTATGCAAAACTGCAAGACAGAATTTTAAGAAAAAAAAAACACTTGTTCGAATAGTATACACAATACATTAATGACAAGCAAAATATATACAAATTTAATTCGATTTTATAAAAAGAAAATACCAGAAAAATGAGCGTATCTACACTACGCGTTGTTTATACAACAGAAGTCGCGCAGGAATCTCCTGAAATCGTGAATGAAGTGGTCGAAAGTGAGGGGCCTGAAGAGGATACACAATCAACTGATTCCGGATCTAAAGCACCGCCGACTTCCAATCGCAGCACACGATCGAGGGCCTTCGGCTGCTGCATTGCCAAAGAATGTAAACTTTAAACCGAAATAGTACCATGAGTAGTTTAACCAGCAGTTTATTCCGTATAGACTTCTCGGATTATGCCAATCTGGTGGATTCGCTGCTAATTGCGCCACGATTGATGATACAACGGAAACCGTTTCGCCCAAATTCAACATACGGCTTAACGCTAACGATTCGAAACAATGGATTGGTATTTATATTATACTAGATTTAGTCGTCCCTCGCACTTTATGGCCCTTCAATTGCAGTATCCTCGCAGGATCAAGCTTACCACGGACAGTCCTACCGATACTACAATTTCTGTGCATAAATCAGAATTCAATCGATACATTGAGACAGATCAGGTGCTCAATGTCAAAATTACTATACGCAGCACAACTTACACTGCTATCAATCGTCCACGTCACATATTTATTCATTCCTTTCATCCGAACATAACATTTCAAGTGCCCATACTTGGTAAATAGATGCGGGTTCTTCTTCCGCTCTCAACTAAAAACCTCCTTTCAGTCTTGAAAGGCATGACCGAGCCGTCCATTTGTGAATATTTGACCCTACCCTCTACCGTGCCCGGGGACCGATCTTATTATGAAATGATCATTTACAATCCAACCAAGGATCCTATTAGTGTTAAGTACAGAAAGTAAGCTCAACCACTCATCATTAAACTATGCAGTTATAAATGTGTCCTCCTTTACACTATGCAGTAGCTTTAAGGGGCTTACCCTGAACTATTTGAACAAAAATGTGATGGACCCACAAGACTATATCAAGGTACTTGTCAAGTTTGATCCGAAGAAATTGCAGGAATACAGAGGATTCTTCAATGTTAAATTTAATGTGAGTATGTATCAGAGATAAATGTAAATCGTCAGCCAAAGCTGATCTAGAACTCCACTCCACTCATTTTGCAGGTCCTCCCAAGCTCGTGATCTTCTATTACACTCCAAAGTCAATTGCGGCATATGTAAGTCGAGGCTACATACCCTTTGGCTTAAACAAATTTGGGGAGGAGATCAAACGCTCGATTTTAATATGCAACGAGAGCCCACATGTTCTCAATGTGTCAACGGAGCTCTTCAACGATTCAACAGTCGACAGTGTCGATAAAGTGTCCCAGCATTCAAAGCTATCGAACAAATTGTTTGAGGAAGCTGTCAGCATGCATAGCGTTCTGCTCTATGATTTTGATGAGGATGGCAAGAGCGATGCTTTGTCTTTTAGTGCAGCAGCCGCTTCTCATTTTGATGTGGAAAACCCCGAAGAGCTCGAACCTCTGGCATCGTATGAAGTAACCGTGATATTTCGACCCCACTACGATGAGACATCGCCGTTTCCCGATGATGCCGATCCACCATTCTTTCAATGCACCAAAATCAATTTCTGTTTCACTGATGAGAACGAATGCATGGAGTCCCATTATGTTGTGGTTGATGGCCAAATTGGTGGCATTAATGTGGAGATCTTTCCCAAGACAATTGACTTCCGCAAGATCTATTTGGGCGAGGAGCATTGCGCTTTTGTTAAAGTCTTAAATGTGGATGGTCGGTAAGCGAACAATTTGCCAGATACCCCCAAAATAACATCAAACAACTTAGGAGTGACTGCCAAGGTCAAGTT
Source organism: Drosophila maculinotata (assembly GCA_035045305.1). Classification (NCBI taxonomy): domain Eukaryota; kingdom Metazoa; phylum Arthropoda; class Insecta; order Diptera; family Drosophilidae; genus Drosophila; species Drosophila maculinotata. Next base: position 179,810 of record JAWNPD010000592.1, on the reverse strand, counting down.
CAAGGAGTGCCTGGAAATGGAGACCTGTGGCCTGCGCGTTACGCCCGTCGACGGTTTCGTTCTGGCGCCCTGCGAACGTGGCATCTTTCACGTAGCCTTCTTCACCATTGTGTCTTCACGTTTCTTTGTCACATTACGCTTTAAGGTGGACAACGGCTTGTTTTATAATGTTATCATTAAGTAAGCTTTCTCACCTTTAAGCTACGGCTTCCCTCTTATACCGCTAAAACTATCTCAGGGGCATTGGCCAACATATTCAGTTGCGCACGTTTCCACAACTCGTGGAATTTGGCAGCATTCCTTTTGCTGTGCCACAGAAGCGTTATATGCTGCTCATGAATCCGCTGGCGGTGCCCATAACTCTGCAAGTGACTGCCTCAGATGATGGTGAGGAACAGCCTTTGGTCTTTAATATACGCGACTCAACCGAAATGCTGCCCATAACCATTAGAGATCCTATCAAACACCTGCAGCAGGTTCACGAGGACCTTCTTGCTGTCAATAATCTGGATCAAAATATTGAGTTGAGCACCAACCAACCCGATATGCTGTCTATGAAGTCGCTATCCATTAACGAGTCCGTGTATAGCGTACAGTTTGAAGAGGATGTCATGGGTACTTATATCTTATGCATACCTTTGATCCTTTCTTACAAAGCAGCTCATCTTACAGAGCCCATTGCTGGTATGGCCAATCAGCTGCTGAATAATCTGAAGAAACAAAAGATATTTGATAAATCGGAAACGGACAAACGCGTCATCCAAGAGGCTTTAAGTAGTCTCTTGAACTCGAATTACTTCAACATCATGAATAAGCATAACAATTTCATTTTCTTGGACTGGAATGCCATACCAAGTGATCCCACTGAAGTGTATTGCGACACTGAGATTATCTATCTCAGGCCCAACACGGGTCGAAGTATTACCATATTGATAATACCAAATCGCGTGGGCTACTTTCATCGATCATTGACTGTTCGCATATGTCCGGCAACAGCCGGAATCAACTCAGAGTCCAGTGAAGATCAGCAGCTCAAGACACTGATCAAGTCGGAATTCCTTTGCTCAAAGCTGTGGTTTGAGTATAACTGCTGTACGCCAGAAATCACCTGGGATAACTGTATCGATCTGACCGAACGCATTATCTATGCGGGTGAGGAATATGATTTTGAAATGGAATTTTACAATATGACCAATGTCGGAGGATTTCTACACTTTGATGTTATTGTAAGTTCACAATGAAGTACTTAGTTAAGTGAAACTTGAACTCATCTAACAATTTGAACAGCCCAATGAAATGAACTTTCGCGATGGCAGCTGGAAATTCTACATTGCAACCAATTCCCATGCGATTGCCAAATGTTCGGTCGTTTTTCGTGTGCTGCATAGAAACAAACTCTCAGGTTTGCTGAGGATTGTCGGTGATCCACATCCTTATCCATTCCATTTGTTTGCGAATGTTTTGCCCACACAAATACGCATTACGCCCAATGTGGTGCATATACGTCTCCAGGTTTACGAGCTGCACAAATTTCACTTTTATATTGATAATTATTCGCCAACAAACACGGTGCTCTCACTAAAATTGGTAAGTCTAAAATTAAAGACCAAAAAAATAACCGATTTAAAATTTAAAATATGCGTAATAAAAATTACCAAATTTGTTAAAAACAATAATATGTAATTTTGTAAAATTTTAGTACATAAAAAAGTTCATTCACCCAGAAAGACGTCGATTTCCAGTATCTAACAACGAGGGGCGGCAAATTGTCACCCGCTGGGCAGAGTATGTACACGACATTGGTGTCCCTGTTTCCCGATCCGGACCTATATCAGAACACACTATATATAGATCTACAGTTCGATAATGTCATGGAAATCAGCATTACCTTCTTGGTTCAGGGAGTGCCGCTGTACTTTGAGCCAAACATAAAAGACGGCTTCGATGCGGGAATGCTGTTCACGGATACAAAGGAAAACTTCATTGCAAATATTTACAAGTATAACTTCCCGGTCAAGGTAATAAACAAGGGATATCGAGATTATCGCTTGAATATAACACGCCTAAACACTTACAATCCCGCAATGAAAACGAGTGCCTGTGTAAATCAGCCGCTGACGGCTCGTTTTGATATGGTGCCCAAAGTGTTATTGGTGCCCGCGCGGGGGGAGGAGAACCTGGAGATACTGGTGACCAGCTATGAGGATGGTGTCTTCTTCTGCGACTTTATGCTGTCTGTCACGGATATGAAGTTTCCGGATCGCAAGCATCTGATTCGAGTGACAGTGCAGGCCACATTTATTGAATGTCAGCTGTTTTGGGATCGCAAACAGCTCAATTTCCATTTCCAACCCACTGATCCACTCAAGGAGCGAGCACAATGGAAAATCGCACAGCTAATCAACCAGAATAATCTGCCCATTCAAGAGGTGATACTGGACGTTGTGGGCCCATTTCGCATTAAGGAGCTCTATGAGCACCGCTTTGAAAAAAAAATTCGTATTGATATGACTGCAAAAGAGCCGAAGGACATTTATGTCAATCTTAATAAATCCAGCATGAAGCAACTGCATTGCAGACAGATCGAGGGACGCATCAATGTCTTTGCTCTGGGCAAGACACATAAGCACCTGAACCTGCAGCTATCCGTTGTAGTGCCTGAAATTCACATCCTGCAACCGGAGCTGGTGCTCTTCGATCGTGGTTATCCATACAATCATAATGTTGCGGTCATCAACACCGGCTGCACCATCGCTGATTTCAAGTGGAAACGCATTCAGGAGTCGCAGACGTTTATCGGCGGCGATGATTCAGCTGATCTGGTTGCCGAAGTCCTGTCTGACATTCTGCGCACACTGGAGTACGATTTCAGGTGCGAGGAAGAGTCCAACATTACGTTGCGCTATCAGCAATGTCGGTGTCAGTTCCACAAAGAGCATGAGGATGGAAGCGTGATAATCGACATTATCGATGAGATTATCAATGATCTCGATTTGACGCATCGCCGCTTCCTAATCCGCTTGGAAAATTTGCCGGCTTCGTTTGAGGACAGCGATCGTCACAGCTCCTCCAGCTATGTTCATCACACAATCGACTATATACTGGACGGACTGAACATCGAGTCCAGCCAGCAGCTGTCTGAGCCATCCTCGGAATACTGCTTCTCCGATCGTTTCATTTACTTCTACGAGAAGACGGGCCAGTTGGAGAAGATGAAAAATCAGGATTGCCTGCTCCATCTGCCCCATGTTCGGCGCTCCCATGAGGTGAAGTCTCTCTTCGAGCTGTGTATTGTTGGCGGACATAGCCAGTATTTGTCGGTGACCCTTGTCAATTTGGTGCAGAAGGTTAAATTCCACAACAATAATGTTTACCTCAACATTAAGGTGCGTATTACGCTTCAGTTAATTTATATATTTAGTTTGAATAACAAAAAATCAATTTTTATAATTACTTTTGACAAGAAATCACAAATAATTAGCTTTTCAGCTTTTAATTTATTCAAGTATAATAACGATGACGCACCTTGAACGACAAGGCGTCGGAATAGAAAATCGGTTCTGTTTTGACACAGGGACTTCACATGTCGACATTCTTGTCATGATTTTTGACATGAAATCCGAAAATAGGAAGTTTCTCCACTTTGAATGTAGATTTATTAAGGAGGACAAATCATGATCAAAATGACCTCGGACTTGAAGATCGGGTCAGTTTTGACAAAGTTATGGCACTTTGAAGTCTGGGAAGGGCATTTTTAGGGACTTCACATGTCAAGACCTTGTCATGATTTTTGACATGAAATCAGAAAATAGGAAGTTTCTCAACTTTGAACGTAGATTTGTTGAGGAGGACAAACCATGATCAAAATGACCTCGGACTCGAAGATCGGGTCAGTTTTGACAAAGTTATGGCACTTTGAAGTCTAGGAAGGACATTTTTAGGGACTTCACATGTCAAGATCTTGTCATGATTTTTGACATGAAATCCCAAAATTGAAAGTTTTTCAACTTTGATTGTAGAATTATTAAGGAGGACAAATCATGATCAAAATGACCTCGGACTTGAAGATCGGGTCAGTTTTGACAAAGTTATGGCACTTTGAAGTCTGGGAAGGGCATTTTTAGGGACTTCACATGTCAAGATCTTGTCATGATTTTTGACATGAAATCCGAAAATAGGAAGTTTCTCAACTTTGAACGTAGATTTGTTGAGGAGGACAAACCATGATCAAAATGACCTCGGACTTGAAGATCGGGTCAGTTTTGACAAAGTTATGGCACTTTGAAGTCTGGGAAGGGCATTTTTAGGGACTCCACATGTCAAGATCTTGTCATGATTTTTGACATGAAATCCGAAAATAGAAAGTTTCTCAACTTTGAACGTAGATTTGTTAAGGAGGACAAACCATGATCAAAATGACCTCGGACTTGAAGATCGGGTCAGTTTTGACAAAGTTATGGCACTTTGAAGTCTTGGAAGGGCATTTTTAGGGACTTCACATGTCAATTTCTTGTCATAATTTTTGACATGAAATCCGAAAATAGGAAGTTTCTCAACTTTGAACGTAGATTTGTGGAGGAGGACAAATCATGATCAAAATGACCTCGGACTTGAAGATCGGGTCAGTTTTGACAAAGTTATGGCAATTTGAAGTCTTGGGAGGTAATTTTTAGGGACTTCACATGTCAAGATCTTGTCATGATTTTTGACATGAAATAGGAAGTTTCTCAACTTTGAACGTAGATTTGTTGAGAAGGACAAACCATGATCAAAATGACCTCGGACTTGAAGATCGGGTCAGTTTTGACAAAGTTATGGCATTTTGAATTCTTGGGAGGTCATTTTTAGGGACTTCACATGTCAAGATCTTGTCATGATTTTTGACATGAAATCCCAAAATTGAAAGTTTTTCAACTTTGAATGTAGAATTATTAAGGAGGACAAATCATGATCAAAATGGCCTAGGACTTGAAGATCGGGTCAGTTTTGACAAAGTTATGGCACTTTGAAGTCTGGGAAGGGCATTTTTAGGGACTTCACATGTCAAGATCTTGTCATGATTTTTGACATGAAATCCGAAAATAGGAAGTTTCTCAACTTTGAACGTAGATTTGTTAAGGAGGACAAACCATGATCAAAATGACCTCGGACTTGAAGATCGGGTCAGTTTTGACAAAGTTATGGCACTTTGAAGTCTGGGAAGGGCATTTTTAGGGACTTCACATGTCAAGATCTTGTCATGATTTTTGACATGAAATCCGAAAATAGGAAGTTTCTCAACTTTGAACGTAGATTTGTTGAGGAGGACAAATCATGATCAAAATGACCTCGGACTTGAAGATCGGGTCAGTTTTGACAAAGTTATGGTAATTTGAAGTCTTGGGAGGTCATTTTTAGGGACTTCACATGTCAAGATCTTGTCATGATTTTTGACATGAAATCCCAAAATTGAAAGTTTTTCAACTTTGAATGTAGAATTATTAAGGAGGACAAATCATGATCAAAATGACCTCGGACTTGAAGATCGGGTCAGTTTTGACAAAGTTATGGCACTTTGAAGTCTGGGAAGGGCATTTTTAGGGACTTCACATGTCAAGATCTTGTCATGATTTTTGACATGAAATCCGAAAATAGGAAGTTTCTCAACTTTGAACGTAGATTTGTTGAGGAGGACAAACCATGATCAAAATGACCTCGGACTTGAAGATCGGGTCAGTTTTGACAAAGTTATGGCACTTTGAAGTCTGGGAAGGTCATTTTTAGGGACTTCACATGTCAAGATCTTGTCATGATTTTTGACATGAAATCCCAAAATTGAAAGTTTCTCAACTTTGAATGTAGAATTATTAAGGAGGACAAACCATGATCAAAATGACCTCGGACTTGAAGATCGGGTCAGTTTTGACAAAGTTATGGCATTTTGAAGTCTTGGGAGGTCATTTTTAGGGACTTCACATGTCAAGATCTTGTCATGATTTTTGACATGAAATCCCAAAATTGAAAGTTTTTCAACTTTGAATGTAGAATTATTAAGGAGGACAAATCATGATCAAAATGACCTCGGACTTGAAGATCGGGTCAGTTTTGACAAAGTTATGGCACTTTGAAGTCTGGGAAGGGCATTTTTAGGGACTTCACATGTCAAGATCTTGTCATGATTTTTGACATGAAATCCGAAAATAGGAAGTTTCTCAACTTTGAACGTAGATTTGTTGAGGAGGACAAACCATGATCAAAATGACCTCGGACTTGAAGATCGGGTCAGTTTTGACAAAGTTATGGCAATTTGAAGTCTTGGGAGGTCATTTTTAGGGACTTCACATGTCAAGATCTTGTCATGATTTTTGACATGAAATCCTTTCTCTCTTTCTGTTTTTGACTGAAAATAGGAAGTTTCTCAACTTTGAACGTAGATTTGTTAAGGAGGACAAATCATGATCAAAATGACCTCGGACTTGAAGATCGGGTCAGTTTTGACAAAGTTATGGCACTTTGAAGTCTTGGAAGGTCATTTTTAGGGACTTCACATGTCAAGATCTTGTCATGATTTTTGACATGAAATCCGAAAATAGGAAGTTTCTCAACTTTGAATGTAGAATTATTAAGGAGGACAAATCATGATCAAAATGACCTCGGACTTGAAGATCGGTTCAGTTTTGACAAAGTTATGGCATTTTGAAGTCTGATTTTTGACATGAAACTAGAACTAATAAGGATTACAAACCATAGCCAAAATGGCCTTGGATTTGAAACTCAGTTCTTTATTGAGCAATCCGGAGTTAACTAATTGTCTACACTCTTTCTTCCCTTTTATAACCTACTTTATATAGCCCTGGTATGAGACATTCAACACCGTTATTCGCATAGCGAATGTGACCAAATATCCACTGCAGCTGTTAATATTCGCACCGGATCACAAACACATGCGACTTATCGATGGCTATGCCAAGCTCATGCAGGACGACGGACTCTTCCTGGAGCCGCTAGGTGCCGACAAGATCAAAGTGTCCGGCATTCTTGGCTTCAGCGAGAACTTTCTGCATATTTTCAATGTGTTGATCAACAACACTGCCCATAGCAGTTTTCGGCTCCGCGGCCAGGGTATATTGCCCATATTGAATATAACGACGGCGCTGCCCAAGGTGGAGCAGAGCATGACCGACATACAGGAGGAGTATGTATTCTTGCGTAAAATCTACAATTACGAGATCTTCAAGAGCATCACAGAAAGCGATCAGGAGCCACATGCGGGCGGTGAGGAGGAGGATGAACAGGAGGATCAGGTGACGAGCGATTTTAGCGAACTATCCGAGAGTGAGGATGATATGCCCAATAAACGTCAACGCATTCATGACATACAGCTCTTCAAGATGGTCAAGACCTATGTGCTGGTTAACAACAATCAGGAGCTACCCAATGCGGTAGTGCTGAACCAAATGCTCGTCACTGAGCGATATCTCCAACGCCTGCGCATTAATCCCGATCTCTATAGCACCCATACAAAGGTCTATCAGAGCTATGTGGATCTCAATAAGCATCAGGGCTACAAGCTGCCGGTTATTGTCAAACATTTCACGGTACAGCCGCTACCCTGTGAGCAACTTGCCTATGTTTTAGATCTGGGTCCGCTGACCCTCAATACTCTCAGACGTTTCGAATTGCGGTTGCATTTCTTTGGACCTGGAAAACTTATAGCAGCCGCACGCACCGCTGTCCGTGTTCCAGGACTCTTTGTCGACTTTAAAGTTGATAATCAGTGAGTATTAAAATTAAAATAATATTATATAATATCAAACTTTTCAATAATTCCGCATTTACAGTCCCGACAAGAAGTTCACGTACTGGGCCGAGAAGTGCAAGGAGCTCGAATTCTTTAACAAGCTTTATCGCAATATGTGGGAACGTTTGCTCGATGCGGATAAGGATCCAAAGTTGAAGCATGCACACTCTTTCGATTTTGATGATTTTATTCAGCATCAGCGTGACATAACGGACAAGGATCGCCGCATGATCGAGGAGTATTACAATAGTTTGAATTATTCAGTTTATCCGGATCACAAGCATCACTTTATGCTAGCCAAAATCCATACGTCATATCACTCCAATTTCTCAGGCGTCGAACTGCGTTTGGTTGGCTTTTTCAAGCCCGAGTCCAAGCACTATCAGCGTGATCAGCGTATAGTCGACTATATATATATCGATGTAAGTGATTATTTATTTTGATATATTTTCTTCAGTAATCTCACATATTTAAATACCACTTCAGCTACACATGGGACCAACTCTGCCAATTCTGCTGCGTGGAGTGATTAAGGCTTAAGCAGCTGGACTATTTTTAAGGATATGCATTTTATTGATAACATTAATTAGACGACAATGTGCAGTTAGTTAGTTATTTGCTATATGTGCATAAATAAAATGAGTTTGTCAGCAGTACATATTGAGTTGACGGAAAAAGTAGTGAAAGATGAGTAGAACTAGAAACGAGCTGGTTACCGGCAAACCGGCCGCCTTTACCCAGCCCCAAATATTATAATCATCAGGATAAAACTCGAATGGTTCCGTTGGCAGCTCACCACAGTTTGTTATGCGCACGGGATCTATGGGAAAGTCATCCGTATCGGTTTTTACCTGATTCAATTAAAATACATATAATAATAAATTATACAATGTACTAATGTAATTTTTACTCACATCTTCTATGGCATAGATAGTATCCATGCCGTCCAGCACCTTGCCAAAGACCGTATGCTTGCCATCCAACCACTTGGCACCCACTGTCGTCACATAGAACTGGCAGCCATTGGTATTTGGGCCACGATTCGCCATGCCCAGATAGCCAGGTCGATTGTGCTCAATGCTCAGTCCCTGCTCCTCATCCTCAAAGTAGTCGCCATAAATGCTTATAGAGCCTGTGCCATCGCCACCGATTATATCACCGCCCTGCACCAGAAAGCGATCCACAATCCGATGAAATGTGGCACCCACATAGCTGGTGCCGTTGATGCCACGCAAACAGATGTGCCGAAAGTTGGCCACAGCCTTGGGTGTCATCTTTCCAAACAGACCAAATGTGATGCGGCCCAGTGGCTGCTTCTTGTGCTTCACATCCATAAATACCCGGGAAGTAACGGTAAAACTAAACGCATTGCCTATAGCGACCACAGCCGACAAGAGCAGCACAAATCCGGTCAACTTCATGCCGCTAACAAAATTTGTACGTCGTATGATGAAATATCGGCAGCAACTGAATTACAAAAATGTAGGTCCAAGCTGCCAGCGCCACTGAAGCCCTAGAAATTTTAGGTTAAGTGCAACAAACTAGACACCACCTAGGAAAACCCAAATACATATGTCAGTGTGTATACATATGTATTGTGTGTCATTGATTTTTTGTTTAATTTTGTAGGTATTTTTACTCGAGCCTTTAGATTTTATTCACCTTGAAGATAAAACTGTTCAGGTTTGCAGTTAATTGTAATATTACCTTATCTCAGTTAATAGATCTTCAATTTGGGAAATATACCTTTTTGAACTCGTTAAGTCTATAGATTCGATTGGCATTCACAACTTTTAATTTCAGCTACAATCTCATATGGGAAGGGCGTGGCCACAAATACAAATGGTCCCATCTTTAGACAAGGGTACCAGTAATCTATGTTCCAAATTTGGTGACTCTAGCTTTAAAATTGTGGCAGATATTAATTGTCGCGATTTGCGTGTTCCGTAGGAGAGGGGGGTGAGGTATAATTTTTTCGTTTTCAAAAGTCACAAAAATATGCTCGTCATGCAGCTCGGAGTACCAGGCGAACAGCAATCAGCAGCAGGTAGCCGTGTTTTAAAAATTAAAAAAAATCATTGCATCTTTCGCGCGCACGAATAATATTATTTTATGAGCCGCACGAAAGATGCAATTATTTTTGATTTTTACTGATTCAGGTAAAAGTATGCACCACATTTTATTATTTCTTTTTTGGCCTGCAGTAAAAGTATGCACTGGTTTAATTATTTATTTGGGCTGCGCGCGAAAGATGCAATTATTTTTTTTATATTTTTGAAACACTGGTTTTTTTTATTTTTAAAACACTGGTTTTTTTAAAACACGGCGACCTGCTGCTGATTGCTGTTCGCCTGGTACTCCGAGCTGCATGACGAGCATATTTTTGTGACTTTTGAAAACGCAAAAATTATACCGCACCCCCCCGCTCCCACGAACACCTAAAACCACCATATTTTATATCTTCCACAATTTTGGAGCTAGATGCACCAAATTTGGCACATGGATTACAGGTGACTTCTTCCACGGATTGACAAATAAGTTTCCCGGCCACGCCCCCTGCCGCCCACGTAAATCGCGAAAATCTATATCTCCCACAACTTTAGAGCTAGATGCACCAAATTTGGCACATGGATTACAGGTGACTTCCTCCACGGATTGGAACATAGGTTTCCCGGCCACGCCCCCTGCCGCCCACGTAAATCGCGAAAATCTATATCTCCCACAACTTTAGAGCTAGAGTCACCAGATTTGGCACATGGATTACAGGTGACTTCCTCCACGGATTGACAAATAAGTTTCCCGGCCACGCCCCCTGCCGCCCACTTAAATCGCGAAAATCTATATCTCCCACAACTTTAGAGCTAGAATCAGCAGATTTGGCACATGGGCTACAGGTGATTTCCTGCACGGATTGGAACATAGGTTTCCCGGCCACGCCCCCTGCCGCCCACGTAAATCGCGAAAATCTATATCTCCCACAACTTTAGAGCTAGAATGCACCAGATTTGGCACATGGATTACAGGTGACTTCCTCCACGGATTGACAAATAAGTTTCCCGGCCACGCCCCCTGCCGCCCACGTAAATCGCGAAAATCTATATCTCCCACAACTTTAGAGCTAGAGTCACCAGATTTGGCACATGGATTACAGGTGACTTCCTCCACGGATTGACAATAAGTTTCCCGGCCACGCCCCCTGCCGCCCACGTAAATCGCGAAAATCTATATCTCCCACAACTTTAGAGCTAGAGTCACCAGATTTGGCACATGGATTACAGGTGACTCTCTCTCCACGGATTGACAAATAAGTTTCCCGGCCACCCCCCTGCCGCCCACGTAAATCGCGAAAATCTATATCTCCCACAACTTTAGAGCTAGAGTCACCAGATTTGGCACATGGATTACAGGTGACTTCCTCCACGGATTGACAAATAAGTTTCCCGGCCCGACGCCCCCTGCCGCCTACGTAAATCGCGAAAATCTATATCTCCCACAACTTTAGAGCTAGAGTCACCAGATTTGGCACATGGATTACAGGTGACTTCCTCCACGGATTGACAATAAGTTTCCCGGCACACCCCCTGCCGCCCACGTAAATCGCGAAAATCTATATCTCCCACAACTTTAGAGTATAGAGTCACCAGATTTGGCACATGGATTACAGGTGACTTCCTCCACGGATTGACAAATAAGTTTGTCAATCCGTGGCACGCGACGTCACCTGTAATCATCGCGAAAATCTATATTCTCTCCACAACTTTAGAGATCTAGATTCACGCAGATTTGGCACATGGACTACAGGTGACTTCCTCCACGGATTGACATATTTGTCAATCCGTGGAGCAAGTCACCTGCTAATCCATGTGCCAAATCTGCGAAAATCTATCTCTCTCACAACGTTATGAGAGAGATAGATTTTCGCGATTTGGCACATGGATTACAGGTGACTTCCTCCACGGATTGACAAATAATTTCCCGGCCACGTCCGCTGCCCCCCACGTAAATCGCGAAAATCTATATCTCCCACAACTTGTAGAGTCTAGAGTCACCAGATTTGGCATATAGAATACTGGTGACTGGTTTTTATAATTTTTAAAGGGGGCGTGGCGGGAAAACTTATTTTTCAATCCGTGGAGGAAGTCACCAGTATTCTATATGCCAAATTTAGTGACTCTATCTCTAAAGTTGTGGGAGATATAGATTTTCGCGATTTACGTGGGCGGCAGGGGGCGTGGCCGGGAAACCTATGTTCCAATCCGTGCAGGAAATCACCTTTAATCCATGTGCCAAATTTGGTGACTCTATCTCTAAAGTTGTGGGAGATATAGATTTTCGCGATTTACGTGGGCGGCAGGGGGCGTGGCCGGGAAACTTATTTGTCAATCCGTGGAGGAAGTCACCTGTAATCCATGTGCCAAATCTGGTGATTCTAGCTCTAAAGTTGTGGGAGATATAGATTTTCGCGATTTACGTGGGCGGCAGGGGGCGTGGCCGGGAAACTTATTTGTCAATCCGTGGAGGAAGTCACCTGTAATCCATGTGCCAAATCTGGTGACTCTAGCTATAAAGTTGTGAGAGAGATAGATTTTCGCGATTTACGTGGGCGGCAGGGGGCGTGGCCGGGAAACTTATTTGTCAATCCGTGGAGGAAGTCACCTGTAATCCATGTGCCAAATCTGGTGACTCTAGCTCTAAAGTTGTGGGAGATATAGATTTTCGCGATTTACGTGGGCGGCAGGGGGCGTGGCCGGGAACTTATTTGTCAATCCGTGGAGGAAGTCACCTGTAATCCATGTGCCAAATTTGGTGCATCTAGCTCTAAAGTTGTGGGAGATATAGATTTTCGCGATTTACGTGGGCGGCAGGGGGCGTGGCCGGGAAACCTATGTTCCAATCCGTGCAGGAAATCACCTGTAGCCCATGTGCCAAATCTGCTGATTCTAGCTCTAAAGTTGTGGGAGATATAGATTTTCGCGATTTAAGTGGGCGGCAGGGGGCGTGGCCGGGAAACTTATTTGTCAATCCGTGGAGGAAGTCACCTGTAATCCATGTGCCAAATCTGGTGACTCTAACTCTAAAGTTGTGGGAGATATAGATTTTCGCGATTTACGTGGGCGGCAGGGGGCGTGGCCGGGAAACTTATTTGTCAATCCGTGGAGGAAGTCACCTGTAATCCATGTGCCAAATCTGGTGACTCTAACTCTAAAGTTGTGGGAGATATAGATTTTCGCGATTTACGTGGGCGGCAGGGGGCGTGGCCGGGAAACTTATTTGTCAATCCGTGGAGGAAGTCACCTGTAATCCATGTGCCAAATCTGGTGACTCTTGCTCTAAAGTTGTGGGAGATATAGATTTTCGCGATTTACGTGGGCGGCAGGGGGCGTGGCCGGGAAACTTATTTGTCAATCCGTGGAGGAAGTCACCTGTAATCCATGTGCCAAATCTGGTGACTCTAGCTCTAAAGTTGTGGGAGATATAGATTTTCGCGATTTACGTGGGCGGCAGGGGGCGTGGCCGGGAAACTTATTTGTCAATCCGTGGAGGAAGTCACCTGTAATCCATGTGCCAAATCTGGTGACTCTAGCTCTAAAGTTGTGGGAGATATAGATTTTCGCGATTTACGTGGGCGGCAGGGGGCGTGGCCGGGAAACTTATTTGTCAATCCGTGGAGGAAGTCACCTGTAATCCATGTGCCAAATCTGGTGACTCTAGCTCTAAAGTTGTGGGAGAGATAGATTTTCGCGATTTACGTGGGCGGCAGGGGGCGTGGCCGGGAAACTTATTTGTCAATCCGTGGAGGAAGTCACCTGTAATCCATGTGCCAAATCTGGTGACTCTAGCTCTAAAGTTGTGGGAGATATAGATTTTCGCGATTTACGTGGGCGGCAGGGGGCGTGGCCGGGAAACTTATTTGTCAATCCGTGGAGGAAGTCACCTGTAATCCATGTGCCAAATTTGGTGCATCTAGCTCTAAAGTTGTGGGAGATATAGATTTTCGCGATTTACGTGGGCGGCAGGGGGCGTGGCCGGGAAACCTATGTTCCAATCCGTGCAGGAAATCACCTGTAGCCCATGTGCCAAATCTGCTGATTCTAGCTCTAAAGTTGTGGGAGATATAGATTTTCGCGATTTAAGTGGGCGGCAGGGGGCGTGGCCGGGAAACTTATTTGTCAATCCGTGGAGGAAGTCACCTGTAATCCATGTGCCAAATCTGGTGACTCTAACTCTAAAGTTGTGGGAGATATAGATTTTTGCGATTTACGTGGGCGGCAGGGGGCGTGGCCGGGAAACTTATTTGTCAATCCGTGGAGGAAGTCACCTGTAATCCATGTGCCAAATCTGGTGACTCTAGCTCTAAAGTTGTGGGATATATAGATTTTCGCGATTTACGTGGGCGGCAGGGGGCGTGGCCGGGAAACTTATTTGTCAATCCGTGGAAGAAGTCACCTGTAATCCATGTGCCAAATTTGGTGCATCTAGCTCTAAAGTTGTGGGAGAGATAGATTTTCGCGATTTACGTGGGCGGCAGGGGGCGTGGCCGGGAAACTTATTTGTCAATCCGTGGAGGAAGTCACCTGTAATCCATGTGCCAAATTTGGTGCATCTAGCTCTAAAGTTGTGGGAGATATAGATTTTCGCGATTTACGTGGGCGGCAGGGGGCGTGGCCGGGAAACTTATTTGTCAATCCGTGGAAGAAGTCACCTGTAATCCATGTGCCAAATTTGGTGCATCTAGCTCCAAAATTGTGGAAGATATAAAATATGGTGGTTTTAGGTGTTCGTGGGAGCGGGGGGTGCGGTATAATTTTTGCGTTTTCAAAAGTCACAAAAATATGCTCGTCATGCAGCTCGGAGTACCAGGCGAACAGCAATCAGCAGCAGGTCGCCGTGTTTTAAAAAAACCAGTGTTTTAAAAATAAAAAAAACCAGTGTTTCAAAAATATAAAAAAAATAATTGCATCTTTCGCGCGCAGCCCAAATAAATAATTAAACCAGTGCATACTTTTACTGCAGGCCAAAAAAAGAAATAATAAAATGTGGTGCATACTTTTACCTGAATCAGTAAAAATCAAAAATAATTGCATCTTTCGTGCGGCTCATAAAATAATATTATTCGTGCGCGCGAAAGATGCAATGATTTTTTTTAATTTTTAAAACACGGCTACCTGCTGCTGATTGCTGTTCGCCTGGTACTCCGAGCTGCATGACGAGCATATTTTTGTGACTTTTGAAAACGAAAAAATTATACCTCACCCCCCTCTCCTACGGAACACGCAAATCGCGACAATTAATATCTGCCACAATTTTAAAGCTAGAGTCACCAAATTTGGAACATAGATTACTGGTACCCTTGTCTACAGATGGGACCATAATTTTCCCGGCGCCGCCCCCTTTTATCGCCGTTAATCACAAAAATGAATATCTTCCACAATTTTGGAGCTAGTGTCACGAAATTTAGAACACAGATTACTGGTGACCTCTTCCAAGGATTGGACCATAATTTAACCGTCGCCGCCCAGTGTCACGAAATTTAGAACACAGATTACTGGTGGCCTACTCCAAGGATCAGACCGCCCCAGCAAATAGCGAAAAATATGTTTAAGGCAGAATTTTAAATTTGTATTTATAAAATATTTATTAATAATTATTAACAACTACATTTAATTACTATTAATGAATTACAAGCGATATCGTTGTATATTTTCTTCATATATGACTTGGTCTTTATTATTAACAAATTAGCTTACAAATACGTTAAATTGTGTGTGTGTGTAAATTTGATATTCTTTTCCGCTTCTCTCTTTATACAATCTAATCTACAGTGTTGTGTGTGTGTGTGTGTGTGTGCGTGTGTATGAATGTGTGTGCGTGTGAGTCATCTTAAGTAAATGACATACATAGTTACACATTAATAATAATATATATATATATATGTATAGTATTTGTATATACAATGTAAAACTAGTTGTTGGGAGCCGGCAAGATGCATTAATGCTCCTTAGTGGCTGCAGTCTTCAATGGCTGTGGGGCAGCGTGGCATGTGATCCTTAATTTCTGGGTGCGAATTTCGGGATCACAATCCATATCGCAGAGATTTGTATGTGTGTGTGTGTGCGTGGGTGTGTGCAAAGCTGAAACGCAATGTGAGATCTATGCTGTCGAATCTTCCTCGGAAGATTCGGGCGAGTCCTACATTCTCTTCTTTTGCGGATGCACATATTTGCAGGATTTGCCCACGTTGCAGTGTCCACGCATGAATTGCTTGCAAATGCCAGTGTTGTTGTTCATGTTGCCACCGCCGCCACGATTGGAGCCAGAGCCCGCTGAGCGCCAATTGCCGCCGGAGTTGTCCTGAAAATTGTTGCCACCACTGCGCCAGTTGCCACCATTTTTGCGATTGTTGTTGTTGCGCGGTCCAATGCCATTCGGCATGGGTCCCATGCCATTGGGCATCGGTCCGTTCATCATGGGCCCGTTTTGCATCGGACCGGGGCCAGGCCCGAGCGAGGGTCCGGGTCCTAGTCCAGGTCCTAGGCCAGGTCCTAGTCCTGGTCCCGGTCCATTCATCATCATGGGCGGATAGTTCATATTGTTGAAGCTTGGCGGCGCACCAAACGGAGGACTGTTAAATTGATTGCCCATAAAGTTTGGCGGCGGCATATCAATGCCGGGTGGTCCATTCGGTGGCACCATCATGGGACTGCCCGTCATTTGATTTTGCCAGATGGGCGGCGGTCCCGACATCGCTGGATTCATCGGTGGCATCGGTGGAGTCGGGTTAGGCGGCATATGTGCAGTGTTGGGCATGAAACCGGGTTTGCCAAACGGCTGGAAGGGATTGGGCGGCATCTGGTTGGGATTCATGCCGGGCATCGCATTATTCATGCTATTATTATAGCCCAGATCATTGCCGGCGGCATCGGCATAACCCTTCGGCTCCGGCCAGACCGTGTTACTGTAGTCATTAACCGCATCCGGATTGCCAGTAAGATCATCAATGGGTATGATCGGAATGTCGTGCGAGAAATGCGGTTCCAGCTCCGCCTCGCTAGCGCTATCAGGTATCATGTCCGGCGAGAAGTAGAGAGCCCGTAACGTGGTCGCTTCGCGTTCCGCTTGGACGATGCGCTGCTTGGACAGATTGCCATTGGGATGATCGGGCACATTGTCGACCTCGATGAGAGGACGCCATTCCGTTTGTGGCTCCATGTTGTCATCGAAGCCGCGACGCGAAATGTTTAGAGCATCGCGTTCGCTGTAGCGCTCCATGTTCTTCATTTCGAGGAAGCTCTGCTTCGTCACGTTCACGCGCTCCGAGCGATCCACTTCGAAGTAACGGACCTGCGTCAGTTTCTCCTCCGGCTGCCAGGTGAGCTTCTTCTTGGGGCCCTTGCGACGATGCAGCGTCAGGACGCCCGGTGGCCCATTGGGACCGCAACCGGGTCCCGGTTTCTTCGGCTCCTCGGGTGTATCATCTATCTCCTCTTGACTGTCGCCGCCATCGGCGCCATCAGTTGCCGCCTTCTCCTTTTGCACCTTCTGCTCAATGTCCTCCTTGACCTTCTTCAATGGTATATCATCATCGTCAGCGTCGGTATCTTTGCTAGGAGACGCCGTTCTGCTGTCATCGTTCTCCTTGGTACTGTCATCCGACTTGTCTTCGCCCTTGGACTCATCCAGTGTGTCCTGGTAGAATTTAAGTGGCGCCAGTGGCGCATCCTTCTCTGTGGGTGAGCATGCAGCATTGAGCCTCTTGCGTTTCACTACCTTTTTGGGCTCGATGGACGCCGCCAGCGCATCCGAGAAGAGATTTGTTTCCACCAGTGTTGAAACTGTAAAAAAATAATTATAAATTATATAAGTAATTGGTCTAATACATTAATAAAAAATATATACATAGATAAAATATAGAAATATTTGTATTACAAATTATTATTATTAAATCAAGTCATCGCTCAAAATTCCAGGAATTAGAATCGTATTTTTAATGCTTATAACGTTTGTATTTAAAAAATAACGTATTATTTCAATTCTTCTAGTTTGAAAAACTTTGTAATATGTCAATTGCACATTCCTTAATGATATTCGTTAGAAATGATATTCGTTGTAATATATTACATTATAATCATTCTGTGAACAAATTTCAGTAAATTTATGGCATTATCTTGAATTGTATACACCACTGGGAGCGAGACTTTAAAAGTTCGATTTGTAGTATATACAATATCCTTGAATTTAAACCATCTCTGGTAGCGACAACTTAAACAATAATAATAAATAATAATATTAACTCGTAATAAATATATATAAATGTACGTACTCCGCCGGTTTTTGCTTTTGTTGTAGAATGTTCAAGAAACCTTAAAATTAAATCTACACTGCGATTAACTGATTAACTGGAAAACCCCAAAGCACATGGCGTGTGCGCAGCTCAAGAAAATACCGTAATCTGATTATAAAGATATATGCATACATACTGTACGCAACCGATAACGGAGACGAGCGGGGTCTAGCATGTGCAACAAGCACATCCAGTGTTGACTTAACTATCGAAATCGACCTATACTATCTATCCTGGTATTGGTACACCCATATTAGATCGAACACGGGACTATCGAAGACCATCGCAATTGAAAAGGCGGCCATGTTCTCAGACCTTGGTAGCGTCATGAACAACATGCAACAGAACAATTGCGTTTTCTTCTCAGCATATCAAAAACGATACACCCGATATTTATATGTATATATGCAATGTAGATGTGTGGCATTATTCGGCTGTAGATCAGACCGTAGCCCAGTTTAAGTTTAAAGCCGTGTTCATGTTGTGCTACCAAACTTTAAGAACCACCAGCTCAAATGTTGATTTATATATTTTTCGTTGCAAATGCATATTTTTATTTCAATAGAAAACGTAGAATTTTTCTAGAGGAAAGTCGTATTTATTTTGGTTTAATGTATGTAGAGAGTTAGGTTTAGTAAGCTGCATTCTACATACCTTATAAGATAAATCATTAACGTGTAAATTGCATTATATATGTATGTATGTATATAATATAGATATATATATATATGGTTTTGTTTGAGGTTGAGGTTTAATACTTAACAACAAGCCGCACGCACACCGGCTTTCCACTCAAGCGCATGCGCCGTACAACTGGACCTCCGGTCGCCGGTCTTTCACAGTGGCCAAAGATGCGCCGCACGACATCCATTTTATTGTATTGTAGTACAGTGTAAAGCTGCTTTAACCAAACTAAATCATAAATCAACTCAACTCTATAGAACGAACTCAGTCTTATCAATGATCAACTGATCAGCACAGCCAACGGGCCAGATTATATGTATATACACATGTATATACCTTGCCCAATAAAATAAAATCTATCATATGAAGAGGTTGGAAATTGCCCAACCCAACCAATCAATCAATTTATCAAATCACCCCAAGCGAAAATTAAACTTTCTTCGAAAATATTTCAACAAAATAAGTGTTGATAAATTTCAGCAATGAAAAGCAAAAACCGGCAGTTTTTCTGCAAAGAGATAAAAAAGGTGGTTTAGTAAAGTATTCCAAAAATCCATGCTTACTCTTTTTGGGGGCTATCAATTTAACAGATCCGGGCCGATCCACAAGCCCGACCACATTGGTCATATCAATTTTGGGTTTCTTCTCGGCGGGCGTTTCCCGTGGTGGCGGCGAAAGACGCTTTAGTGTTGAGGCCGGCGTTAATAGAGATGATGGTCCAGCTGCTGCTGCTGCTGCGGAGGAGGAGGAGGAAGAGGTGGTTGACCCTGTGGATGTTGGCTTCTTAAGACCTTTGCGCGACGGCGGCGGTGGCGCCTCCTCGGTGAGGCCGTGCGAGCGAAATTTCGACTGATAAGTCTTTACCGTGGCGGCCTTCTCTGTATCACGACGTATTTCTATCGATATCGAAGACTTGCGGCTGGGTATGGATATCGACTTGGGTTTCTGCGCATCGGCGTCACCATCCTTGGGTTTCTTTTCGGCTCCAGCAGCTGCCGCTGAGGGCGGTGGCATCAGCTTATTGTCTTTTTCATTCTCTTTTTTATGCAGCGTTGGGCTTGTTTTCTCTCTATCCTTGTCGCGACTGCGATCTTTGGATGTGCTAGAGTTAGACGAAGAGGAGGAGGACGATGACGACGAGGACTTTGAAGACTTGTACTTGTTGGATGATGTCGCAGAGGATGAGCGTTCCTTCTCTTTGCCGGAGCTCGAACTAGAGCGAGCCTTATCCTTGTCACGATACTTATCGCTAGAGCTTGAGCTGGAGCGATGGGACGAAGATGAAGATGAATTCTTCGAGGAACTTTTAGACGAGGAGGACGACTTATGGCTAGATGAAGAGGATGACCTGTGACTGCTGGACGATTTCCTGTCCTTATCGCGGTCTTTATCAGATCTTTTGCTCTTATCGCCGCGTTCGTTTTTGTGTTTCCTATCAGCCTCTTCCCCAACCTTTGAATCTGTTGTACAACTATCATCTAAATTCGATTTCTCTGAACAATCTAGACTGGCATTCGGCTCGGTCCCTCTGGACTCGTAGCCAGCCTCAGATGCTGGCAAGGAACTATCGTCATCGTTATAAACATTATCTGTAGATGCTAACGTCGACGCCGACGATTTGTCAACGGTTTTGATTGTTATAACTATGTTTCTTTTGCGCTCAGCCGAGGTAATCGTGTAGTTCTGTGTTACGGCCCCGCCACATCCACTGTCCGTGCTGTCCGATGAGCTGTGCTCCATATTAGAGTCCTTAACGTCCGCTCCCGACGTGTCCTTGGCAGCCTGCTGGGAATCCGCTGTACCGGCTGGCGAATTGGTTGCATTAGAACCGCTTGGATTTTCCGTAACAATCTTAAGCCACTGCTCAACCAGACGCTTCGCCAGAATACGAACACCTGAAAGGCACAACAATAATAATTAAAAGTTAAATAGCCATATTACATAATTTAACATTTATACATTAAAAAAATATTCTTAAGAATCTGCAGTCGCACTTACCTTCATTGCCCCCATCTTTGCAAAGCCCCTTAACAAGTATTGGCGCCGAGTTAATCTTTAATCTATTAACATCAACAGGGGAAAGTAGTAAAAGTTCCAAGATCTCCTGCACCAGGGGCCAGTTCATCGTCCTTATGGCATCGCTTAGCCAGGTGCAGACTAGAGACCAGCCACCAACAGTCATAAAGTCGCCAAGCAGTTCGGTTTTGGTTGACTTTAAAATCTGCACGTAAACGCATTTTGAAACCAATTTTTTGGAATATTTAGTCATCAACCTACAGAAGAGAAAGTGTTGAAAATTAACGATAGATGGCGCTTGCTTATTAACCCTCATGTTGACAACTTACCCCGCTATGCGTTTCACTTCGGTTGCGCTTAGTATGCCACCATTGGTGTCTAAAAGCACCCGAAGGCACTTTAACAACTGCAATGGCACTATGCGCGGCTGTAAAAACATATAAATAAGATTGATTAAATAAATCATAAACGTTTACAACTTAATGTATACTCACCATAATTCAATTGAATATCAACTATATGGCAACGCCAAATAGCAAATGCACTACTGTCGTCTCTTTCTAACGCAGGCACAATCGGTAGGCAGTGCGTGCGCTACTAATATAAATACAAACACCACGAAGATTACGTAATGCACCAATTTTAGGCCATCAAGTTGCAAATCTTTTTTCAATTCAGATCTAAAAATCGTAGAAAACACCACTTAGTAATTATGCACATACATATATATTTATCTGCTACAACTACACTTTGCAACAACGCTACCTAGCGACGCAATAAATTAAGTAAAAACCATATGCATTGAAAAAAAAAAACCTCGAGCTGCCCAATGAGCGCTAAAATACCTTTCAATCAACAAATTTGAGTTAATTATTGTAGTTATGACCAATTTCATCAGCAGTTGGATTGCAACAAAAAACGTGTTTCGCGTCCTAATGATATTAGATGTGGCGAAAGCCTATCGAATAAACGCAATCGATTTTTTTCCACGAAGATGCAGCCCTGCACAGGGAAACTAACAACTCGTTTGCATATATATATTTTTAGATTTTCTCAATATAATTTTTGTTTATTATTTTTACATTTATATTAAACACGCGTTTGATATATTTTAGGTAGCCTTCTTAAGCAAGTAAACAATTGTTTGACAATTCTTAATTTAAGTGAGTTGGCAGCGCTTGCTACTGCCACGTAGATGCGTCACCGACGCCATATTGATTTTTCACAAAAAAATTTCACACTAATACGCAATATGCAATAATGTGTATTTCAACGATGCAATATCAATGTAATCCACTTGATATGAAGAACTACCAAATTACATCAACTTTATGCAACTTTTGCACGACGCGTCTACGCCCCAAGTGGCATTTTATTTCTCGAAGACACTCTTGTGGTTTGATAATGGCCTACCAGAATATCAATTCAATCAATTTGTTTCTCTGCTGAACTTATTTATGTTTAATATTGACGAGTTGGAAAATTTATTGCGTCTCAATTTATATGCGAAAGTGAAAGTCCGTGCCTGAACGAAAATAACAGCGACCAGACTCACCCAAAAGCAACAATAGAATGAAAAAACGAATGGAAAAATGTCATTCGACACACCTTGTAATCGGACTATCGATATGCGTTTCACTTTACGATAGTCTGATTACTTTTTCATGCTGCGCAGCTACGTCAGAAATGCACACTAGTTAAGGTTTAGAAAATAAGTAAATAAATGTTGATGAATAATATGAACAATAAATAATTTAAATTTGAAGAGGTTAATGAAGTAAGTCACAAATAGACTGGATAATGTATTTATTTATTAAGTATGCATTTATCACTGCAACCTTGTACCTAATATAAAGAATGGCTCTTGAAAATATCGATGGTTCTATCTTGTTGACTTCCGATAGTTTAAATACGGTTACACTTATTTCACAGCTGTTCAAAACAAACGTGCACGGGGAATTTCTTAAATTTTGTATTTGCAAGGATTAAATCGAATTCAAAATGAGCGATAATGAAGATGGCGGACCGACAAAGCCAAACACCGATCCGGTGGACAATGCTTGGTCATTGAAAATACCCACATTCAAGGCCGAAGACAATCCACATGGCATGGTCGAGGAGAGCTCCTTTGCCACCCTTTTTCCCAAATACCGTGAGAAATACCTGAGAGAAGTGTGGCCCCTTGTCCAGCAATGTGTGGAGGAGCATCATCTGAAAGCCGATCTGGATCTGATCGAGGGCAGCATGGTGGTGAAGACGACACGCAAAACATGGGATCCATATATCATCATTAAAGGCCGTGACATGATCAAACTGATGGCTCGCAGTGTTCCTTTTGAGCAGGCGAAACGGGTGCTCCAAGATGACATCGGATGCGACATCATCAAAATTGGCAACTTGGTCCACAAGAAGGAGAAGTTTGTGAAGCGCCGTCAGCGATTGATTGGACCCAATGGAGCAACACTCAAGTCCATTGAGCTGCTCACCGATTGCTATGTCCTGGTGCAGGGCAACACGGTGGCCGCCTTGGGTCCCTACAAGGGACTGCAACAGGTGCGCGACATTGTGCTCGAGACGATGAACAATGTGCATCCCATTTACAACATCAAAGCCCTGATGATCAAGCGGGAACTGATGAAGGATCCTAAGCTGGCTAATGAGGATTGGTCGCGTTTTCTGCCCAAGTTCAAGAACAAGAACATTAGCAAACGCAAGCAGCCGAAGAATAAGAAGCCCAAAGGAGAATACACACCCTTCCCACCGGCACAGCCGGACAGCAAGATTGACAAGCAGCTGGCCTCGGGTGAATACTTCCTCAACCAGGAGCAGAAGCAGGCCAAGAAGCAGCAGGAGCGTGGTGCCCATCAGCTGGAGGCAGCCAAGAAACAGGACGAGCGCCGCAACAAGGACTTTGTGCCACCCACAGAGGATGCGCCTGGTTCGAGCCGCAAGCGTCCGGTCGAGGAGAGCAGGGTGGATGTGAAAGCCTTGAAAGCAAAGCTCCTTCTAGCGAATAAGAGAAACCGAAGCTGAACAGCAGCAGATGCCTTTAGTTAGTTTATAAGTCGTAATCAATTTTAATCAACAATAAAAATGTAATATCAAGAAATAACAGCAAGTATCCTTTTTAGCCGATTGTAAAATGTTTTGTATGATGGATTATCATAAAATACGTAAATATAAAGTTCCATAACAAAAAAAAAGTTTTTCATTTTTTTTACCACTAACTCCAATAGAACATTGAATAGTAGCCTGCTTTTGAAACAGTCCTATGCAAGTGCTACGAGCATAATAACACTTCTCTAGCCCGTTTAAAGTGGCGTTAGGGTATTTAAAACCGTATTTTGTATATTAGAAAAATGTAAATAGCTAGGTGGCAACGCTGGCGTTTGCTCTCGAGCTCGCACCGCGGCGCTCTCCACTCTCACAAAGCAACGACTGCTGAGGCACTTTGAGGCTTAGCTCTTGGCTAACGGAGCTATAGCTAGCCGAGTTGCGTTAGCCAAGTTAGTACCTTAGTTTTGGTCTGTCCTGACGTACTAAACGCGGCCACAGCGGACAATGCTCGCGTGTGTTTGAACAAAAAAAGAAACAATTACAATTACGGCGACATTACGGCTAATTTATTTCATTTCTTTTCTATAATATATGTTTTATTTGCAACGAGAGTGTGAATAATTAAATCAGTGTGTACACCCATACATATGCATAAGCTAATATCGGGGCTTTGATTTATAAAAAGTGTTGAAAAATTTTGTAGAACGAACGAAAGTGGAAAGCCAAAATAGAAGGAAGGCGGACGAGAATTCAAAAGCACAACAAGTAAACGGCAGGTAAAAAAAAAATAAAAGGTTGTGACGAGCTCCCAAGCTGAGATTGGGAGTGAGCGGTGTGTGGAGATAGATGTCAAGTGTGAAAGAAAGAAATTAGACAAAGAAGCAAGCCCAATTACAGTTAGTTTTTATGTTTAAATGAATATAATGAAGCAGCTGTAAATGTTTGTTAAGTGCGCCGAACTTTACGCCACCCCCCCCACCCCCAACCGAATATTTTGAATATTTGAAAAGTGCGTAACGAACGTGACAACAGAAATTCAAATTCAAATTCGTGCTAATTATAAAAGAATGCGCAATGTGAGAGTGAGAGAGATGATTGATAAAAGTTAACATATGTACAGGTGTGCGAGATATAATAAATAAAATATATGTCTCTTAAAACAGAAATGCGGTCAATAAGAATACATATAGAGAGCACGGAGAACAGATAGCGCAGGTTTCGATGAATTAGTGAATGAATATTGAACAAAAGCATTGAAAATCAATATATGAGAAACCTGCCGCCGCTCCCAGTGTCTACATACCTTTGCTATTATTGCCTATATGCTATGTACAATAACTACACACATACATATACACATGCATAAGTGTGTATGTGTGTATGTACCTAAAACTGAGCAGAAAAAAAAAATCATAAAAATATCAACAGAGCAAAAGAAAAACAGGTGGAAAAGAAAGCTAAAAAATGCGGTCGGTCGTCAAAAAGTAAAGTTGCAGCAGACGCAGCGGGGACAAAATCCGACTTACCTTTTTAAAGCGCACACAAACACAACACACACACCGAGAGAGAGAGAGACTGAAACTCAGACTCCAGTCTCTCTCATTCTGTGGCGCACCTGGCAGCGCCGCAGCCACGCATGCGCATGTGTGCGAACGAGACGGCCATAGTGTGTGTGTTGCTTGGGGTGTCGGTGTCGATGTCTCCCCATTTGCAACTGAGCCGCGAGTCTCACTTGTTCACAAGCTGGTTTTTCACAGGGGCAGCAATAACAAAAAAAACAACAACAGAAATAATAAAAACGTTTGTTGTTTTGCCATTTGCCTTTGCCCATTGGAATGTTTTTAAGATAAACAAAAAAAGAAATATACATAAATGAGAAACAACACAAACTTAAAGTCAGGCAACGCTTATCGAAATTTGTATAATTGTACACACTGGCCGGAGGGGGTACAGCATAAGTGTGTACATACGTATTTACATAAGTACTTATATTTTGAGTTATTTTGAAACTTTGATACCAATGACTAAAACGAATGCCTTTTGACTACTATCATTGCTGTCTGCTTATCACGGCTTAATTAATTATCTTTACTAAATGAATGGTTGGCCAGCCGGTCGGTCGTTCGGTCGACCGTTACTATATTACTGTGCTTTTTACGACGCTCACGCTTCAGCGGCAACTAAGATAATTTATGTATGCTAAGGTTGGACACTTTTGCTAGTTATGTGTGATAATTTTTATCGCCTTCATTCGTCGTCGTCTTGGGCTTTGTCTTTGCTTGCTCCCAGCATATAACATATGTAAGTAAATAGTTGCGCTGTAAATCTGTCAAAAAATAACTTGCCGATGATGCAATTCGACATGCGAAAATATAAACATGCCAACTATAACAGTCGAAAACATATCTACATAGTTGACTCTAACATTCAAATTATAAATTCCCATTCGCATATATATGCATGTGTATATATATATTATATATATGTATATATATGTGTGTATGTATGTACATGTGTGATCGCCTGTTACTGGGCATCCGGCGCAGTCGCCGTCGGCACACGCCTAAGTAGTTGCTGTCACTTAAGTCGAGGAGGGAGCGGCTCTTGCTGCGCTCTCTCTCTCTCTCTCTCTCTCTCTCTCTCTCTGTCTCTCTGTATTTGCTGAGAGAGCGTTGCGAGGTTGCCAGGCCACATAGACAAACAGGTAGATTCTACACACGAGCAACTGACAAGCTGTCAGCTGAGGAGTGCTGCGGGTTGTGGGCTGCGGGCTGCGGGGCTGGGCGCGCGATTTTTAAATTCCAAAGCTGCGCGACTGCGAACAAAATGTTAAAGTTTGAGAATAATTGTGCGATTGTGGCTTAAGCTGAGCGTGGAATGTGGCCTGAGTCAGACGGCCACAACGACTGCGCAATAGCCAGCCAAAAAGTGTGCGAGGCTGCAAACACAGTGTGAATACAGTGATCACTGGCTAAAACTTACAGAATTGTTACTATAATTGTTGACAGTGGTCCTTCTTTTACAGAGCTGTTTCTAATTTGTAATTGAATCTTCGCAAACCCGATGAAGTTTGTCATTAACTTATTAGGTTTAACAATAATTAGATTTATAATATATTATAATCATATTTTGAACAGTTGTTATACAAAAATTAGAATTCTAGAAATTAGAATTTAAATAACCTTCGAGACGCCATATACCGAACGATCACTGTACTAAGTGGATTCCATCGTTTTCACTTTCAGGTGTGCGGTAGAACCAGCCAGAACCAGTAACCAGTCACAATTACAGTTAGGGACATGGTCAACCATCACTCGAATGGCGGCGGCAGCGCCGGCAACAGCAGCGGTGGCGCCCATGGCGGCGGTGGCGACTACTCCGGCGACGATCGCAGCGGGGGCGAGGAGCGAGAGCGTCTCGATGGCGATTTGCATGACAAGCCCACATACCTGCTGGAGCATCTGGCCACATTCACCGTGAACAAGGAGTCGGGCATTGTGTATCCGGCGGATGGTATGCGGCGACTGCTGCAGCTGGAGAAGACCACAGGCATCTGGTCGCAGAAGATGCAGCTCTGCTTGGACTACCAGTGGGTGCTCATCATGGATTACGAGACGGGGGTAGGTTGACGCTGTAATAACCAGTGTTCAAAATCAGACTAATAAAAATCCTTTTTTTTAGAACATAATTGAACGTTTTCCCGCATCGCTGGTGCAGGAACCCACCGCTTTCACATCCAACGACGCCATGGAGCTTTACAACAACATACTTGTCTTTATCGTTTCGGGTGGCGGCGGTTCCCGCTCCGAAATGCACATATTTCAGGTGAGTTAGGTAGCACCCACCTAAATGGGTCATCCTCTGATCTCGTCTCTACCTTCTCAACAGTCACAAAGCGTTAGCGCTGTGCATTTGGTGGAGGATCTGAAGCAGCTGCGCAGCGGCAAGATGATCACACAGCAGCGCGGTGCCACGCCCACACAGCATACGGGCGGTGCCTCAAGTTCCAGCGGCATGGCAATGATGATGAGCAAGACATCCTCCTCGTCGTCGCACAGTCGCGTCGAACAGCAGCAGCATCATCAGCGCGAACAGCGCGGCAGGGATCGGGAAAGGGAGCGGGAGAGGGAACGTGAGAGGGAACGTGAGCGGGACAGGGATCGGGAGCGAGAGATTCAACATCAGCATCACATGCATCAGCGCAGCAGCGTGGATCAGTACGGCATGCGAGGATCAGGCGGCAATGCGGTGACAGAAGTTGATCTGGGCCACAATGGGGAAACGGATTCGGAGCATGGCGGCGTCAATGATCGCGACGAGACAAGCTCCACGTCCAGTGAGAAGTACGAGCGGGATGTGGCGGTGCTGAATCATTGCTTCGATGACATTGAGAAGTTCATTGCGCGACTGCAGCATGCGGCAGCTGCCTCCCGTGAGCTGGAGCGGCGCCGACGCAATCGCAAGTCCAAGAAACGTGATCCTGGCGAGGGATTGCTCACGTTGCGCACTCGGCCGCCGCATGAGAAGGAGTTCGTTGATATATTCGCCAAGTTTAAGCTGTCGTTCAATTTGCTGGCCAAGTTGAAGGCGCATATCCACGATCCCAATGCGCCGGAGCTGGTGCATTTTCTATTCACTCCACTGGCGCTGATTGTGGAGGCGTCCAGCGATACCTACTATGACTCCCAGTTACCGGCGCGCGTCATCAATCCACTGCTCACACGCGAGGCCATCAATTTGCTGATCAACTGCGTCACCAGCAAGGAGACGGAACTGTGGCGTTCCCTGGGCGATGCCTGGGTCATTCCACGAGATCAATGGAAGGAGGATGTGGGCTCATATCATCCTGTTTTTCTTGATGGCTGGTCACCCGACTATTTAGTCATTGACGAACTGGAGGCCACATCGCCGACGCACGTCAGCAAGCGTCGTCTCGATGTGCAGGCGGGTCCTGGCGCCGGCCTGGGGATTAATGGACGTGGTGGCGCCGCCGGCGGTGGGTATGATGATTATGACACGAATGGCATCGGCATCTCCCTCAGCGAGAAGTATACCATACATCACGGCAACGATCGGGACAGGGAACGGGATCGAGATCGCACCGGTGCCATCAGTGCCTCCGATTTTAATGCGCGCAGCGAGCTCTCCTTTGACTCCATTGAGCGCGGCAGCGGCGGCGGTGGCGTCTCGGCCAGCGGTGCCTCCCATGGTCATGGTCCTGGTGGTCCTGGACCCACCCTTAGTGCAATCACAGCGGGTCTGCAGAATCTGCACACTCGCGATTCCCGCAACGTGAGCAGCGGGGCTGGCAATTATGGAGCAGCGGGCGCAGGCGGCGTCTCCGAGCTATCCGCGGCAACGGGGCGTGGCGTCGGTAGCGCCGCCAATGCCAGCGAGGATCAGCTGCTGGAGGCGTGGCTAGAGGATTTGCAGTCGTCGGGCGCTAAAGTTGTTCTGGTCACCTACCCGCGCACCGCCAACAATGACAAGGAGCTGAGCGTCATGCGCGGTGAATACTTAGAGGTGAGTCTTTGATCTAGACTCTAGAGGACCAACCATGATCAAAAAGGCCTCGGAATTGAAAATCAGTTCAGTTTTGGGAAGGGCATTTTTATGGACTTGGGACCTAAACATGCCAAAATCTTGTAATGATTTTTGACATGCAAACCGAAATTTGGAAGTTTCTAAAGTTTGAATGTAGAATTATTAGGGAGGACAAACCATGATCAAAATGACCTCGGAATTGAAGATCGGGTCAGTTTTGACAAAGTTATGGCACTTTGAAGTCGGGGATGGGGATTTCTAGGCACCGGGTGTTTTAGATGCCAGATGTCCAATGTGTTGCTAATTGTTGCTTTTCATTTAATAGATCCTGGATGATACACGCAAGTGGTGGAAGGCGCGCAATATGCGGGGCCAGGTGGCCCATGTTCCACACACGATTGTCACGCCCTTCAATTACGGTGATGGCGAGGGCAACGGTCAGTTCTATGGCCAGCAACAGGCTGGGGCGAGTAAATCCCGTCATATGACAGGCGGCAATGTGGTAAGTGTTATACTGTGCTTCTTCTAGTTAGCCGTAAAATGCATAATTCATATGATTTCTGTTTACAGGATAATGCGAGCATGGATCAACGCTCTCCGGATGCCACGGACATGATGCGTAGCAAGCACTTGGGCAAGAAGGGCGAGTTCCGTTACTTTTAAAGCATACCAACATATAAACAAGTAGTTGACAATATAATCCTAGACCTTGGACCTGTTACCAGAATATGCGAAAAGGTATCGCAATATGGGATGTTTGTCGTGTCCCTCACTTTAATTCGTAGTTTGTAGTTCTGTTTCTATTTGTATATGTGTGTTTTTTAAAAAATGGAAACTCGAAACTAACCATAAGACTAACTGTAAGTTGTACTTCATTGAAGATTAGCCAAACATACACACACACACACACTCAGCATCACAGGAGAGTGGGGAGATAATACCGTCCGATATGGTATATATTGTTTGTAAAGAGAGTGGACTGTCGGCGAAAGCAATAAATTGTTTTAAATAAAGCCTGGTCCTTGCAATAACTAAAGGAACCTACATAAACAAATTACGTAATCTGTTATTATTATTAATTTATCTTTTACGAGATGTATCCAGGATCTTCAAATATGTTTGGTTTTCCACGATTACCTTTTTTTTAGAGCTGATAAATTTATTTGATAAACTTGATCGACTACAAGTAGTTAGTTAACTGGTGTACAAGAATAAATTCAACGATTGCAACTAGCGAGGTTTTCCTTGATCCGAAAAACCCATAATTCTTCTAGATAAGGGATAGTTTCTCGACACGTGACAGCAGCGGCGCATCGGAGTGGTACTCCAAACTTCTCACAGAGAAGTCACCCACCTCGTTAGTGAAGCACTTGAGCGTGGATATCGAAAAGGGGCGTACCGGAAAATTGTAGTAGGTAAAGTATTGCCCATTGACCGCAATCAAGAACGAGCGATCCCCAATGCCGAATGCAATTTTAAACAGCTTTCCACGCACAAACGGAAATTCACCCTCGGTTTCCTCGTCGTCGCTGGCGAAACTGGGCGAACGGAAAGTACAAAATTTAGTTAAGCTTTGTGATCTATTGAAATACATGAATATTGTATAAATAGACCCACCTATTGTCCTCGCGCTGATAACAACGCGACACAGTCGTCTTGTCAAAGTTCACATTGAACTTGAGTACCATGCGTCCCGTATCGTTGCACTGGAAACAAATGGAGAACTCCGTTGAAGGCGGTCCCTTGGCAATGCATTCCATGGCGACAACGGTGCCCGTTTCATAGCGCCTCGGTACATCGCTCTGGAAGGCGACGCGATCGGAGCACATGAGACTGCGCGGAAAAACCAGGGGAAAGAGCATGCGATGATGGAATTGTGTAATCTTCTCAAAATCGCCATAGGCGCGCACATAATTGATTTGCTTGGGAAACTTGACAAACTCAAAGGAGCCGTAAAGCTGATCGTTCACATAGATCTCAAAGCAGCGCTGCAGCACTGCGACGCGAATGGTGAAGCACTGGCCCGGCACCAGCGGATTCTTGGGTCCATCACACTTCCAGTTCTTTGAGATCTCCTCCTGTTTCCAGCCCTCACCCGGCTGGAACATGCTGCGTATGATTTGACCCTCCCGGAAATTCGCCTCGATCTTGAGGAAAACCGTTTCGCTCTCATTCTGCGCATTCACATTGTCCGTTAAATCTAGCGAGATTCTGCAAAGATATCAAATGGTAAACTTAACTTGCAAATCGAAGATTAACATATTAAATCTAGGACTTTCTTCCTTTTTACAAATTATACTTAATATCACTAAATAATTGTACACTTTATAAGTATTGAGTAGACTTTAAAAAATGGAAGATTTAAAAATGTAAACAATGAAATAATCAGGCCTGTTTCCATTTTCGATCCAATCAATAATCGTACGATTCCGAAAAACGATTGAATTAGTCGGATTCAAATCAATTGCCTTTGAGTCTTTCGGAATTTTTAAATTTCCTCGTAATTAACACATTTTGAAGCTGCCGAGTAATTAAAGCTCAAAATTAAATCGTTTTACTGCTGAAAAGTACTCGAAAACGGGATTAAAACTGAATTGAAATAAGATATGAATTTATATAAAATTTCGTTGCCTACTTATTGGGATGCGGCTTGACTTTGCCGCTGACAACGAGCACATGTCCAAAGGGCACCTCGGTGAGCACTTTTGCCTTCCAGATGTTCATTGCGATTCGACTGCTTAAATGCAACTGAATTTTCGGAATTACCAGAACAGCGGCACAGGGCTCGCTCGTAAATGCTGTCGACATTTGCTGTTTTATGCGATGTTATGCTAATAGATTTGCCATTCATTTTGCTTTCTGTATGATGATTATGTAAAAGCAATGAAGAATTACCTGCAGCCGCATGCAAACTTGACATGGACACATTGGTAAGGTTACACCGAGCGTCGAAGGACCCCAGCACGACTGAATAGCACCCACAATACACTTTACTAGTATACCCTCCCCCCCCCCCTCAGTCACCCGCACCACCACCTTGAATGCACTGAACCTTGTGCTTTTATTTATTTGATTCAATCCTTGCCTTTGTAACCCATAACTGTCATCCTGAAGTTCTTTTCACGGTTGTTGGCCACACGCCCCGCCCCTCCCTCAGCACGTTCCGCCTCCATCCACACCCATTTGCAGCTTGTTACCAGTTTTGCCATTGTTGTTGCGTGTCTTTCGACAAAAAGGAGCGAAATAAAACAAGGCAACAATTGATTCCCTGTCTAAAGTTTTTGCATTTGCAAGCGCAGCCCCCTCCAATCCACTGGGGGGTACGAGCGACCCCTAAGCCTAATACTCGGGGCCACTCATCATCATCATCGTCATCAGCAGACATTCAGACCTTCTTACGCTTTTTGGACAGGGAATCCATTTCTTTTGACGTTTCTTGGCACACTCTGACTCTGCACCCACGTCTACCAAATGACATCGAGTAGCTTCCAGCTCCCAAGCTCCCAGCTCACATATACGGCTCTGGGGTACTACAAATATATGGCTTTGTGCGAATTTTACGTCCTCGTCTGTCGTTTGCACCTGATCACGTTTCTATACCCAATCAAAATAGTTATAGTAGGTATAATAAAGTTGTGGTAATTTACATATGTAAAAGAGGCAATTTTGACCAATATACCTATTTATATAAGCTCTTGGATATTTTAAGTAACCAACAATACACATTAAGCACATTAAGCACACGAGCTATTTAAGAAATATTCTAAAAATGTATGCATGTATTCCCTTAAATAAGTATAGTATTCTGGGTATAGGGTAGCACATAGTCGGTCACTAGAGACACTCTGACTTGATTTATATTGCAGCTTATAATTGCGTTTCAACAACTACAGCTAGGTATACTTTGCAGCGCTTTACGGTTATCTACTTCAAAGGGGGCAACCTGCTACAACTGCTACCCTCCGGGCTCTACCTTCTTGGGGGTACCCGCCTCTGGGTGCTACCGATAATCGAAAGCTAATTGGTTAATTACGACTGTGTTTATCTATTAATAATCAAATGGCTGTCATAAATAAGCTTTTAGTTCATTGAACCCAACCGACGGTTCCTGCGACCTTGTCGACCTTCCATCATACAAAAAAGCGAAGAAAAGCTAGAAACCTAACCCCACAAATAGCGCATAAAACTATGTGGAAATAAACACAGCTAATGAAGTAATCGTGTCGATTTCAACTTTAATTTCCGGTTGTCACTCGCTGCTGATAACTTCGAGCAAGGTTTGTGTACGTTGCACAATTATCAGTTTCAATTTCAGTTTCAGTCTCGAAGACGTACCCACTCCAATACACCTACAGACATACATACATACGTAGGTATCTATATAGCCACGTCGCCGGTCAGAGAGCGTGACTTTTGGGTACCCTGGACCCCCAAGAGGTCTTATCGCAAATTATGACGGCCGTACTTCCTAAATTACCCTCTCCTGTCTCCAAAGTCTCCAAAGTCTCAAGCATGTCGAATGAGTTTAAAGCCAGCCACGACACGTCTACAAATATAAAATCAGATTTTACACTCGTCTGAATAAGTGGGGGAAGGGGGCTGCGAGCAATAATGATAATAGCTTTATGTGGTCTATAAAAGTGCCTGCGACAAAAAATATCGCTGAACCAGAAGCAGAATCGATCGCCGACATTCCTACAGTTATTGATATTGATATATATATATGTATATATACATGTGTATGTAGGTATACGTAGCCTTTGATTCTCCAAGAGCTCGAGTCTCTGGCTCTGGTTCTGGTTCTGGTTATAGTTATATACGGTAGCCATACAATCAGTTTAACTTCTAGATTAGGAACCGCTTGCCTGCATATCGCGTATCAGTGTCATTATCAATCCAAGACCAACAGTTTATATTTTTTTGTGCAATTTACGATTGATTACAGCACTGGCAGGCAGGTAACCAGCCCGGTTGGGAGAGTGTCTCTTATCTCTATTGACTCTCCCTCTCTCTCTCTGTGTCTCTGTGGCCAGGTGCTAAGATTGCTGCTCAGGCGATCCTCAATCGATTTCAGATGACGTTGACAAAAGCCACCCCAAAAACTCATTAGCGCTAACTTTGGGGCTGGGTAATCGAGTTAGTTGCGCTAACTGTATATATACATAGCTGTGGCGACTCCAACCACGTGGCGTTATGTTGGGCATGAAAATAACTTAAGCCAAACGAACAAACTTTTTTTTTGCAATGCATTTTGACAGTTTGCATCCACTTGGCCCAAGTAATTCGCTGCCCGCCAGAATAAAACGTTGCTTCAAATATGATAGCGAGATCAATTTATATATGTATATATATATATATGCACATATACATATTTAACGATCGCTCCAGGGAGCTAGAACACTATGCACTTGTCGCGTATCGGAACGTAACTGAATCGTTGGATTTGTCGATGAAATTTAAAACGTCAGCGGAGCCACGAAGTCGTCGATCGGTAGAAACGAGCGAGCTCCTCTAACTGATATGAATTGCAAGAGCTGGCAACACACACAAGCACACACACACACACAGCCACACATACACCTGTGCAGGTGGAAGGAGGAGTCGCACCTGTGTGTGTGTGTGTGTGTGTGTGAAGCTACAGCAGAAAGCAAATAAATATGAAATATTGAACGCATAAATGTGGAGCAAAAGTGGGTAATATTTTAACTACCCTTCTAAAGGGTATTTTAAATTTGCCATTAAGGAGAGATCTTCGATCCCATATATATATAAATACAATTATATATATTACTGAACAGCATCAGGTGGGTTTCTTTACAAACTAGTCTCTAAGCTTTTAAGTTGCTGGATGAAATATTGGCAACATCTGTTTTTTTTCATACATATTTTGGAGTCGGAAGGATCGGTTTACGAAATAAAGTACTATCGCTCTAATGATGAGTTCTAGTATGAAATACTTTTGAAATTCCCAAGATTTCTAAACCAAACTCACCAGCTAAGCGTCTTTATATGCTCCTTACATTTGAGCCAAATATCATCAACATCAGATTACTATATCTTATATCTCCCATAGGAACGATCCTTCAGTTTTTCATAAAAATAATGAAATTCAAATAAAAGCAGGTGGACCCTGGCCTAAAAGGGTATTTAACCCTCGGCGTGTGGAAGATAGCAGTTATTTCTTGTACTTTTTGTAGATATGGCAATACGGGCAGTTGAGCGGGTGCTCGGCTGCATATGTGTGCGTGTGCGTGTGTGTGTGTGTGTGTGTTTGCTACCTTTGTATTGGCTATTAAATTGATGCTCTGGGCTCTGCTTGGCGGCAGCAGTGTTGCCATACAATGCCAAAGAAAAATGTAATGAAATTGACACTTGACGACTAAGTTTGAATAGTTTGTTGGTTTTTGTATGCATTACAATTTGTCTCAATAGATTTGGGAGCAGCGCGAGCTGTGTTCTTATCAGCAGCAGGTAGTCTATATAGTTAACTATGCAGGTTGTTTCTCTCTCTGTCTCTCTCTCTCTCTCACACACAGAAATGACAACTTCAACTCAAATGTTGTTTGCTATTTACTCGACACACATACAACGTCTGTACGTCGAGGCACTCTTCCAAGACACGTTTGCGTTTGGCGATAGCCGGGAATCTCCCTGCCGACCACCACCACCCCTGAGTTTCAGCCACTTTATCAACGAACATGTCAGGTTGTCTTTTGTGTGTGTCGAGAAAAACTCATAAGTTTTCTTTGATGTTTGCACGAGCCGTGGTGTCATTAATTGATTTATAACAAAACGTCGATTGCTCTGAACTGTCCGTTGACACGTCAAATCGATCTTGATCTCACGTTCTACAGCCTAGATGGGTCCTAGCTGAAGATTTCACACTCTGAATAAAATATGACCTAGAATTTCGATGATCGATGTACTATTTTCCAAACAGGGTTATATTTTCTAAGTCAAAAAGTAAATTTTTCGTAAATTTAAGAATTATAATATATTTATGCCACAAATGATAAAATATAGTATGAAAGTTTCAAAAGATTTCCAGTATAGAATTGCGGTTGATCTTTTCACAAAAAAGGATTTATTAAAAAAACAATTTCAGATTTTATGGGAATTGTCAAAGAACAAGCGTTTCTTCTAGTTTTCAGAAATTCGAGAAATTCGAATTTATTTCTAAAAACAACAATGATTTTCTTTGAGTGCACTACATGATTGCCAAACTAATTAAGACAACAATTTTGGTAATGGTGTTTGTTTTCTGTCGCATTTTGTTGGCCTTGTCAGCGTCGGAACTCCTTGCTTTGAGATACCGACGAACACGCTCCAACACTTAGTGATATTGGAGCTGCACAGGGTGACAGGATTGCGATTGCCAGCTCTTGAAAACAGATCTTGTGGGGTGTTTTTTGTCATTGAATATCGCTGCCTGATCGTGTTTATTCGTTTTGGGTACTTGTTGACATTGTGAAAAAGCATACAAAACTCTCGTTTGGTCATGTGTGTACACTTGGCGGCTATTTATTCAGCTTGATAAATTGAACTTTTTTTCAGTGGCAGTTGGCGACGGATACACAACGTCTTGACGACTAGCAAAAGTACATATCGTCAAATTCCACAAGAAAAAAAGAAATACATTAAAATAAAACAGATCAGCAAAACTTTCAATTGCGACGACTTTCGTTGGCCTGGTTGCCCTTATTGCTGGCCTCGAAGACATTGTGCATGATTAGCTCGTATAGGTTTTCCTCCTCCTTTTCATCGTCCTCAGCTGTCTGCGCTAGGTCCTCTCTGCAGCCATTGTTTTCATTTAGACTCTCCAACTCTTTCTTATAGTTTTCCAGAGCACGCTTCAGCAGCTTTTCCACAGGCGAGTACGTGGAGCGTGATCGAAGGCGTGCCTTTGCTATTTCTAGGGACTGTCAAGAATTTAAATCATATATATATATATATATACATACATAGTTATGTATAGAACTCACCTTCAGTGTATTTGCATTTCTCTGCAGCGCCTCTTCGTAGGATAATATCTTTGGCGATGGGGCAGCTGCTGATTTCTCTGCCAGTTTGTCATTTTGACGCTCTAGTTTCAGCTCTTCAGCTTCTCTAAAAGTAAAACAACCATTTAGTATAATTTTATCAATATCTGTTGTGTTTTGTCTGTGTTTTACTCTTTTCTGTCGAATGCAGCCAACCAGCTCGACAACCCGGACAGCTCAGACCGAACAAAACGTGTAAAAAAAAATAAAATAAAAAAATATTTTAAAATCCGAAATTTGAAAATTGGCCATTATTATCAAAATTTTTTTTTAAAAATTTTTACGGAATTATGTCGCTTTTTTAAAAAAAAATAACGGAACCGAAAGACTGTTACCGAACCAATTCTCGAACCTTTCTGTCGAATGCCGCCACCCGGCTCGGACAAATTTAGCAAGCCAATCATTTTCTCTCTCAGCAACAAAGTATGCCACAGTTTTTGTTATTTTTTTTTTAATTTCAGTTTATTTGCCGTTTTTTTATGGATTTAGCCAACTGGGCGCCTTCCGGCTTAGCCTAATTACCAATTAACAATAACAATATTTGTGTATGATAGGCTGTAAGGGTATTTCCTAGTCAGTCCTTTTCGACTAGAGCATCCTTACTTGGTTTCTTTTCTACTTAACGATTCACGTTTTTGCTGATGCACTTACATTTGAGAGATTTTCTGTCAACCTTTAGACTGCTGCGTGGATTTAACAAAAACAACACTGGAAACTAAAGACAGAATCACTTTACTTACACCTTTTCCAGCTTCTTATCAATTTCCGCCTCGAGCGCTTGATATTTTTCGTTTATCTCCTGTATTAAATCCATTTTGCCGCTTCTATTGACATATGAATAATTAGTTAGGCGGAAATGACGCCAAAACAAAATGTTGCTAGGCAACGGTAAAGTGCTGCCAGTGCTGCTCTATCCGAAAAATGTTTTTCAAAAATTAGCCCAAGCAAAACGATTAATTTTGTAATACTGGTCAATGCACAAAAATATAATTATGTTTATGTTTATACAGTATCAAGCCTCCTACTTATTTAAGAACCGTTAGCTCATTTCCAATATATCAATTTTTAAATAATAAATACTACGTAATTTGCACGTACGTATCATTAGACAAATGTCAACTGAACCTGAACAAACGGAATGTATATATTTTCTACTTATTTAACAGAAATTGCGTTATATGCGGCGCCACCCGCTCAGGTGTGACCAGGTGCAGGTGATGCGTGCCCGGAACTTCCACATAAACCACATGTTCCGTACTTTGCTTAAGCGTGGCTATGACCTCCGCATAGAAATCGGCTGATTCGAATTTCATGCCGGGAAGACCCCGAATGTTGAGCACTTTGCAGCGTATTTGCCGTGCATACGCCAGGGTTTGCTCCGCCGTAAACAACCCCATCATGCTCACCTTAAGCCGCAGATCGCGCGAGAAGAGAAACCCGCTGTGGTTAGGCCTCATGCCGCGTTTCATTAGTATCCTAACAGAAGTATCATCAACGGAACCATCATATGCGTCCAGCACTAGCTTGATCATCTCCTCGTAGGAGTAGCAAGGTTGTTTACTCTCCGGCAGACTTTCGTAGTCCAGGAACTTATCCACCGCCTTGCCGGTGCCCTCTGCCATGCGCTTAACGCCCCGCACCGTCGGTCCTGCGATATCAATGTTAATCAGCTTGGAGACCTCATCCGGAAAGCTAGCCGCATACATGAATGTAAGTGCGCCGCCCAGCGAGTGTCCCAAGAGCACAACATTCTTCCAGTTGTACTTTCGCACAATGCGGCGTATCAAGCTGATGCCGTCCCAGAAGATAAAGTACTGCATGCCCATCGGATAGTGCGAGGAGTGACCATGTCCTGGCAGATCAATGGCCAGCACGGAGCAGTCTGCGGGCAGCAGCGGGCACAGCCTATCGAACGATCCACAATTATCCTGCCAGCCGTGCAGCGCCAGGATTGGCTGCCTGTTCCGAGATCCCCACCATTTGCCTGCAAATAAGATAGGTTATTATTTATTCATATATGAATCTAGTTTATCACTGTTTAGTTAAACTGAGAAATATAGTGTACATGGAAAAATTCTAATGGAATATATCCAGAATGCTTCGGTTCCACAACTGATAAGCGGATAATTCTGATTTTTAACACCAAGGTTATACATTTTCATCAGTGGATTACTTTATGAGTTTTCACAAAAAGATTCTATACTTCTTCCCTTACTTAAGGCCTGGACATTATCGCTTTAGCCTTATAATTATATAATATATAATTTTGGAAATATACTATAATTAATTTTAGTACAGCCAAATAATTTATCCTTCTACCCTTTGGGAACAGAGTGCATATATCAATCATTTCTGGACTATTCGAATTTCTGCAAGTTCTAATATGCGCGCAGTCATTAAATTGTTGTCGCGCCATTCGTAAATAATCTACGTAATGTATAATCACAGCCATTTAAAACGTGCGAATGCGATTCGTGTGCTTAGATAAGGTGATTGAATAGTGATGATGATGACTAAGCTTAGTGGTTGTAGAGCAGGGATCTGTCTGGAAGTCCATCTTGAATTAAACTCACCTTCGACAGTTCCCCAGGGCACTTCTATATTAAATTCTTCCCAGCTGTTTTCACCCAACATAGCTGTAGATACACCGTCTGCAATAGAAAGTTTCGCATGAGCTAACAGTAAGCAACAACAACAACAACAGGAACAGTGATGATGTGAACAGGTTTTGGATTAGCTAAAAATAAACAGCTGTTTTTATCAGGCTGGTGAAATCGTCTCTTTGCTGACTGTTGACACAAAACTTTGGACCACAGGTCCAACTCGGTTGACCAATTCCCTCACTTGTCTTGGCCGTCGTTGTGTCTTGCAATGACATTGTTGTTGTTGCGACTCGGGCCTGTGCCATGTCTGGATGTGGAACGTCTTTGAGCGAACAGCGAGCGCGCGTTCGTAAACAATCAATTTTTGCTACTGCGCTGCCTCTTGCCGCTCGCTTGCCTTTTACATTAGCAGAACTGCATACTTAACATTTTTGCACACTGTTATTAACAGTGCGCCACTTTACATTTCCTGGACAAAAACTGGAAAAGCGGCTGTATCTCTATAAACAGTTGTTTTTTATTTTATATCTAAAGATACTGTAGGCAGCGGTGTATATATATGTTTTATAAATATAGAGTTTTATTTAGCAGGGCATTTAATTTTGATACACGTCGAATTTAAATAAAACAGCTGTCAGCAAGCTCGCGCTCCAACAGTTGATAACAGATAACATCACCCGTGACATTTGACAAGTACTCAAGTCACAGTTATAGCAAATTTTCATGGGCTACAAATTTTGTTTGCTGTTTCTTTACTATTGCGTTTTGTGATATTTAATAGCTAATTCGTGTTCCATATTTGCAGTTATGATGATTA
Organism: Drosophila maculinotata; assembly: GCA_035045305.1. Taxonomy (NCBI): domain Eukaryota; kingdom Metazoa; phylum Arthropoda; class Insecta; order Diptera; family Drosophilidae; genus Drosophila; species Drosophila maculinotata. The sequence continues at coordinate 138,928 of JAWNPD010000592.1, read as the reverse complement.
AATATTAACTAAATAATTGAGAACTTCTTGCGTTGATATTTTTGTCACTATATCAAAGTAACTGTTACTGTTACTGCAAAGTCACAAAGTCGGTCATCTCTATGCGCTAGCACATTTCACAACACTGTGTGCAGTCAAAACAAATTTATAAAATCTACGAAACAAATAACAATTTAGCAACAATGTAAGTAAATCAATTAATATTTATTATAATTTCTGGAAAATACCATTTTTGCTTTACAGGACGGAGTTTTGGAAATCGAATGAACGCAAATATTGCGACTTTTGCAAGTGCTGGCTAAGTGACAACAAAGCTGTGAGTAAACAAAGTAACTTTAGTAAAATATTTATATATATGTATGTATATATAATTAAATATTTTTAATTATAGAGCATTGCATTTCACGAGAGTGGTAAAAAACACAAACTAAATGTATCCAAACGCATTACGGAAATTAGTCGCAACAGCGAAAAATCGGAGCGGGAGAAACAAAAAATGGACAATGAAATCCGTAAAATGGAATCAGCAGCCATGAAATCCTATGCACAGGATATACACGGATATCATGGCGATATGACAGCTCGTTCCATAAACACAGTGCTAGGAGCAACAACAACAGCTGCTGCTTTTAACAGTGGCAGACAGGGTGCACTTGGGAGACAGGGTGGACATCGACAAATTGATCCCATGCGATTGGTCGAAGTAGCGGATGAGGAGGAGGAGGGGGATAAGCGGCGTGTGAACGTGGATAAGGTGGAGAGTGAAAAGGTGCCGGATGCCTCCTTGTGGGTGGAGGGCAAATCGGATGAGGGTCATACCTACTATTGGAATGTGAAGACCAATGAATCCGTCTGGAAGCCACCCAAGGAGGGTTTCCTGTCCTACGAGGAATACGAGCGCATCAATCAGTTGGCCCTCGATCAGCAGGAGATTACACAGGCGGCAGAATCACTCAAGTTTCGCGCCAATGCGGATGAGGAAGTGGCGCGTTTTAATCGGGAGAAACATGCTCGTATTTATCGCAAACCGGAAAATGCCAAGGAAAAGAAGCAAAAGGAGGAAAAGAGACAGGAGTTCAAAACTGAGGAGGAAGCGGCCACCAAGGAGATTGGCGAATGGCAGGTGGTGGAAACCAGGTGTGTTTCAAAAATGTTATAATTTTAAAATGTATGTTAAGTGTTCCAATTTATTAACAGACCTGCTGCAGCGCCCATCGATTGGGAATTACCCAACACTGATTATTATGCCACAGCGCCTGTCGTTACTTCGGTGTACGAACCCCAACCACCTGTGAAGCGTTTTAAGGAGAAAATCTTAACTGTATTGGATGAGACGGCTAGCAGCAGTGCGCCCGCCACATTCAAGAAACGCAAATTCGCCAATAAAGGCAATGCGCGCAAGCCCTTGGACGATCAATAATAGTACCTGTATTTTCATATTAATAAATATAAATATTTCTTACATTTTCAAATGCATTTTTAAATTGTGGCACTGCCAACTCAACGGTTCACATTACGATATGGTCACCCTAACAGCATTTTGCAGTCGAGCTCTGTGCGGTCACACAGTGTGGCAGTCAGTTCAGTTTTCAAGTTTGCGACGTGCGGGTGTGTTGTCGGACGGTCGTCTGCTTTCAGTTTTGTTATTAAAAGAGAATTTTGTTGTGGCGTGATTAATTCTGTTAATAACAACAACGACGGGCAATTGAGCGCAGCAGAGAGTGTGTAAATAAAATTCAATTAATGTAAAAAGCAAAACCTGTCTATAATATTTATATATACATATATATTTTTGTGTGAAAACAAATAAATCAAAATAAAGTGCAGTGTAAAACGTAAACAATAATAATAGTCGAGCTAAAATTTGACTGCTGTCTCACACACATACATAACACACACACACACACACACTAATGCGGCGTTTGTTTTGAAGTAAATTTGAATTTGAAGAAAGGTCAAACGTTGCGTAAAGCGAGTAAAAAGCAAATAATAAAAAAAAGTAGTTTTTATTTTGGTTGGGGTTAGCTGCAAATCAGGCAAAATTCAGTTCGTTTACGTTTACAACAGCAGTGCCCCCCCTCACGCCGCTGACCTCTACAAGCCGACTTTACGTTACAGCAACAACAGTAACGGCAGCTACAACTACAACAACGAATCGGACACCGAGTGGCTGGAGGAAAAGGAGGAGGAGAGCAACGAGAGCAGCAACAACGCACAGCCGGAAGCAGGAAACAAAGCAAACAGCGACAACAACAACAACAACATTTACAAAATGGCTGTACGCAAAAAACAGGATGATAAATACCTGCTAGCGCTGCGGGAGCTGGTCAACAGCGGGGCAGGGAATCGCCAGTGTTTCGATTGCAACCAAAAGGGGCCCACCTACGTCAACATGACCATCGGCTCGTTTGTCTGCACGCGCTGTTCGGGTGTACTGTAAGTACATAAATATATTACTACCTACCTACCTATCGACTACCTGTTATTTCCATGCTCTATTTCCAACTGAAGTTAGCTACTCGTTACTCGCTAAAGTCCTTGAAAGAGGTCGACAATTTACTATTGAATCACCTTATATGTAGTCTACTCGTTACTGATTGAAGTGGAGCATGAGTATCTTTATAAATCATTCGTTACTCGCTAATGGTTACTCGCGTTTCATAAAAACTAATATTAAAGTGAACTTCTCTACTCGTGACTCTATCTTATAGTTAGAATACCTACAATATGCTTCTCGCTATTCGTTACTCGCTGAATTCAGTTTAAGTAAAGATAGAGAATATGTTTTATCCACTCTATTTATCCTCTACTCGTTATTACTCTAATTTACTGTAATTAGTAAGTTCTCAAACTTTCACTATCGCAGCTTTCTTTTTAAGCAAAGATCTACTCGCTACTTGTTACTCGTTACTCGTTTTTAGCTGCTCGTTACTGGTTTCTCTCTGATATTGACACAAGTAAATGAATAATCATCAACTCTGTTACTGTTACTAAACTTACTCGCTACTCCTTACTCGCTATAATATTAATCCATTACAATTACCTGATCTTATTATTAGTTAAGTATTCGCTACTCGCTGAATTTGCTTAAGGTGGAAATTATTGCTCACTTGCAGGGAAAGATAAGCGGCAATCTTTGAGCAGAAGTGATTGACCGATAATTTAGATTCGAATGCATTGACCGACCCCAATCCCCGATCAGCACCACCGATTAAGACCTGTTGTCAGGGTAGTCAGTCATGGAGGCGGGGAGTTTTAGTGGGGTGCTTGCGGGGGCCTCAGCGAAAGCGAAAGCAATTTCGTTTCTCCCATTTTGGGAAATGCAAATCGCAGACAAACTTTCAATTGACTGACAAAACTGGCAATCGAAATGAAATTATTTTGTCGCTGCTATTTTGGACAGGCATGCAAATCAAGTAGAAGTTTGTTTTTCTTGATGTTGGCATTGTTGTTGTTATTTGTTTGTTGTTTTTGTCCTTGGCACTAAGCGGCAAATAATTGCCAAAATTGGCTTTGATTTATGCACTTAGCTGCAAATTCAACGAGCACTTTGCGCGATTAAATGCGAATTGAGGTCATCTCCTGAAGTTGCCACCTTTTTGTGTGCAGTGTTGTTGCCGTTACCGTTACCGTTTCTGTTTTGTTTGTTTTTCATACTTGATTTACGCACTTCCGCTCTCACGGAACCCCCTCTCCACTTACCTATTTAGTCGCTCTCCCACTCTCCACCTCGTTACATTATACATATGATTACTTTCAATCTGCCTGCTTCCGCCATACAGGGCATAAGTACCAGCTGGGCTGCACATTCCACACGCAGATTGCGCCCTAGATTCTCAGCTTGTCAAATGTTTGCCTCAATTGAGCAACCAACATGCGGGCGCTCTCTTGCCGTTCTCTTGCCTATCGATCAACGATAACATAAATTGTGTTTCCTTTCTGCATATGTTCAAAGTTTCTGGCACTTGCCTTTAGCAATTCTATAGCCTGTACACATTTTAAATGGTCTCTAAGAGCTAGAGACTTGATATTTTGAATATCGATCTCTGACCAGTTTTCTGAGCATAACTTGAAAGTTATAAGAGCAAAGGGTATGTACAATTTTTTAGAGGTAGATATCCCCAAACCCTTTAAATATATATATTCTTAATCAGTATCAACAACCGAGTCGACCTCAAAATGTCCCTTCGTTTTGAAATTCCATTTTCCACAGATAAGGACTCTTAAAATTGGATACCGGGTATACCCTAGTCAAGCACTCTCGACTGGAGCCCTCTTACTTTTTTTCCTTTTTTTTGCGTGCTTGACAAAGTCAGAAACAGCCAAACAGCCATAGTATGTAAATTTTATTGAATGCAGCATTGGGCCAATGCTCCCCTGCTGCACAAGTTGCATGACTCATTCGTGTTGCAGCCGTAAACAGCGGGCGAAATAAATAAGTATTACGACTATGTAAATGGAAAGCCGCATAAATGCCTCAGCCTGGCCCTTTTGGCATGACAACAGTCAACAGCCAACAGCCAACAGGCAACAGACAGCAAGCGACACAACGAACCGAACTCCACTTAACTATAAGTACACCGGAAAAAAAAACAAGTAATTCGTACTTCAATTGTTAACTAGCGTTGTCAGTAGAGCGGTAAATTGGAATAATAATTGTTTTAGTATTATGTTTGTAAGCCACATTTGAAGCTTAAACTTATTAAAATATATCCTCCAAAAAACTTGAATCAAGTACTTGTTTTAAATGGAGTGTTATAAGTTTAAAAAACAAAATTTTAAGAAATATTTTTTTTCTGTGCATACACTGCCCCCCTATCCGTTCCCCTACACATCAAGCGCAAACAAAAGGAACTCAAAGTCCAAGACAAAATTGTTGTGCATGTTCAATGCAACAATGTTTCCTGCCACCGCTCACCCCGTCAACTCCCTCCCACCGCCCAACCCCTGCTCTCTCTCTCTCTCTCTCTCGCACAGGAACTGTCTTAGCTTTTGGAGTTGGATTTCGCGCTCGTTTGCCAGCCTGCATACCGGCGACATACCGGCCAGTGGTATATAGTTGGCCTGGCTATAAAGGCGTAAAACCTGTCAAACAGCTTTTTGCCGCAGACTGAAGTATTTTTGGGCCAGTTGCTATCGTTGCCGCTGTTGTTGTTGTCATTTCTGTGGCAATGGCAATTGCAGACAAATTGTTGCACCTCAATCGCACAGCAGTCGCGCCATCTGGTGGGCAGCCAAGAAACTTGCTGATTAGATAAGACCCCAAAAAAGACATATGCACATAAGTACGACAGAATGACAGAATGACAGACAAGAGACTGACTGTCAGGCAGTCTATCTCTATCTCTGTCTAGCTCTTGCACTGACCTCTGCTGCCACTCGGAGTCGCTGCTGCGCTACTTTCTCAGGTGGCTCGCGAGCAAACTGTAACGGCAACTGCCCACCAGTTCACCCGACAGACCAGCTGACAAATAGCTGAATTCGTATGTAGGCATGAGCAGTGGCAGACAAAAGTATACGTACTTACGCTGACTATCTGATGAGTGCACCAGCATGATGAAAAATTAATGACATATTACAAGAACTAGATCAAATCAATACCACATAGTAATAATAGTCGTAGTACCTACTTTATATTATAAATTGATCATTTATTATTATAGTGACTAGTAAATATTTTTGGTTGCAGCGCTAGGATAGATTAGTTTGGCTTAGGCACTAATATAATGATAATGACATTTATTCATTCATTAATTTGTTCATTATACTTTTAGACTCAGATAGCTGAAACACGCATCGTATCTATACTTTTATCTGTCACTGTACGTATATAATACATATACATATGTACATACATACATACATACATACATACATACATGTGTTAGCACGATAATCAGCTGCACGTCTTGTTGTCAAATTGTAGATATGTAAATTTGTCGATTATGAAACAACATAAACACGTCCCAGCCCCGTATGGCGTTGGCTGTAAGAGCCATATGCCCGTAGGGGGAGGGGCCAGGGGGCTGTGCAAGTGGATGGGGGGGGCAGACTTTCACCAATCGTTGTCAGCTGTGTGGGCCCTTTTTGAGTTTTTTTTTAGCTACGAACAAAACAAAGCCAAAACCAAAACAACCAACAGCCAAATAAAAGGAAACCAACAAAAAACAACTAAAAAAAAATCAACGCGTAATAGCAATTAAATACTTGTGTATATTTATCTCTATTAAAGATGGCCCTTTTTCATGCTTTCTTTCGTGTCACGAGCAAGCACGATAATCAAAAGGACTTAAAAAAAGGAATTCTTGATATTACTTTACTCTATTTTTTATTACTTGGCGTCTTATTTAATTCCACATTCAAAGTTTATGCACTTTTGTAATTTTTATTGGCAAAAAATCCCTATAAATTTCTTTATAAAGACTTCAAACTGCCATAACTTGCCAAAACTGAACCGATTTCAGATCCCAAAGCCATTTTAGTCATTAATTGGCCCTTACTTTAATTCCACATTTAAAGTTAATGCACTTTTGGGGAAAACAATTTTTCAACTTTAATGGTAAAAAAAAATAAAAGATAAAAAAAATAAAGATTCTTAATTTTTTTTTTAAACAAGATTATAATCAAGATGAATTGAAAATATTCCATTAACAGGGTAAAAAGAAGAGACTATTAAATCCACTCTGTAGTCGTTTTAAATGTTTAGCACACTACCGATTGTGCCTGAAGTTTTGTATCTTTTTTTGTTTATGTCATATTCATCTCTAGACAAATGCTCATATATGTATAAGCGCATTCACACTCACAAATAGATGTACATAATATATATATATGCATATATGTGTCTTTTTAAATATATATTCATATATACATATGTATAGATATGTACATACATATATGTAAGTCTATTTGTGTGCACAATTCCCAGCTATTTTTACACATACATAAACACTTCTAGCGGCTTCTCATTTTGTTAAAGCTTTTCCGCATTTGTCAGGCTCCTATTGTCAGAATCCAGTCTGGCTGATAAATTACTTACCTGTCTACACCTATACATTTGTACATATAGTATCTGTGTTACTTGAACATAGAAGCAAACAGTGCTTCATTAACATTTGGCAAAATGTGAATCGCATAACGAGTAGAATTTAGCAATAACAAACAAACTCTCCTCCTCTCTCTCTCTCTCTCTTTCTCTCACACACACTCTGGGACTCTTTCTTTACCTCACTCACTCACTCTTTCCCTCGCCGTCTGATTGGCAATAATTGCGCAGTTTTTTTTTATTTTTATTTCATTTGTTGTCCGACTCTCGACTTTGGTATTGAGGCAAAATGCACAGAAGGTGTCGCTGTTGTAATCGCCGTTTGTTTTATTCATTTCATTCGTTTAGTTTGTTTTTGTTTTCGGTACGCTTGCCTTGAAATCGAGATTTATATGTATATATATTCTATAAATAATGTACATACGTACATAAGGCAGAAAACTGCTCAATACTTACAATTTCAGAGTGCGGAAATATTCCACATTTGCGAATTATTTACAGATTATCCCAGCGATCTGACAGCCCTCAATTGCAGCTATGCAGTGGGTGGATGGGTGGGTGGGTGGCAGGCGCCGTTGCTGGAAAGCTGATGCCGATATACAATTAAAATGTACCATTCGACTGTACACTCAGCGAAAAATGAATCAAGTACAAAATACAAAAGTTTTTCTATTTAACTAAAAGTAATTGAAGTTCTTGATTCTAGCTGAATTTTAACTGGATTGAATGAGTAACTTTTGTATTCCAATTAATCGGGAAATCACGAGAAACACAGCTGTTTTCAAATGAGAAACAGTCGAAACTTTCTTAAGAAACGAATTTCATTTTCTGGTCTTTATTTAAGTGGACTATTTAATTGAGAAAAACTTTGAAGAATTTAAAATTAAACATTTAATTGGGTTGAAGAAGATTTGAGCACAAAAAGCTGTTTGGTTTCTCTCTGTGTATGTGTATGTGCGCTCTGGAAAAGAACTGGTTCCCCGTCGTGTCGGCTATCAGCGGGTAGGTCCCCCTCACTCAGGATCGGGTGGTGGCGCCTACGCCATAGAGATTTATTGCGTCGAAAACAGAAAAAAGCACATATTTGCTCAGTCAGTTGAGTTTTGTGTGTTTGCGCACATTAGACAACGAGTGGGCGGTCGGCGTCATTTGGCCAATCTGCCAATATGCTCGTATATAATGGCTTAAAGCCCACGCAGACCAAAAAGTTCGCATGCAATTTGCACCCCCAGCCCAGTTTGCGGGTCATTTCTCATTTCTTATTTCTCATGCCTTTTGAGCAGCAGTGACAACAAAAGGAGCCCAAGGCTTTTGCAGCAATTTGCAAGCGAGCGCATTATTAAAATATTCATTGGAGAGGTCGCCATTACTAAAGAGCATCCCGTTACGTTACCCATACGCCCAGTAGCACCCACTGCCGTCCTGCTCCTCATTCTAGCCCTTCTAGTCCTCATGCTTCTCCAGCCAAGTTGCCAAGTTGAATTTATTTTGTGCGACAAACACTGACAGAAGGGCCTTCAGCGACGACGCCTCTGCGCCAAAGCTGTCCACCACTCCATCTCCCCTCTCTCTCTCGCTCTCGCAAATGGTGGACATTGATATTGATGTGGCCGACAGGCCCGACAGCCGCGTGGGATTCTCCTGCCAGTTAGCGCAGTCTAATTGGCTCCCTTCCCTAGTCCCCAACAGCTGGCGCTACTTAAAATTTACAGTTCCTCATGCAAATAGTGCTGCCAGTTTTTGTTCAGCTATTTTTTAGAGTGGATACAAATATAGCTTGAGAATTTGCTGCTTTAAATATACATATTATTTATATCTAGATTTAAGGATACATTTTAAATATATTTTTTACTCATAATATTTCCGCATTATTATAATCTTTCATCTTTGCCGCTACAATCTCTCTCAGCAAACAATTTCCGCTATTTCTAAAGCCAGATTTGACTGGAAAGAAGAAGCAACACTGCATGAAAATTGACTTAAGAGAACTTCCCGCTGAGTCTGAAAACTGCTGTGTCTGTTGAAAGTCGAATTACCCAGTAATGTGCCACTAAAAGTTGAGAGTTTGCGTTATTTCGAATATATGTATGTATATATATCGAAACTTCTCTTTGAATGGTCAACTGGCATATGCTTCATATTTGTGGAGCCTTTTTGTTGATACTTATTCTAATCAAAGTGTTTGCTTTGCTGCGAATATATCCGGTACTCAGAGTTTTGTTTATCGCTCGCATAGGCCTTGAAATGTAATTGACTTGTTAGTTTTGTTTCTTAGCAATTGGCAAATGGCAAATTGCGAATTATACTCTGCCAGCTGCGCATGTACCTCGGCTAGCACGTACTGTTTCATTTCCATTTTACTGCACGCCAGTTACGTGCCACGAGGTTATGTAAGGAAAGCCTCTTCAGAGAGCCGAATCAGTGGGATGCTCAAATACATACATACATCTTATACAACTGTACACATACATACATACATACAAAGGCACACTTTCCACTAATGGCTAGAGTATTTGACTAGTCGAGGTCGTTGCTGGCAGCATAGAGAGCAACAACTTAACAACTCAGTATGCGAGCAGGGAATACCCTGTTTTAAACCTAGAATATAATATTAAATGAAAGGAAACTGTTCTTGATCGCATAAGTGAACCTGAAGTAATTAAGTTCTATATTCCAAATAATTATTTAGTTAATTACACCTCGAAACTACCCCTTAGTCTAACAATAGATTGTCTACAGGGTATACGTAACGTAAAAGCAAAGTTAGTCGCAATTTCAGCTGATTTACATAGCAATTACACATACATATGTATGTATGTACAGATATATTGCATATATGTTTACAATGTGTATATATTTGTATACTTATGACACATATCGCACTTGGGATCGCACAATTCCAAAGCGTTTTCAGGGTTCCAAAGACATCGCTGTCGCTTGCCTTGTAAGGCACTTGACTGCGGTTGAAACTGAAAACTCGTTGATATTTTTAGCCCTGCAATGAATGCCTCTGTTCCCCCCATCCCCTCTTGCTACCACCCCTTGTTGCAGTTGATGTGCCGTTTGATAGTCTTTCAACAATGCTGTTGTGACACTTTCTGGATAGCTTGGGCCTGGCCTGCCTTGAGGCAGACTAATGATTCATTCGCTCAGGCGTGGAGGTTTCCGCATGCTATTGAACTTCAACTTAACAACGTTTCTGAAGGCCTCAGAGACATCAATCCCGACGAGCCACAGTTACATCCAATGCCAATCATCCGAGCAGCTGTTTGTGGTTCATCTTTTGAGGTCTTTTTTGTTTCTTTTTTTTTTTGATTTCCCTGTCGCGCCGCAATTGCTTGTGTCTTTTGTTGTCTGGCTACACTCGGAAAAATAATGCGCCACAATTTGGAAAATCGATTTTTAAAAACAACGGTTCTTATTTCGAAATTGAATTTTATATAATTTAACAGAGACATTTCTGTATTGAGCATAATTGATATATTCATTTAGTTATTAATTTCTAAGAAACAAAGTTTCTAGAAATTTAAAATCAATCTTGTACATACATATGTATATTAAAATACATTGCTAAAAGATAGACTGGAATTAATAAACTATTTTTGGGATTGTCAATTAAGAAATATTTGTTTTGCTGAGTGTAGCCGATAAGGTTTTTGATTTTGGCTCGTTCTTTGTTCCTCAATTAACCATTAATTATTTATACATATACATACGTATGTATGTATGTATGTATGTATGTACATACGTATTTATACACGTGACAGCTCCGGCTGCTCTGAATGACCGCTGAAAAGGGCGTTACGCCCGGGACCTATCTTCAGTTGAAACGCATTACGTATACGTAATAAATGGATTTCCGTGAATAACTATCAATCCAGCTGAAAATTAAATATATATGCATATAAAATGAGACGCCCCTTGACATCCACTTATCGCCATTCGCAATTCTCGTTATTTGCCAATGCAATATGAATTACTGCAACGCATTTCGTTTGTTTTCCCACTTTTTGAGGCGTCAGTTAAGCTCGGAGCTTGCCACAAACAGTCGCCACAGACACAGATCACAAGTCAGTCTATATCCATATATTAAACAGTGCAGAGACAGAGATATGCAGTTCGTCAACTCAACTCCGCAGTAAGTCGTACAACTCGCAATAAAATACATATTTGAAGAACCTTCAAGCTACCCGTAAATACATCAGCTTTTAGTGCCAGAGTAAATATTGGATACAATTGAGTAGCTTTTTTTACGAAAACGTGACCTTAACTATTTTTTGGCATTAAAGTAAACCTTTTAAGAGTTTGCTATCCAAACTACTTAAATGTGTTATTGTTGAAAGAAATAAATTGATAGTATTCTATTATCGCAAACAATCGATAGATAAGTGGTCCGAGTTCCCAGTTGTGTACATAATTCTATATATATAATATATGAACTAAAGCCTGATGTTGTGATTACTGATTCCCATTCACAAAGGTTGTGCATGGTTCACATGAAAACAAAGCGTGTAAACTATATCAAGTATGATATGCTGATGCATAAAACTCGACTATGAGCTCAGCGTCACTTTATGCTGTAGTGAGACATAGCCTATATAACACCGTATTAATATCATTTAGTGCTGAGGCACAGCCGTTTAAAAAACTGACTCATCCCATTCAGCGAAGGCCACAAAAGTATCTAGAATCTTTAATGTATACAGTCTCATAGTTCAAAAGCTCTCATTCATTGAAGTTCTTATCGAAAAACTTAATCTTAAAAGTGTGAAACCTATAACCTATACTTTTAAACAAAAATTTCGAAAATTGGCAGTGGAAATCTTTTAAGTTTGCAATGCTAAAAACCTTTAACCACTTAAAGTGGAACAGGTTCTCAAAACTCAACAAAAAAAAATGCAATAAATATTTTATATAAGCGAAAATGGTCCAGAGTTTAAAGTGCTGCCTTTGCTAATTAGATTTCCATTGAACGTGGAGTTGGCAAAGTTCAGTCGGGCAAAGCTTTCAAATATATATATGGGCGAAAAAACGTAAAAATTCTTTGGAAATATTTACTTAACTAAGACGGTTGAGGGGGACTGCAGGGGTCTCTGTTTGAAAAATTGACTAATTGCCGTTTCTTTCTTTCGCTTTGGCTTCTTTTTCTTATCAGCTATCGGCCGTCTTCCGTCTGCCGCTCCAAATGACTCATTGGCATTCTTAGTTTTTGTATTTTTGTTGTTTTTTTTGCCAAGGCGCAAATAAATTCTTAAATGTTTTTGTTTAATGCTCATGAGTTGACTCAAAAGTTCAAATGTGCCTCTGCCTCTGCCTTCCTCTCTGTACTTGTTGTTGTACTTAGGTGCGCTTACTTTTTTCCATTTTTCATTTGTATTTGTTTATTATCATAATTTAAACTTTTCATTGTGGTTGTTGTCGATTTGCTGTTGCTGTTGTTGTTGCTGTTGTTGTGGCTGCCTTTGCACAATTTCTTGACTCAAGCGTCATCGCTAAACGTCATGTGGTAGGTCTGAAATTGCTATGCCTGCTTGTTATACCCTATCACAGAGGTATTAACACTATATTAAGCAGCGTGAAACGCATTGAGAAAGGCCTGTTTTAAATATAAATATTTATTATTATATATTTACTACGCAGCAGTTTAAAAATAACGCATATTAAATGCTGCCCTTCTACGCGATTCTCAAGAATGCAAGTAAGGCTTGTATATGTGAGTGTGTAGTGTTGTGTGTCTTGTCTTGTCACCGCTCTTTTATATACTCTCCCTTACTCCTCTCTCACTAAGGGGGAGTTACTCCCTTTCTCGCTCTTACTACTATCTCGATTAATATTCTATCTAAGCGAGCTCTTTCTCTCAGTCCCTATCTCTCTCTTCATTTACTACTCTTTCTCCATTACTACTCTCTCTTTCCATCTATCTCTCTTTCTCAATTACTACTACTGTTCCTCTCTTTATTACTACTCTCTCTATCTCTTAATTTTCACCGATCTTTAATAACTGTCAACATCTTACAAGGATCTGTTAACTATATCTTACAACTGCCGCTTGTCTGGAAAGGGTATTTTATCTTCGATAATAAGATTACTGTTCTTTCTTGCATTCGTTGAAATATTGTACTCGTGCATTGTATCTGTATCTATATCTGTGCTTGTATCTATATACAGATATAGGTATCTGTAGCTGTATCTGTTTGCTATGCATAATATTTCGCTACAATTGTTGTTACTTTATTTTTTTTTTGCCGCAGCGACGAGTTTTGTTTCTGTGTTTTGTTTTTTGTGTTTGTGCTTTTTACGCTGAGTGCGCAAAATGCGCAAAAAACAAGTTTTGCACTTTGTGGCGAAGTGGCGAAAAAACAAAAATGAAATACAATACATACATACATACATATATAACTAAACTAAGCTTTATCCGAGTGTGTGTGTGTGTGTGTGTGCTCGTGTTTGTTTTAATTTTGTATCCACTTGTGCCTAGCACGAAAGATGTTGCGCTGATTTGGAAAACCCGGACAGCTGTTTGACGCTTTATTTCACTGGTAAACTCTTCAACTTTCGTCCCACCCCCCCCCCGTCCACCCTTGTGGCGGTTTTCCCTGAAAAAACACTCGGATGTGGATGTGGATTGTAAATCTGTGACTACAGCTTTAGCTATTGCATCTTGTTGTGCACTGAACCACAGCTGTTGAGCACAGTTTGCTGCAGCTGAAATTGAAATTGCATTTTGCATTTTGTAGTTTGTAGTTTGCTCTCCAAGTTGGGATCTTGGGCCCAGGCTACTGAGTGGGTCGGCTCGCAAACTGGGTATGGGCCTGCCTGATGATGACACACTTTTCATGCCACAACTCGACAACTCTGTGCTCCCCCCTCGTCTATCTGGTCATTCAATTAGCGTGGTTGTGCACATACACACATAAAGTGTGTGTATTTATGAGACCTCTCTAGGTCTTGTGTTTGCCTTTGCCTTTGCCTTTCAGTGAGTGCCCCTCACCGCGTCTTGTCTTTCAATTAGCAGCATTAAAGAAACAACTAAGAATGCTCCAGACGTGGTTGTTTGACTAACAGATACCCAGCACAGTGGTCTGAAATACAGGCAAGGGCAGGCGGTCAGAAAAGACAGACATAAAAGTGGAACAAAATAAAAAAATATATAAAAATTAAGAAATGTATATACAAGGGTTCAAACTTCGTGTTTCGAGTCTAAATATATAATAATAATATATAAAATACTTTGAATTGCACTTTTAAAAGTATAAGCCACAAGGGATTCTCATAATATGATTTATAAGAAAAGGTTAACTTAAATCAGTTCAGGTTTTAAGTTCAAGCTGTAGAAAATGCATAAAGGAAAGCTTGTTTAGATAACTAAATTGTCTTCTTCGATATATTACACACCTACACACAACTTTATAGCCGTTGTTTTTATAAATTTCCCATAGGTATGGATAAATGTAGTGAAAAGAAAAAAAACGTTGGCATTCACTGTCATTTTGCCAAGCTACTGTCGCTACTGTCGCTGCTGTCGACCCAAAGCAATTCAAATGCTTTGGCTGTAAACGGTGGGCGTGGCATTGGACCTGGACCACGTACATATGTGTGAGTCGGATGGGTGGGGAACAACTTTCACTTTTCACTCGGGTTACAAAAATAGCTGTGGCCACATTTGCGGCAGCCGTTGTGGCACTTGGCACTGCCGCTAACGAATTGTGTGTGCGTGCCTCAAAAACCTGCAATTGGACTCTCCAAGATGGCAACTAACTAACAGCCACTTGGACACCAGACGAGGCCAGACCAGACTGGCACCCCGCCCAGTGTCAATTTGCAGTTCCATGCCATTTCAGGCTCGGTTTCCGCAGCTTCGCAAAATCAATTGACAGCTGGCGGAAATGCCGGCAATATTGAATCGTGTTCGCATTTCCCAATCCACTTAAAAGACAGCGCTAATTGTGCCCAGTGAGACTACACTCAAGATGAAAAAACGAAGAGAGTTTTTGCCTTTAATTGAATCACTTTTTCTGCTCCCCAGTTGCTCCATTTGTCGCCCAGCTGCCGCCCGGACCCGCTGCAATTTGCAGAACTTTGCTGCAGCTGGGCATAAATTGCAATTGAGTTGTAAATTGCATTAGGGCCCAACAAGGGTCATAATACAATGCCCCAGTTTCGAATGATACGAGCTGAAAGCCATAGTTGAACAGCAGTGACACTAGATAGAATTCAAATATAATCCTTTGATTAATCTAGAGATGGTAGTGATATATACTCTAGCTGGGGGAAAAACAATTAATTATTTCATTAATCTAAAATATCAAGATTATATTGATTATATTCAGTTTAACCATATAACCAAAACTTAAACCGAAGATAATACAAAACCTCAGATAATACACAAGAGGTTGAAAACAAAATTCTGATTAATAATATTATTAATAGTGTTAGATGTGATAATTTATATTATTAATAGGGGTACTATAGATTATGTAGGTCTCTGCTTAGCCACTTACTCATAACAATCATAGAAGAAGTTTTAAAAAAATAAGTAGCCTTAGAAGAAAGTAATTTTTCCTATATTCAAAAAAGTGCTTGAAATTAAAATACAATTAAAAAGAAAGGGATCTTTAAATACTATAAATGGAATTGAGTTGAAATGGAATTTATTTCTAAATCATATAAATCATGTGCTTTTAATGTTTCCCTGGAGACGACTAATATAGTATATCTATTTTTAAATGTTTATAATCTTTAGTTAGTGCCATTAGAGGCGTAGGCGCAGGCGGGGCGAAGGCGCAGAAGTGGTATTTAGAACTGTGCGA
The DNA here is from genome assembly GCA_035045305.1 of Drosophila maculinotata. NCBI lineage: Eukaryota > Metazoa > Arthropoda > Insecta > Diptera > Drosophilidae > Drosophila > Drosophila maculinotata. The sequence continues at coordinate 123,073 of JAWNPD010000592.1, read as the reverse complement.
TACTGATCAAAGCTCTCGCTTTTCGCTTGCTCTACAATCACCCACCCACCCGTCTGCCGCTCGCACCACCCAACGTCTCGTCTCGTTTGCCATAACGAATTGGCTCTGTGAGCCACTGAAGCGTTCATGTGAAACGTCCAGTTTCTTCACTACATACATATATACACACATATATACATATATGTATATGTATGTGTGTGTGTATGCATATGTTGTTTATTGCCGTTGCTGTTGTGCTCATTTCGTTTGGGAAAATTCGTGAAAAACTGAAATTAGCTTTAAGCGGCTGCAAGGCAAATTTTTGCTGCTGCCGGTTTTCGCTTGTGAGTTTCATTTATGGCTGGTTTCATTTTTCATGTGGCTTCTTCTTCTTCAGCCACTTCTTCGGCTTCTGCCGCTCCACCATTTGCTCTAATTGTAGCGCTCACCCCAAGGCCGGTGTAATTAATTTGCGCAATTATCTGAAATTGAATGCCCATTTAACGGGTCATTCAGAAATATGAACAACACTTGTTTCCAGCCACCTTTCTAAACGGAACTACAGTAAAACAACTCTTATAATGCACTGGTCTAGATGCTAGAATCTAGGTTACCAACCATAACCAAAATGGCATCGAGCTTAAAAATCGAATCAGTTTTGACAAAGTTATGGCACTTTGAAGTCTGGGATGGGCATTTTTAGGGACTTCACATCAAGATCCTGTCATGATTTTTGACATGAAATCCGAAAATAGGAAATTGCTCAACTTTGAATGTAGATTTATTAAAGAAGGAAAAATCATGATCAAAATGACTTCGGACTTGAAGATCGGGTCAGTTTTGACAAAGTTATGGGTATTTTTAGGGACTTCACATGTCATGATCTTGTCATGATTTTTGACATGAAATCCGAAAATAGGAAATTGCTCAACTTTGAATGTAGATTTATTAAGGAGGACAAATCATGATCAAAAGGACCTCGGACTTGAAGATCGGGTCAGTTTTGACAAAGTTATGGCACTTTGAAGTCTGGGAAGGGCATTTTTAAGAACTTCACGTCAAGATCCTGTCACGATTTTTGACATGAAATCCGAAAATAGGAAATTGCTCAACTTTGAATGTAGATTTATTAAGGAGGACAAATCATGATCAAAATGACCTCGGACTTGAAGATCGGGTCAGTTTTGACAAAGTTATGGCACTTTGAAGTCTGGAAAGGGCATTTTTAAGGACTTCACATGTCAAGATCTTGTCATGACTTTTGACATGAAATCCGAAAATAGGAAATTGCTCAACTTTGAATGTAGATTTAATAAGGAGGACAAATCATGATCAAAATGACCTCGGACTTGAAGATCGGGTCAGTTTTGACAAAGTTATGGTACTTTGAAGTCTGGGAAGGGCATTTTTAGGGACGTCACATGTCAAGATCTTGTCATGATTTTTGACATGAAATCCGAAAATGGGAAATTGCTCAACTTTGAATGTAGATTTATTAAGGAGGACAAATCATGATCAAAATGACCTCGGACTTGAAGATCGGGTCAGTTTTGACAAAGTTATGGCACTTTGAAGTCTGGGAAGGGCATTTTTAAGGACTTCACATGTCAAGATCTTGTCATGATTTTTGACATGAAATCCGAAAATAGGAAATTGCTCAACTTTGAATGTAGATTTATTAAGGAGGACAAATCATGATCAAAATGACCTCGGACTTGAAGATCGGGTCAGTTTTGACAAAGTTATGGTACTTTGAAGTCTGGGAAGGGCATTTTTAGGGACTTCACATGTCAAGATCTTGTCATGATTTTTGACATGAAATCCGAAAATAGGAAATTGCTCAACTTTGAATGTAGATTTATTAAGGAGGACAAATCATGATCAAAATGACCTCGGACTTGAAGATCGGGTCAGTTTTGACAAAGTTATGGCACTTTGAAGTCTGGGAAGGGCATTTTTAAGAACTTCACGTCAAGATCCTGTCATGATTTTTGACATGAAATCCGAAAATAGGAAATTGCTTAACTTTGAATGTAGATTTATTAAAGAAGGAAAAATCATGATCAAAATGACTTCGGACTTGAAGATCGGGTCAGTTTTGACAAAGTTATGGCACTTTGAAGTCTGGAAAAGGCATTTTTAAGGACTTCACATGTCAAGATCTTGTCATGATTTTTGACATGAAATCCGAAAATAGGAAATTGCTCAACTTTGAATTTAGATTTATTAAGGAGGACAAATCATGATCAAAATGACCTCGGACTTGAAGATCGGGTCAGTTTTGATAAAGTTATGGGACTTTGAAGTCTGGGAAGGGCATTTTTAGGGACTTCACATGTCAAGATCTTGTCATGATTTTTGACATGAAATCCGAAAATAGGAAATTGCTCAACTTTGAATGTAGATTTATTAAGGAGGACAAATCATGATCAAAATGACCTCGGACTTGAAGATCGGGTCAGTTTTGACAAAGTTATGGCACTTTGAAGTCTGGGAAGGGTATTTTTAGGGACTTCACATTTCATGATCTTGTCATGATTTTTGACATGAAATCCGAAAATAGGAAATTGCTCAACTTTGAATGTAGATTTATTAAGGAGGACAAATCATGATCAAAATGACCTCGGACTTGAAGATCGGGTCAGTTTTGACAAAGTTATGGCACTTTGAAGTCTGGGAAGGGCATTTTTAAGAACTTCACGTCAAGATCCTGTCATGATTTTTGACATGAAATCCGAAAATAGGAAATTGCTCAACTTTGAATGTAGATTTATTAAAGAAGGAAAAATCATGATCAAAATGACTTCGGACTTGAAGATCGGGTCAGTTTTGACAAAGTTATGGCACTTTGAAGTCTGGAAAAGGCATTTTTAAGGACTTCACATGTCAAGATCTTGTCATGATTTTTGACATGAAATCCGAAAATAGGAAATTGCTCAACTTTGAATGTAGATTTATTAAGGAGGACAAATCATGATCAAAATGACCTCGGACTTGAAGATCGGGTCAGTTTTGACAAAGTTATGGCACTTTGAAGTCTGGGAAGGGTATTTTTAGGGACTTCACATTTCATGATCTTGTCATGATTTTTGACATGAAATCCGAAAATAGGAAAATGCTCAACTTTGAATGTAGATTTATTAAGGAGGACAAATCATGATCAAAATGACCTCGGACTTGAAGATCGGGTCAGTTTTGACAAAGTTATGGTACTTTGAAGTCTGGGAAGGGCATTTTTAGGGACTTCACATGACAAGATCTTGTCATGATTTTTGACATGAAATCCGAAAATAGGAAATTGCTCAACTTTGAATGTAGATTTATTAAGGAGGACAAATCATGATCAAAAGGACCTCGGACTTGAAGATCGGGTCAGTTTTGACAAAGTTATGGCACTTTGAAGTCTGGGAAGGGCATTTTTAAGAACTTCACGTCAAGATCCTGTCATGACTTTTGACATGAAATCCGAAAATAGGAAATTGCTCAACTTTGAATGAAGATTTATTAAGGAGGACAAATCATGATCAAAATGACCTCGGACTTGAAGATCGGGTCAGTTTTGACAAAGTTATGGTACTTTGAAGTCTGGGAAGGGCATTTTTAGGGACTTCACATGTCAAGATCTTGTCATGATTTTTGACATGAAATCCGAAAATAGGAAATTGCTCAACTTTGAATGTAGATTTATTAAGGAGGACAAATCATGATCAAAACGACCTTGGACTTGAAGATCGGGTCAGTTTTGACAAAGTTATGGTACTTTGAAGTCTGGGAAGGGCATTTTTAGGGACTTCACATGTCAAGATCTTGTCATGATTTTTGACATGAAATCCGAAAATAGGAAATTGCTCAACTTTGAATGTAGATTTATTAAGGAGGACAAATCATGATCAAAACGACCTTGGACTTGAAGATCGGGTCAGTTTTGACAAAGTTATGGGTATTTTTAGGGACTTCACATGTCATGATCTTGTCATGATTTTTGACATGAAATCCGAAAATAGGAAATTGCTCAACTTTGAATGTAGATTTATTAAGGAGGACAAATCATGATCAAAAGGACCTCGGACTTGAAGATCGGGTCAGTTTTGACAAAGTTATGGCACTTTGAAGTCTGGGAAGGGCATTTTTAAGAACTTCACGTCAAGATCCTGTCACGATTTTTGACATGAAATCCGAAAATAGGAAATTGCTCAACTTTGAATGTAGATTTATTAAGGAGGACAAATCATGATCAAAATGACCTCGGACTTGAAGATCGGGTCAGTTTTGACAAAGTTATGGCACTTTGAAGTCTGGAAAGGGCATTTTTAAGGACTTCACATGTCAAGATCTTGTCATGATTTTTGACATGAAATCCGAAAATAGGAAATTGCTCAACTTTGAATGTAGATTTATTAAGGAGGACAAATCATGATCAAAATGACCTCGGACTTGAAGATCGGGTCAGTTTTGACAAAGTTATGGTACTTTGAAGTCTGGGAAGGGCATTTTTAGGGACGTCACATGTCAAGATCTTGTCATGATTTTTGACATGAAATCCGAAAATGGGAAATTGCTCAACTTTGAATGTAGATTTATTAAGGAGGACAAATCATGATCAAAATGACCTCGGACTTGAAGATCGGGTCAGTTTTGACAAAGTTATAGCACTTTGAAGTCTGGGAAGGGCATTTTTAAGGACTTCACATGTCAAGATCTTGTCATGATTTTTGACATGAAATCCGAAAATAGGAAATTGCTCAACTTTGAATGTAGATTTATTAAGGAGGACAAATCATGATCAAAATGACCTCGGACTTGAAGATCGGGTCAGTTTTGACAAAGTTATAGCACTTTGAAGTCTGGGAAGGGCATTTTTAAGGACTTCACATGTCAAGATCTTGTCATGATTTTTGACATGAAATCCGAAAATAGGAAATTGCTCAACTTTGAATGTAGATTTATTAAGGAGGACAAATCATGATCAAAATGACCTCGGACTTGAAGATCGGGTCAGTTTTGACAAAGTTATGGTACTTTGAAGTCTGGGAAGGGCATTTTTAGGGACTTCACATGTCAAGATCTTGTCATGATTTTTGACATGAAATCCGAAAATAGGAAATTGCTCAACTTTGAATGTAGATTTATTAAGGAGGACAAATCATGATCAAAATGACCGCGGACTTGAAGATCGGGTCAGTTTTGACAAAGTTATGGCACTTTGAAGTCTGGGAAGGGTATTTTTAGGGACTTCACATGTCAAGATCTTGTCATGATTTTTGACATGAAATCCGAAAATAGGAAAATGCTCAACTTTGACTGTAGATTTATTAAGGAGGACAAATCATGATCAAAATGACCTCGGACTTGAAGATCGGGTCAGTTTTGACAAAGTTATGGTACTTTGAAGTCTGGGAAGGGCATTATTAGGGACTTCACATGTCAAGATCTTGTCATGATTTTTGACATGAAATCCGAAAATAGGAAATAGCTCAACTTTGAATGTAGATTTATTAAGGAGGACAAATCTTGATCAAAATGACCTCGGACTTGAAGATCGGGTCAGTTTTGACAAAGTTATGGTACTTTGAAGTCTGGGAAGGGCATTTTTAGGGACTTCACATGTCAAGATCTTGTCATGATTTTTGACATGAAATCCGAAAATAGGAAATTGCTCAACTTTGAATTTAGATTTATTAAGGAGGACAAATCATGATCAAAATGACCTCGGACTTGAAGATCGGGTCAGTTTTGACAAAGTTATGGCACTTTGAAGTCTGGGAAGGGTATTTTTAGGGACTTCACATGTCAAGATCTTGTCATGATTTTTGACATGAAATCCGAAAATAGGAAAATGCTCAACTTTGAATGTAGATTTATTAAGGAGGACAAATCATGATCAAAATGACCTCGGACTTGAAGATCGGGTCAGTTTTGACAAAGTTATGGTACTTTGAAGTCTGGGAAGGGCATTTTTAGGGACTTCACATGTCAAGATCTTGTCATGATTTTTGACATGAAATCCGAAAATAGGAAAATGCTCAACTTTGAATGTAGATTTATTAAGGAGGACAAATCATGATCAAAATGACCTCGGACTTGAAGATCGGGTCAGTTTTGACAAAGTTATGGTACTTTGAAGTCTGGGAAGGGCATTTTTAGGGACTTCACATGTCAATATCTTGTCATGATTTTTGACATGAAATCCGAAAATAGGAAATTGCTCAACTGTGAATGTAGATTTATTAAGGAGGACAAATCATGGTCAAAATGACTTCGGACTTGAAGATCGGGTCAGTTTTGACAAAGTTATGGTACTTTGAAGTCTGGGAAGGGCATTTTTAAGGACTTCACATGCAAGATCTTGTCATGATTTTTGACATGAAATCCGAAAATAGGAAATTGCTCAACTTTGAATGTAGATTTATTAAGGAGGACAAATCATGATCAAAATGACCTCGGACTTGAAGATCGGGTCAGTTTTAACAAAGTTATGGTACTTTGAAGTCTGGGAAGGGCATTTTTAGGGACTTCACATGTCAAGATCTTGTCATGATTTTTGACATGAAATCCGAAAATAGGATATTGCTCAACTTTGAATGTAGATTTATTAAGGACGACAAATCATGATCAAAATGACCTCGGACTTGAAGATCGGGTCAGTTTTGGCGAAGTTGACTATTATGGCTTTAATTTAATAATTGTTGTACTTTAATTCAGAACTCCATTTGAAACTAATTGCTATTTCTATTGTTTCTCTGTTTTAGACGCGGCCTGACGCCACCGCATCGAGTGAAATCCATATCGATGGCGACATTCACACAGGAGGAGCTCGACTTTCTCAAGGCGCACGGCAATGAGCTCTGCGCCAAGACGTGGTTGGGTTTGTGGGATCCAAAGCGGGCCGCCGCACAGCAGGATCAGCGTGAGCTGATGATTGATAAATACGAACGCAAGCGTTACTATCTGGAGCCGGCCAGTCCGCTCAAGTCGCTCAATCTGAAGTCGTCCAGCAATGGCTATCACACGGCCAGCTCAGCCGTCTCGAGCAATGGCTATGCCAGCATTCATTTGACACCGCCCGCCGCACAGCGCACTGCAGCAAATGGTTTGCCCAAGACAGCAGCAGGATCAGCCTCCTCCACCACGGCCATCAGTCGGCCGCAGCATCATCATCATAATCAGAATCACAATCAAAATCAATTGAATGGCAATCATGATGCTTTCAATCTGGGACTTGGACTCACTAGCCTCAACAGCGCCGGCTCCACCTCAACAGGCGCGCTCTCGGACACCAGCAGCTGTGCCAGCAACGGGTTTGCCGGCGAAACAGATTTTGTGGCCGATTTTGGTACGGCAAACATTTTTGATGCCACCTCGGCGCGTTCCACGGGCTCACCGGCTGTCTCAACGGCCAGTTCGGTTAGCTCCACCAATGGCTATGCCAAGGTGCAGCCCATCAGAGCAGCGCATCTGCAACAACAACAGCAACAACAACAGCAGCAACAACAACAGCCACATATGCTCAATGGCAATGGATCGGAGAACTTTGCAGATTTCGAGCATGCACCTATTTATAATGCAGTCGCCGGTGGTAAGTTCATCAGCTCCTATACATGTGTTTAGCCTTTGTTTATAAACCCTTGCCGAATGTATTGCAATATTGTGGAGGCACATCGCACCTCATAGATCATAGACCTATGCGAACTCAGCTCTCAGTTAAGCAATTTTAATGAAATTTGGTATAGATGCTTCTTTTTGCACAATATGCATATAAATAAACTTAACGGATCACTATATCATATATTTCTCATGGCTATAATCGAAGGAGCAACTTTTTTAAATGTGTATAACTTTGTCAAAATTTAACCGATTTTTAATTCCGAGGTCATTCTGATCATGGTTTGTCCTCCTTTATAATCAAAGTTGAGAAACTTCAAACTTTCGGATTTCGTGCCATAACTTTGTCAAAACTGAACCGATCTTCAATTCCCAAGTCATTTTGATCATGGTTTCTCCTCTATATTAATTCTACTTTTAATTGAGGTACTTTTGTTTTTCAGATTTTCTTGTTAAGTCATAACAACACTCTTAGAATGTAAAGTTAACAAGTCACTAATATTCAAATATTATTAAAAAAGCTTACTAGATTATGTATTTGCTACATTTGTCTGCAAGGGTATTTAATCTTCGGCACGCCGATTGATGCTGTTCTTTTTAGTTTGTCTTTGGTTTATTTACAATCTTTTGCAACACACACAAACACACACACACACACACACACACATAAAGCTGATTTCTCACCTGCTGCAGCTGCTCGAGCAGCAACAAATCAAATGCCAATTTTCTGGCTGCTTTTGGCTTTAAAATACGCTTGGCAATTATTCGTAGAGCGTTTCCCCACGTATTTAGTCGATTGCAGATCTTCGATCTGAAATCGCAGTTATGCATTCCGCTTATCCACACCCAAAACAATGAGAAAGAGCATTAATCGATAATCTCTCTCTCTATCTCTCTCTCTCTCTATTTATGTCTCTATTTGCTCTATTCGCGCTTTCAAACGCCCCGCTTTCAATGCGAATTTGATCCTTAAAATAAAGTTGCCCCAGCGACGAATAATTTCCCTGTGACGGATTCGCTGCCAGATTGGAGCGATTGGAGCACGGCCAACTATTTTGATCCTTTCGAGAGTGAATTTGAGCTGTTGAGAAACGAATCGGAAACGAAATTACAGCCACAACCGGAGCAGGAGAATATAATGGCCGCCTACTCCTCGCTGACGCTCTGGAGCGAGGAGGAGCCAGAGCCACAGCCACAACAGATGTCCAACTATAAAAGCTCAGCCAGCTCACTAGATTCAGCCAGGTACTGTTGCTCCTGCGGCGACGATGATTCCTCTCAAGCGTTGAGCACACCAACGAATCCATTTCTGCCCTATCGATTAAATAACTCAAGTTCAACTGAAGATTGCAGTCTGGTAGAGGAAACAGCAACAACTACAGCTGTGACTGCTGCTGCGGCAGAGTATTCAGTGTTCGACTCGAATTCGTATAGTTTAAATGCCTATTACAATCCTTTCTTTACGTGGAGTAAGTTTGTGTTACTTATTGATACACTTGCAGAGGGTATTTTAGTTTTGTCAAGACTTGAAAGAGATATTCCTATCAGATATCCTATATCAGCGTTGATTTTGATAAGTCTGTCAGCTTTGAAGGATCGGACTATTATTATTATACATATTTTTTATAATATCGGTTAAAAGCTGAAAGACTTTATATTTAATTAAATTGTTCATAAATAAACTCTAGAATATATCAAATTTACTAACCGACTATATTTTTAAATAAATAAAGTTAAAGTTCATTCTGCAAGGGTATATAATCTTCGGCATACCGAAGTTGTTCTTTGTTGTTGAGTTCCCTTTCTTATTGTTGCATTTTGGCGTGTTGTTGTTTTGCCCACTTTTATTGTTGTAATTTGTTTTTGTTTGGATTGCCTTGAGTTCCTTGCAGCCTAAGTTGCTTCTTGCCGCAGACAGCTTTTTAATTGCTATACTCTTTCACCCCCATTTGCAGGCGCCTCCTTGCAGAGCAGTCAGCTTGGCCAGCAACAGCAGCAGCAGCAACAGCAGCAGCAGCTGACACAGCAGAAGAAGAGTCCACGGGCCGGCAATGCGCCCAGCGAGGACCGCTATGCGGCGCTCAAGGACCTAGACGAGCAGCTGCGCGAACTGAAGGCCACTGAGGCAGCTGCCACGGAGGCGCCAACGCCGACAAATGCCAAAACAGATGCCTTTGGCAGTGGTGAGTGAAAAACTAGAGAGTAGAGATGCTCGCGTGCATTGCATTTTGTGCAACACGAGTTTAAAAATGTTACCGGCAGAAACTAAACAACTTATTTCCCCATAGCCAACAACAACAACAGCAACAATAACAACAACAGCAGCAGCACCAACAGTAACAACAACAATGCCAATCCTTTTAAGAGCCAGCAGGCGCTGCTTATCAACGGCAACAGCAACCACGTGGTGAATCCATTCCAAGCACAGCAGCAGCTGCAGCTGCAGCAGCAACAGCAACAGAATCTCTATGGCCAGTTGACGCTCATACCAAATGGCTACGGCAGCAGTCCGCAGCAAGGGGCAGCAGGAGCAGGAGCAGCACAGCTGCTGCAGCCGCAAGCCACAAGCTTTTACAATTTCAATAACAACGGCTATGCCTTGAACCAAGGACTGCCCAACGGCTGCGGCTTTGGCAGCATGCAACCAGCGCCTGTCCTCGCCGGTGGCTTTAATAATCCATTTGCGGTAAGTAAGCAAGCGAGAGTGTTGCCATCGAGTGTGCTCGACTAGCTGTTACTCTGTTTTCTGTATGAGTTTGATTTCGCATTAACATGTTTCACAAACACATTTACAGGCAAGCGGCGCTATGAACACCAATAATCCATTTTTATGAGATTCAGACTCGTGTGGAGCGCAGGACCAACAACAGCAGCAGCTGAGGCAGTGGCAGCGACAGGAGCAGCAGCAGCAGCAGCAGAAGCAGGAGCTCACAACATGGCTGAGGCGTTGATTAAGCAGAGCAAAAGATTAAGATGAAAGAAAGCCGCTGAACAAAATGCAGAAAGTGAACCGAAATTAGTCCATTTTACGAACAATAGCTATAAACTTTAATATATACAACATGTGTGCATGTAGACATATATATATATATATACATATACATATGCATCTGTGTGTGTGTGTGTGTGTGTATATGTGTGTGTGTATATAGGCGTATGTAAATGCTGAAAATAGCAGCCGCATTTGCGGATCGCTTTGCAACCGATGATCGTACAATATATATATATATATTCTTATACAAATCTCTAACTCTACATACATATTTATACGGCAAATACACACATACATATACACAGATATACTACACGTGTATATATATATATACAAATATACGATTTGCGTGTAACTAAAGATTTGTATTTACCGTTGCCTTTAGCGTCTATAGACTTTTTACTAAACTTAACTTTCTCAACGTGCGCCACAGTTGTCGTGTGTTTAGCTTAAACTTAAACTACATGCATATACTTATGCACATATGTATACACATATATATATATATTTATAACTAAAGAAAAAAACCTACTAATACATGTACTTTTAAGATTAATTGGTAGTATCCACTACTTACCCCTGTTTAGTTGCAAGTTTTAATTTGTTTCGTTTTGTGTTTTTTTTTTGTGCAAATATCCACGTCGAAAAATGTTTTCTTCTTTTGGCATTATCATCGCATCCTTGTAGCTCTCTATTTCGATGTCTCTCTCTCTCTCTCTAAATATTTCCTATTTTCCTGTTTTTTTGAGTTTTAACGTCCTTGCGCGCTTGTTTCGGTGTACGAAACTCTTGTCAGTTATTGATTGTGTGGCCTTAATAAGATTATGAAAATGTTCATTAAACTAAATCACCATAATGAAATAAACTTACATACATACAAAATATATATATTATATAAACATATACATATACATATATGCTTTTGTACCTAAATTAAATGCTTCTTGTTTTAATACTTGTTATTCAACTATGATAAATAAACACAAACCAACCATACACACACACTTAGAAGGGATAGTTTGCTCAACACAAAGTTAAAGTTTGTTAAAAATGCGATGATAATAGAAATATATCTCAATATACTTATACATAAGTATATATGGTAGGATATAACGCGACGTATGTATCATCACTACTAAAATGGGTATTATTGGGGATTATCTAATACCAACACACAAGTCCAAATAAGAAGCAAAATGAATTTTTTCCATTTATAGCCTTAACGTATGTCAAACATTATCTCGAAGCCTTAAAACAAATTATTTAATATTACAAATTTCAATAAAAACAAAACAAAAACCATTTCTGTTGTGTTCATTATTGGGCTGATTATACAAGCTTACATTATATTAATAAAAGTGTCATAAAAGGTAATGTTATACAAGAGGAAAACACAATTGAGTTATAATTTATTTGATGTATTTTTATTCATTTCCGTTTCGGTATAATTTCTAGTTTGTTCTCTTTCGTTTTAGTACTAGTTGGGTTTAGCAATTGTTTGAAATTACTATAAATTATTTAATCTTTATATTAATATGTATATATATATATATATATTTAAAAATTCGCATATGAAATAAAGTCGAAAGTCATTTAAACCCTATGGTTAAACCTGCCATGACCATGAAATGAAATCTCTGGTCAACACTCTCAGCGCCCAGATTATAGCAACAAAGCTCTAATCGTTCGTCCCATCGTTCAGATTGATACTCTCCAACTAAGTTCCTCACTAATTTCTTAAGCTAAATCAAAAACAAATCAATAAAAATATAAAAAAACGGCAAACAAAATGTAATAATTAAAAACAAAATTAAAGCTGGAATCGCTGCTTCTACTACTTTATAAATATATAATAGTAATAATAATAGTAAAGTATAAATATAAAGTATGTATGTATGTATACATAGTATGTGAAAGTGTGCTTAGGTTAGGCATTGCATCATCAACTGTACAGTATGGCTTATATGCGTATCATATATATATATATATATATATATTATTTATTTATGTTTAATAGAAGGGGGGGGGGGGGGAATCTCCACTTAAGTATGTGTGTTTTCGTACGATGATGATTATGTTTATAATTATGCGGCTAGAACAGCTTGCTTGGATATTATTATTATTGGTATTCGTATGATTATATCGTAAGATGATAATTTAAAATTGTATTAACAAAAATGACTGTGTGGGTGTGATGAAGTCGTGGACAATGATGTCCTTACTTTCTCTTACTCTGTGTCTGGCTGTGTTACAGCTAATTAGCAAATTATATCATTTTTTGCATTGATTTTATATATTTCTTTTGAAGTTTAGCAGCTAAGCAGCTTGTGAAATTTTGGTTCTCTGCTTTTTTTTCTTTTTCTTTCCTTTAAGCTGTTTGTAAGCGTTCCGCCTACATATTTACATACTCGATGGAGTATTGGTATATGACTTGGTATATGTGGTATTATATAGCTCATTGGCAAGAGCTTATAAAGCAACAACACACATACGCACGCATGGTTAATAGACAAATTGGCATTATGTGCACTCTTCAGCACACATGCATACATACACTCACACACACACACACTCATACACACACACACATACAGCTATCTTAAGTGTTTGTTTTAAAAGCGCTTTGCTGTGTACACAATACTTGGCTACAATTTTTTAAATATCGTATATTATGTATTTATACATATATATAGAGTATGTAAATGTAATGCATGTTGACATCTAGAATTGAGTGAAAGAATTGAGAATCCTTTGGTTGCTTCTGGCTTCTTGTTCGTAGTTTACAAAAAGTTAGCGAATCAAAAACAGAAAACAAATTACTAAAACAAAATTAGGTAATCAAAGCTAGCCGAATTAAGCATGAATTAATCGTTAATTTGTATATAATTTTATAAAAGTACAAAAAGTCTGTTTGTCTATTACACTTGGCCAAACACGCACATGAACATGAATCGGACAGAATTAACCGATTTATATACATACATACTCTCTTGCGAAGCATACAACTAAAATTGTTTTTAGTTTTTGGGCAACGCGCTGCATACGTTTTATGTTTTGTTTTGTTAGCCATGTTAGTACGTACGTACGTATGTCCTATATCATTGAAGTTTTGTATGTGTTGTATATGGTATTTAGGTATATTACGAGTAATATTAGATGAGCTGCCATCCATTTTGGGCCATTTACGTGCCATTGGCCTTTGGCAGCGACCGCACCAGATACAGTTTCTCGCCCTGCTTGTTCGTATAGATGGGCGCTCTTTGGTAGTGATCGACCAGCTGGTCCAGCGAATGAAACTTGCGCTGTCCAATGCAGTACATGTTCTGCTCCACATGTACGCGGAAGTGCTTGTTGCGGCCGGGCGCCTTCAGGGAAACCGAGTAATCACCCATCTGGAAGCGAGAAAATACAATTAATAAAGTGTAATTTTCAAGGATTTATATATATGCATAATGCGGGCTATAAACTCACATTAGTCTCACTGTCTCTGATGAGGAAGTCGCCATCGTGTCCATGGCCATTGAGCACCGTGTCGCATTGGCTGCGTGTGATGGCGCCATAGTACCACGATTTGCCGGCTAGATTTGGACGCTCGATGGGCTGAGTGGGCTGCGTTGGTTTGTTGTTGCAGTCGTTGCGACGCTCCATGGAGTCAGTGCCACCGTTGCCGGCGGCATTGGCGCCATTGCTGGCGGCGTTGCCATTGCCAGCATTGCCGCTGGTATTGCGATAGGGTGTGGCCAAGTAGTCGTTTAACTCTTGTAGATAATTGCGTGGAACTAAACCGACTTGTCCTTGGTTATTGCGTGCCTTGTACCAGTCTGGATCGGAGGCAGGCCTATCGACGATTTCCAAGCGATCGCCCTTCTCAAACGACAGCTCCTGATCATTGTTCGATGTGAAGCTATAGAGCGCCACCTGTATAGCCATTGAGAAGGGGGATTAAGAGAGGATCTAGATGGGATCGGGTTGATGTCACCTACCACAATGTCCAGCACATTCTCCGCCATGGCATAGGTATGTATCTCACCGTCGTTATCACAATCTTCGGTTGTGTAGTTGCTGGGAAACCAGCCGACGGAATTGCCACTCTGACCACGCCACCAGCCATCGTTCGACTTCTCGAGGATGAGTATGCGTGTGCCTTTGGTCAACGAGAGCTCATCCGGCTGCTGTGCCTGATAGTTGTACTTGACAATGGCGCTGCCGATGGCCTCGGCCGGATCGGGTGGCAAGCGGCGCGACATGGTTGGACTCTCGATTTGGCGCGAGGGCGAACAATTGGGCAGTGTCTTCGAGCCGGAACCCTTTTTCACCTTCTTCTTGATGCTACAACAGAGAAAATATAGATTATCCAGTGTCCAGTCTTATATACAGCATACAACTACACAACTTTTATAGGTTTTACAATGGAGTTTTAAAGGCTTTAAAGATTTGGTTAGCCCTACTTTTGGTTTTTAGGTGGAGGGGCAACCAGACGGGGGGCTTTCATTCGTGTGGGTGGATTTTGGGTATTTTGTGCGGGGTATTTTGAAGACATACTACTCAGAAATTATAATCAATACAACTGAAGCAAAATAACGAATTAGTTAAAGTACAATACAAAAGCCGAAAAGCAGTTGGAAAATTAATTACAATACAGAATGAGAGTAGAAAGCAAAATGTTGGAGAAGGAAACAAACTTGATATATTTTTGTTTTTTTGGTATCTTATTTCTGCTGAAATCAGAATAAAAAGAATACTTAAATTTTTAGTGAGTTTCAATAGCTAGTATAGTATATACACTGTTGGAGTTTACTCGTTGAATGTTCGGAATTGAATGCAATGCAGCGGCGACTGCAACCGGGGGGGATGAAACGCACCTGTCGAAGAGCGAGGGCTTCTCCTTCTTCACATAGTTACTGGGCACATAGCCGGACTGATTGCGACTGTTTTGTACGCGCCACCAGTGCTTGGAGTCATCCAGCAGCAGATAGCGCTCGTTCTTGCGTAGATCCAGCTCCTGTGCGCCCTGGGCTGCATAATCGTATTTGGCTACCACGTAGCAAACGTCTTCCTGAGATTTGCCTGTAACGAAGTGGAGTTGTTTAGTGAATTTATCAGCAAATATAGAAATATATATATCATAGCTACTTCATATGGGCATTTCATGGAAAGGGGTGATCATGTTACGTATGCCTTGAAATGCCCATACTTCCGTATTGAGGTTCAAGACTCACCGTGCTTCATGTTGCCCGCCATTGATTGTTGTCCAGCGTTGCCAGTACCGGCGCTGCAACTGGAGTTACCGCTGCTGCTGCCGCCGTTGCTGCTATAATCGATCGGCGCCGGGCAGCCGCTGTTCGCTGGCTGACCGAAGGTCACACTTTTGTGCTGGGCACTGCAGCTGGAGGCCGTCGACAGCGTGCGATGATGCTGCAGCGATTGCTGCTGCTGCTGTTGCTGCTGTTGTTGCTGCTGCTGCTGCTGTTGCAGTTGCTGCTGCTGATGCGACAGCGAAGAGTGTCGCTGATGATGCGCTGGTGAACCGGGCGCCAATTGACGACAACTCGGATAGTTGTTGCTTGGATAGTTCTGGTGCTGCGGCAGCTGCGGCGGATACTGTGGCGAACTAGTTGCGTTGCCAGAGGAATTGGGGATGTTGCGCGCAAATCGCTGTGGATATTCCAACATTCCCGTGGAGTGGCCTGAGTAGCGCTCCTTGGCCCTCGGCTAACCAGCAGCAGGTGGCTCCCAAAAGTGAGGCTGCTTCGGAGACAAATTTTTTTGTTTTGTTTTGTTTCTTTTTTTTTTTTTGTGGTGGCAACAAATTGAGACAACAACAACAGTGTTGCAGTTTTAGCAGCAAAAGCAACAACAACTTTTAAGCAATGATGGCCAAGTTGGGATGATGATGATGATGATTATGTTGTTGTTGTTGTTGGATTGATGATTGTTGTTATTATTATGGTAAGTAGTAGTTGTAGTTGTTGTTGTTCGTGTTACGCTGTGTTGTGTTGTTGTTGTTGTGGATGTTGTTGTTGGTGCTGGTGCTGACGCTGCATGTTGCCTCCTCCTCAAGCCAACGCATATTTCTGCTGTTGTTGTTGTTGGTTGTTGTGGTGTTGGTTGTTGTTGTTGTTGTTGGTGTGCGGTGGCGGCAAATTAAACGTTACGAATGCGGCGTAAATGCAAAAAAACAAAGATGTGAAAGAGAAAACGTAAAAAAGTAGAAGAAACAATTGTAAACAAGATGAAATTAAAGCTGTGTGCTGTGCTTGTGTATGTATGTATGTATGTGTGTGTGTGTGAATACTCAAAAAAGCATTTGCGAAAGCATTTAAACTATTGCTCAAGTACTTATAGTATATAGAAAACATACATACATAATTATAAGCATGTTAAAAACCAACAAAATAACATTAGCATAAATAATTTATACATATATATACATAGAAAAGGAATAAAACGGGCCTTCGAGCAAGGATATGAGAGAGCTGATGAAAGTGTGTGTAAGGGATGATTATGATGATGATAATGATGATGATAGTGACAATGATAATGATGTTGGATGCTGACTGTTTCTTTAGGCCTTGCAACTGGGCAGCAGGCAGCTGGCAGCCACAAAATGGCCAAGCGAGAGTTAGACGCAAGTGAAAGTTGCCCCCACTGAAATGGGGCAACACTCAGATTTGAAAACTCGTAATTGATTTCAATAAAAACAAAAAGAAAAACCTACTGTGATTGGACGAAGATTAAATACCCTTGCGGACATATACACATGGATATAAAGCGATGATCTTAGACAACTTGGTTCAGAAATTAACTTGCCTAAGATGATTTTTAAACACAGAATAGTTTTCCATACAAGAAATACATTTTACCAAGGCTGATTTATTCATTAGTGATCCGCTGAGGCCCATTGAGACATAAATGCCCGCAGCAGTAAAAAGATTATATTCCCAAGTTTCACATACAACCCAATTCATATAGGTTTAAAACCTAACTATAATGACTCACAGCAAAGTGCTGATCAATCAATACTTTAATTTGTGACAAATACTTCAAATACCCACTGCAAAAGGGTATAAAAACGAGATGGAGAAATAGAAGCCACTTGGTTTTAATTGATGAATTTTCAATTGACTTGGCAACGCGTTTTTAGAGAGGTGGGTCAGTCAGTCTGTCGGTCTGTGCAACAGCATCCACAGCATAAAAACAGACACAGCAACAAAAACTCACCATTCACTGTGAAACGTAACTGTGATTTGAGTCTGGGGACTGGGAACTGGGGACTGGCCCAATCGACCAAACGCTCGATGAGTCACGAACAGGTATTGGAATTGGAAATGGAATTGGGTTTCGCGTACTTAACAAAAAGACAAACCAACTAACTGAGCCAACATGATTTGCGACAGGGGGAAAAAAGACAAGAATATGTGGCAGCAAGAGAGTTGGAGGGGCAGAGGCAGTGGTGTGAGGCATTTGCTGTTTACGTAATGTCACACCAGGTGAGAGCCAAGCGGTAAGAGCTAATGACAGTTTTCATCAGTCGCTTTGAGGTTGTTGGCCAAAGCGTAACCAAAGTCAATGTCAACAGCTTAAGGCCATATACAAATATTAAATATCTATAAATATGCGGCCTAAAAACCTATTGGAATTATATTTTTTCTTTTTTTGCGGTTTCACTTTTGCCATTAGCTGTTGGCCACATTTGACACTTGGTTAACAATGCGTCAATATGGCGAGAGTTGAAGGTCGCAAGTGAGACGCAAAGTTCCGTAGCTTAATTAGCGTTTAGGCCAACGCCTTCGCTATTATGGAAAATGCTGTCATCAGCGATAAGAATTTCGGTTTCCAGGGAAAAGATAGAAAATGTGTACAGTGTGTGAAGGCGAAAGCATTTTTTTAGTCATTTCATTTTTTCTTTTTGACAACATATGAATCTTTCTTCCGTATCGCTTTTAGCGGGTTTGTTTCCCCACGTTTTCGTTTCGTTTTCACTCGAGTGTCTGGCCTCGAGTGAAAGCTGAGTGTACTGACAAATGTTAGAATCATTCAATAGATTATATTCATATTTGCGCAAGACTTTTGGACTGGTTTTCTCATGTTCATTGTAAAGTTATTGGTAGCTGTTGTGGGAATAAAGTTACCAGGGACTTTAGACATTTGCTGGGAATTAACTCAAATCAAGCTAAGACTTTGCTTTGAAGTAAAATCGGTTTGGTGATAAAGTAAAATATTCAACCAGGAGGATAAATTTACTATAGGTCAAACTATTGTTTGATATTCTGTACAAATTGTGTCACTGCCGCATCAATTAATTGATGTCTCACCAAGGAGTGGGCAAATCATGTCGAAAATATGATAAAATTGATTAATAAAACAATGATTGTTATTGTTTATTGAGTGTGATAAAACGAAATTGAAATTTTGATGAAAAAATATATATAATTAATGAGGCGGAGAGAGTTCATTGTGGTGATAAAAGAATATTCTGAAGAGCAGAAAATGTTGTTGTAAGAAAGTTTTATTGTTTAAAAGTTCATTGTAATCTTTCAAGATGCGACTGTTAAGCTAAAATGTCTGCCAGAGACTGTATATATACTTATATATACTGCAAATATTTTGTATAACAATAACTACTACTAAATTTGCAACAGACAGTTTGCATTGCAGTTAATGCTGCCAATCACAGGCAGTTAAAAATACCATGAGAAAACGATATGCATATGTAAATTTCCACAGTGTAGGTACATGAGAAAACGTTAAGCGATTTGGCAGCTGAAGTTGCACAGCTAGCTCTCTTGGGCAAGGCCACCAGCAGAGCTGAAGGCATTGAAATGCTTGGATGGTTTCTGTTTATGGCCATTGAACTATATATATACCTATAGCTATAGTGGCAGGGGCTTCGATCTATTTTGTCGCATTTGTTGTTTGTTTTTGCCAAGACATGGCCAAGGTAGCGCCTTTGTCTTGGCTCCAACTATGCTTTGCTTTGGTTCATGTTTCGGAGACAGTTTGTCAAAGAGAAATTGAAAGAGTTGCACGTGCTCGACAGGTTTATGAGGCGGAAAGTTGTTGCTACTACCAAGGAAGTGCTCGTTCCGTTTGGCGGATTGAAGACGCAGCGACCATGTCAAGAAACACTCAAAAAGTGGCCCTAAAAATATATTGAAACTAATTGAAAACAAAGCAATGCACAAAATGGTTAACAGCGCATTATTATTTCAAATCTATTTGAGGGGACAGAAAGTCTCTTAAATCACGGAAAATGGAGCAACGAAAAAACAACAGAAAAATGAAGTGGAAGGGGGGAGTCGGGGAGAGGGGAATAGGGCGCTGCGCTATCGCAGCCAAAAGGGCAGCCACAGCGACCGAGTCGGGAGCAAAACTATAAACATACATTAGTGTTCATATATGCATACATATATATATATACATCAGTGCATCGATATATGTATGTGCTCATATATTATGTGGGGTGGGAGTGGAAGTGGAAGTCGAAACGGAACTTAATTCTGTGCATTCGAGTTGATTTAAATACAGTGGTCTCTCGAAGTTAAGAACGATACGGTGCCAGAGATAAGAACAAGTCGTGAATAGCTCAAATTTAAACAATTAAATTTATATGATTTTGAGTGCACTTTTTTTTGTTTAATTGTTGTTATTTTATAACAAATGACATGATTTTTTCAATTTATTGTTGTCGAAAGTTTATATTAGTTCTCAAACTCGAGTCTTAGATTTAAGGGTTTCAATGGGTCTAATTTCTGGGCAACTGTAATTTTTGTAATTTACATATAACAATTTATATATTGACCCTTACAAATTGTTATTGAATATTCATTGAATTCCGTGCAAAAGACGATTGCAACTTCAAAACAACTTTTAATTACCGTAAGTTAAAATTTTCGAGTGATTACTGTATATTGCGCAGCTGTTGTTGTTGTTGCGTTTAGTTTGAATTTAAAACTGGATGCTGACTGAAGAGAAACCTGTGACATGTGGATTTTTTTTGGGTCGTGGTTTGAACTGCGCCCCGAAGCGAACTGCGCATACTTATCACAAAAGGAGGACGTTCGGAACGGTGGTTGTTAAGGGGTGCTTAAGGGTGGGGTTGGGGGGTGAACAGATTGCTGACACATATATAGCCACGGGCGGTGTGCTGAAACCGACCATGGTTACCAAAAAAATATCTGCCAAAGAAAGCCGACTGAGAAGGAAGCAAAATGCGTTGCATAAAAAAAGGAGTGCGCTCAAAGAGAGCGCAAAAAAGAAGGTGAGAGAGAGCGGGCGTCAAGAGATGCGCGATTAAGGGTAGCTTTTGGGCAGGCCAAAAGGCGAGAGAGACAGAGCGCAAATGCAAGAGAGCAAATTGTGCAAACACCTTCTTATGTGTGTTATCCTGGAAAAGTACCGTTGCTAGTGTTAAGCAATCGAACAGCGCTGTTAATCGATAAATATGCAAAGGCAAACCGACTAAAAACCAAACATAACAAATGACAGCGACCCGAGAGAGAGAAAGATAGAGCGAGAGAGAGACTGATGTGGTGAGAGCGCAAGTAATAGATAGATGAATAGAGAGAGTAAGTGAGAGCGAGACACAAAACAGGAGCTAAACAGGAGCAGCCGTATATATTTTGTGTGTACCTACCGGAGACGAAAGTTTTTTGGCGACGGCAACAGCAACGGCGGGGAGAGGGAGGGAGATCCTAGCAGCAGCCAACGGCCCCAGCCCTTTGTGCAGCAGCAGCAGCGACCATATATAAAAAATGCACTTTCTTCACTTTCAGATTTTCTCAAAATGTTTCTTAGGGCGCTTCAAAACACGTTCACAATAATAATATTAATACTTCTTTTAAATGTACATTATGTGTGTACATCTGTTTGTTTGTATGTGTGCATATGTATACATATATATGTGTGTATGTGTATATATTATGCTGGCCAGTTGAAAATCATTCTGTTTGACTTTAAACACTATTCGTTTTGTTATTTACGTAGCACGCGCACTTTGCTGAATTCAATTAATTGCATTTAATCACTTTATCAGCTATATTTCGCGTTTGATTTATAATTTTTTTTTGGCAATTTTTACCGGAGCCACTTCTTCGTCGCTCTCTACAATTTCGATAGGTATGCTGTGTCGCCCACATCGATATTTTCTTTTCTATCGCAACGAGTACTTACTCTTAACAGCTGTGGCATCGATAGACCAACTTGGGCCAGGGATGGTTTTTTCTTTTAAAAAATATCGTAGCCATCGCAAAATTTTTAAAAATTAATTTTTAGCCTAAAATTAGTTTGGTAAGAATTTCAAATGTACCATATTACTACATTTTTACAACTTTGTTTGAAAAGATAAAAGTTGAATCAATAGATAGATCCACATGAATACCGGTTGTAATTTAATTAATTAATTAATTGGCATAAATAAATTATTTAATAGTATTTTTACAGTTCAGTGTAAATTAATCGCAAATAAAAATATCACATTTTTAATAATCTACCGATATATCGATACATGGTTTGTTGTTATTCATAACCATTGCAATGGGATCGATGCGTTCACGTTATTTAATTCAAATACCGCTCAAATGTTAAGTTTTAAAATGTTACATAGCGTAAAAGCGGCGACTCCTCGACTGACCCGTCAATATACCGCAAAAGCGAAGCGTATTGTCCTGTCACAGGATTCAACAAAAATCAAAAGTAAAACCGATAATCAAATGGAATTCCAGTTTTTAATCGACTTCCTCACTTTTAGCTTTTGAACCAAAGATTTCCGGTACACATGCGAATCGGGTGTATGTATGGGGTTTCCAGGAGACCGGTGCCCTCGGGCTGCAGACGAATGTGAAGAAGGCGCAGGAGCGTTACACGGAAATGGTGCATCATCCGACCCGTTTACAGTTCTCCAACAACAATGAAATAACGGATGTGACTGCGGGTTACGGGTTTACCGCATACGCCGTAAAGCGTTCCGATGGGGAAACTTTGTTTGGCAGTGGTCTGAATACGGATTCACAGCTGGGCTTTCAGGTGAAGGGCAACAGCAAGGATCCCGCCAATCTGGATGTGATCATTTATCCCACAGCTATACGCCTGCCACGGGAGCAGGGCGAAACCGATGAGGATATGCAAGTGCGCAGCATGTCCTCGGGTCGAGCACATCTTGTGTTGGTCACACAAAATGGCACAATTTTCACCATGGGCAACAATTCCTATGGCCAGTGTGGACGCTCCATAATCGAGGATGAGCGTTATAGTGCAAGTGCGCTTATACATAGAATATCCCAGGCGGATATCTGCGGTGCAGAGGACGAAATTGTGGCTGTTGAGTGTGGACAGGATCACAGCATGTTCCTTTCCAAGCTGGGACGCGTTTACAGCTGCGGCTGGGGCGCCGATGGGCAGACGGGACAGGGCAACTACTACACAGCTGGAAAGATAACACTTATTGCTGGCGATATTGAAAAGGAGCGCATTGTGCGCATCGCCTGCTCCTCGGATTGCGTGCTGGCTCTCAACGAGAAAGGCGACGTCTTTGGCTGGGGTAATTCGGAGTATGGCCAGTTGGATGATTCACCCGATGCCCAGACGCAAATCTGCACACCCAGAGCCCTGCAGCTCACCAAGGGCATTGGCAAGGTTAAGGATGTGGCGGCAGGCGGCTCCTTTTGCATGGCGCTCAACGACCAGGGCCTGGTCTATACCTGGGGCTATGGCATATTAGGATTTGGACCATACGTGGAGCAGACATCCAAGCCGCAGCATTTGCTGCCACCGCTGTTTGGACGCAATGACTTCAGTAATGCCACAAATGTGGTTTCCATAGGATGCGGTGTCTTCCATATGGGCGCCGTCAATTCCGATGGCGATCTCTTTATGTGGGGAAAGAATCGCTTTGGTCATTTGGGTCTGGGCCACAAGAAGGATCAGTTCTTTCCCTTCAAGGCGGCCATTAATGGTAAGGTCACTAAGGTGGCCTTTGGAGTGGATCACACCATAGCTTTATGTAAACCATATGTATAGAATAATAAATACAATAATCGCTCGAAGATTTAAACGCTTTCAAAGCCGATTCCAATTTATAAAAGTTCTAAACGATAAATTAATGTTTGTAATATACTATATTTAAAAATTTGTCATTTATATAGAACAATTTAATAGGGTGACATAAAATCCGTTAAAAAAATGTTAAAACAATACATAATTTTTAAAAAAAATTGTTTCCTAGTCATTTTGAAAGTAAGTTTTCAAATTTTTGGGGAAGTTTTTAATATCCGAGCGATCACCGTAGCAATAAATAATAAGCCAGACGCTTGTTTAAAGATCACAAATTCGCGTTTTAATACATTTAAATCGATTAAAGAACATTGAGATTAATTTGTTTGTTTTTAAGATAATGTTTCTGTCCCATATTTTTCATCATCATTGCAAATGTAAATAGCCGTATTTTTTTTTCCTTCGATTTACGTTCTATAAATAATTGTTAGCACGCATACGCATTTATAGTTATAGAGTTAAAGAGTATATATAATATAAAATATGTACTTGGAATTGAATGCAGTGTGTATTTATATGTATCAAGTGGTTGGGTTGTTTTTTTTTTGGGTTTAGCTAAACCTTTTTCAATATACATTAGAAAGCTTGCTGCAATCATATACCTTTCCGACTTCTATATACGTATGTATCTGTCACCCCCCCTTTCCCGGCACACATCCACAATCCAACCCCAAATTGCACTCGCTCTTGTATTTGTCACAAATTTCGTCAATCGCATTAAATTGCTTTCTAGGTACATTTCTTAATAGGGTCTATATGATTCGATATTCTCAACTGAGCACAACGAGTAATTACCGAACCGCTTGGCCAATACAATTCGGTCTGTTATTTAAGCATGGTTCTCGAAAACTACAGACTACAAAAATGAGGCTGTTTACCTCTACAGATCATCGTTATACACACATACTTAAATCAATACTATTTTTTTTTCTTCATTTTTTTTCTTGTCTTTGTTTGGTTATCTGATTTTTGTTTTGTTCTTTCGTATGTTATTGATTTAAAACAATTGTGGCGCAAGACCAACGGTAGCTCAAGCCACTTGCTGTCTCTCCTCATTCGCCTCGTAGGCCTCCACTTCGGCTATGTTGGCCAGATCGTACTCAATCACGCCCTTGCCCATGAACTCGGCATACTTGCCGGCATCGGGAAGAGGCTCAGCTGAGCGCTTGGCCACTGCAAAGAAAAACAATTATTAGTTAAAGTACGAATAGTTAGTTAGATTGGAGATGATTAAGTTTAAAAACCCCTGACCACGATAATCAATATCGGGTAAATTTTGACAAAGTTATGGCACTTTTAAGTCTGAGTAGGGCATTTATAGGGACTTCATATGCCAGCATCTTGTCACGATTTTTGACATGAAATCCGAAAGTTGGAAGCTTGTCAATTTTGAATGTAGAACTATTAAGGAGGACAAACCATGATCAAAATGACCTCGGATAAGAAGATCGGGCCAGTTTTAACAAAGTT
This sequence comes from Drosophila maculinotata, assembly GCA_035045305.1. Classification (NCBI taxonomy): domain Eukaryota; kingdom Metazoa; phylum Arthropoda; class Insecta; order Diptera; family Drosophilidae; genus Drosophila; species Drosophila maculinotata. The sequence goes on along the minus strand of JAWNPD010000592.1, from coordinate 97,980 downwards.
ATGGTACTTTGAAGTCTGGGAAGGGCCCTTTTAGGGACTTCACATGCCAGCATCTTGTCACGATTTTTGACATGAAATCCGAAAGTTGGAAGTTTCTCAACTTGGAATGTAGAACTATTAAGGAGGACAACCCATGATCAAAATGACCTCGGAAAAGAAGATCGGGTAAGTTTTGACAAAGTTATGACATTTTGAAGTCTGGGAAGGGCATTTTTAGGGACTTCACATGCCAGCATCTTGTCACGATTTTTGACATGAAATCCGAAAAATGGAAGTTTGTCAACTTTGAATGTAGAACTATTAAGGAGGACAAACCATGATCAAAATGACCTCAGAATTGAAGATCGGGTAAGTTTTGACAAAGTTATGACATTTTGAAGTCTGGGAAGGGCATTTTTAGGAACTTCACATGCCAGCATCTTGTCACGATTTTTGACATGAAATCCGAAAGTTGGAAGTTTGTCAACTTTGAATGTAGAACTATTAAGGAGGACAACCCATGATCAAAATGTCCTCGGAAAAGAAGATCGGGTAAGTTTTAACAAAGTAATAATACTTTGAAGTCTGGAAAGGGCCTTTTTAGGGACTTCACATACCAGCATCTTGTCACGATTTTTGACATGAAATCCGAAAGTTGGAAGATTCTCAACTTTGAATGTAGAACTATTAAGGAGGACAACCCATGATCAAAATGACCTCGGATAAGAAGATCGGGCCAGTTTTAACAAAGTTATGGTACTTTGAAGTCTGGGAAGGGCCCTTTTAGGGACTTCACATGCCAGCATCTTGTCACGATTTTTGACATGAAATCCGAAAGTTGGAAGTTTCTCAACTTTGAATGTAGAACTATTAAGGAGGACAACCCATGATCAAAATGACCTCAGAATTGAAGATCGGGTAAGTTGTGACAAAGTTATGACATTTTGAAGTCTGGGAAGGGCATTTTTAGGAAATTCACATGCCAGCATCTTGTCACGATTTTTGACATGAAATCCGAAAGTTGGAAGTTTGTCAACTTTGAATGTAGAACTATTAAGGAGGACAAACCATGATCAAAATGACCTCAGAATTGAAGATAGGGTTAGTATTGACAAAGTTATGACATTTTGAAGTCTGGGAAGGGCATTTTAGGGACTTCAAATGCCAGATTCTTGTCATGATTTTTGACATGAAATCCGAAAGTTGGAAGTTTGTCAACTTTGAATGTAGAACTATTAAGGAGGACAAACCATGATCAAAATGACCTCAGAATTGAAGATCGGGTTAGTTTTGACAAAGTTATGACATTTTGAAGTCTGGGAAGGGCATTTTTAGGAACTTCACATGCCAGCATCTTGTCACGATTTTTGACATGAAATCCGAAAGTTGGAAGTTTGTCAACTTTGAATGTAGAACTATTAAGGAGGACAAACCATGATCAAAATGACCTCAGAATTGAAGATAGGGTTAGTATTGACAAAGTTATGACATTTTGAAGTCTGGGAAGGGCATTTTAGGGACTTCAAATGCCAGATTCTTGTCATGATTTTTAACATGAAATACGAAAGTTGGAAGTTTGTCAACTTTGAATGTAGAACTATTAAGGAGGACAAACCATGATCAAAATGACCTCAGAATTGAAGATCGGGTTAGTTTTGACAAAGTTATGACATTTTGAAGTCTGGGAAGGGCGTTTTTAGGGACTTCACATGTCAGCATCTTGTCACGATTTTTGACATGAAATCCGAAAGTTGGAAGTTTCTCAACTTTGAATGTAGAACTATTAAGGAGGACAACCCATGATCAAAATGACCTCGGAAAAGAAGATCGGGCCAGTTTTAACAAAGTTATGGTACTTTGAAGTCTGGGAAGGGCCTTTTTAGGGACTTCACATGCCAGCATCTTGTCACGATTTTTGACATGAAATCCGAAAGTTGGAAGTTTCTCAACTTTGAATGTAGAACTATTAAGGAGGACAAACCATGATCAAAATGACCTCAGAATTGAAGATCGGGTTAGTATTGACAAAGTTATGACATTTTGAAGTCTGGGAAGGGCATTTTTAGGAACTTCACATGCCAGCATCTTGTCATGATTTTTGACATGAAATCCGAAAGTTGGAAGTTTGTCAACTTTGAATGTAGAACTATTAAGGAGGACAACCCATGATCAAAATGACCTCGGAAAAGAAGATCGGGCCAGTTTTAACAAAGTTATGGTACTTTGAAGTCTGGGAAGGGCATTTTAGGGACTTCAAATGCCAGATTCTTGTCATGATTTTTGACATGAAATCCGAAAGTTGGAAGTTTGTCAACTTTGAATGTAGAACTATTAAGGAGGACAAACCATGATCAAAATGACCTCAGAATTGAAGATCGGGTTAGTATTGACAAAGTTATGACATTTTGAAGTCTGGGAAGGGCATTTTTAGGAACTTCACATGCCAGCATCTTGTCACGATTTTTGACATGAAATCCGAAAGTTGGAAGTTTGTCAACTTTGAATGTATAACTATTAAGGAGGACAAACCATGATCAAAATGACCTCAGAATTGAAGATAGGGTTAGTATTGACAAAGTTATGACATTTTGAAGTCTGGGAAGGGCATTTTTAGGGACTTCAAATGCCAGATTCTTGTCATGATTTTTAACATGAAATACGAAAGTTGGAAGTTTGTCAACTTTGAATGTAGAACTATTAAGGAGGACAAACCATGATCAAAATGACCTCAGAATTGAAGATCGGGTTAGTTTTGACAAAGTTATGACATTTTGAAGTCTGGGAAGGGCGTTTTTAGGGACTTCACATGTCAGCATCTTGTCACGATTTTTGACATGAAATCCGAAAGTTGGAAGTTTCTCAACTTTGAATGTAGAACTATTAAGGAGGACAACCCATGATCAAAATGACCTCGGAAAAGAAGATCGGGCCAGTTTTAACAAAGTTATGGTACTTTGAAGTCTGGGAAGGGCCTTTTTAGGGACTTCACATGCCAGCATCTTGTCACGATTTTTGACATGAAATCCGAAAGTTGGAAGTTTCTCAACTTTGAATGTAGAACTATTAAGGAGGACAAACCATGATCAAAATGACCTCAGAATTGAAGATCGGGTTAGTATTGACAAAGTTATGACATTTTGAAGTCTGGGAAGGGCATTTTTAGGAACTTCACATGCCAGCATCTTGTCATGATTTTTGACATGAAATCCGAAAGTTGGAAGTTTGTCAACTTTGAATGTAGAACTATTAAGGAGGACAACCCATGATCAAAATGACCTCGGAAAAGAAGATCGGGCCAGTTTTAACAAAGTTATGGTACTTTGAAGTCTGGGAAGGGCCTTTTTAGGGACTTCACATGCCAGCATCTTGTCACGATTTTTGACATGAAATCCGAAAGTTGGAAGTTTCTCAACTTTGAATGTAGAACTATTAAGGAGGACAAACCATGATCAAAATGACCTCAGAATTGAAGATCGGGTTAGTATTGACAAAGTTATGACATTTTGAAGTCTGGGAAGGGCATTTTTAGGGACTTCACATGCCAGCATCTTGTCATGATTTTTGACATGAAATCCGAAAGTTGGAAGTTTGTCAACTTTGAATGTATAACTATTAAGGAGGACAAACCATGATCAAAATGACCTCAGAATTGAAGATCGGGCCAGTTTTAACAAAGTTATGGTACTTTGAAGTCTGGGAAGGGCCTTTTTAGGGACTTCACATGCCAGCATCTTGTCACGATTTTTGACATGAAATCCGAAAGTTGGAAGTTTCTCAACTTTGAATGTAGAACTATTAAGGAGGACAAACCATGATCAAAATGACCTCAGAATTGAAGATCGGGTTAGTATTGACAAAGTTATGACATTTTGAAGTCTGGGAAGGGCATTTTTAGGGACTTCACATGCCAGCATCTTGTCATGATTTTTGACATGAAATCCGAAAGTTGGAAGTTTGTCAACTTTGAATGTATAACTATTAAGGAGGACAAACCATGATCAAAATGACCTCAGAATTGAAGATCGGGTTAGTATTGACAAAGTTATGACATTTTGAAGTCTGGGAAGGGCATTTTAGGGACTTCAAATGCCAGATTCTTGTCATGATTTTTGACATGAAATCCGAAAGTTGGAAGTTTGTCAACTTTGAATGTAGAACTATTAAGGAGGACAAACCATGATCAAAATGACCTCAGAATTGAAGATCGGGTTAGTTTTGACAAAGTTATGACATTTTGAAGTCTGGGTAGGGCGTTTTTAGGGACTTCACATGCCAGCATCTTGTCATGATTTTTGACATGAAATCCGAAAGTTGGAAGTTTGTCAACTTTGAATGTAGAACTATTAAGGAGGACAAACCATGATCAAAATGACCTCAGAATTGAAGATCGGGTTAGTATTGACAAAGTTATGACATTTTGAAGTCTGGGAAGGGCATTTTAGGGACTTCAAATGCCAGATTCTTGTCATGATTTTTGACATGAAATCCGAAAGTTGGAACTTTCTCAACTTTGAATGTAGAACTATTAAGGAGGACAACCCATGATCAAAATGACCTCGGAAAAGAAGATCGGGCCAGTTTTAACAAAGTTATGACATTTTGAAGTCTGGGAAGGGCGTTTTTAGGGACTTCACATGCCAGCATCTTGTCACGATTTTTGACATGAAATCCGAAAGTTGGAAGTTTCTCAACTTTGAATGTAGAACTATTAAGGAGGACAAACCATGATCAAAATGACCTCAGAATTGAAGATCGGGTTAGTATTGACAAAGTTATGACATTTTGAAGTCTGGGAAGGGCATTTTAGGGACTTCAAATGCCAGCATCTTGTCACGATTTTTGACATGAAATCCGAAAGTTGGAAGTTTGTCAACTTTGAATGTAGAACTATTAAGGAGGACAAACCATGATCAAAATGACCTCAGAATTGAAGATCGGGTTAGTATTGACAAAGTTAGGACATTTTGAAGTCTGGGAAGGGCATTTTAGGGACTTCAAATGCCAGATTCTTGTCATGATTTTTGACATGAAATCCGAAAGTTGGAAGTTTGCCAACTTTGAACGTAGAATTATTAAGGAGGACAAACCATGATCAAAATGACCTCAGAATTGAAGTTTGGGTAAGTTTTAACAAAGTTATGGTACTTTGAAGTCTGGGAAGGGCCCTTTTAGGGACTTCACATGCCAGCATCTTGTCACGATTTTTGACATGAAATCCGAAAGTTGGAAGTTTGTCAACTTTGAATGTAGAACTATTAAGGAGGACAAACCATGATCAAAATGACCTCAGAATTGAAGATCGGGTTAGTATTGACAAAGTTATGACATTTTGAAGTCTGGGAAGGGCATTTTAGGGACTTCAAATGCCAGATTCTTGTCATGATTTTTGACATGAAATCCGAAAGTTGGAAGTTTGTCAACTTTGAATGTAGAACTATTAAGGAGGACAAACCATGATCAAAATGACCTCAGAATTGAAGATCGGGTTAGTTTTGACAAAGTTATGACATTTTGAAGTCTGGGAAGGGCGTTTTTAGGGACTTCACATGCCAGCATCTTGTCACGATTTTTGACATGAAATCCGAAAGTTGGAAGTTTGTCAACTTTGAATGTAGAACTATTAAGGAGGACAAACCATGATCAAAATGACCTCAGAATTGAAGATCGGGTAAGTTTTGACAAAGTTATGACATTTTGAAGTCTGGGAAGGGCGTTTTTAGGGACTTCACATGCCAGCATCTTGTCACGATTTTTGACATGAAATCCGAAAGTTGGAAGTTTCTCAACTTTGAATGTAGAACTATTAAGGAGGACAACCCATGATCAAAATGACCTCGGAAAAGAAGATCGGGCCAGTTTTAACAAAGTTATGACATTTTGAAGTCTGAGTAAGGCGTTTTTATGGACTTCACATGCCAGCATATTGTCACGATTTTTGACATGAAATCCGAAAGTTGGAATTTTCTCAACTTTGAATGTAGAACTATTAAGGAGGACACACCATGATCAAAATAACCTCAGAATTGAAGATCGGGTTAGTTTTGACAAAGTTATGGCACTTTTAGGGACTTGGTAACTAACATGTCATGATTTTTGACATGAAATCCGAACATTTTAAGTTTCTCAACTTTGAATGTAGAATTAATAATGATGAAAAATCATGACCAAAACTGCCTGGGAATGAAAATCGGTTCAGTTTTGACAAAGTTATGGCAGTGGAAATTGCGGACTCATGCCTATAGACGATTTTCGTGAGTATAACTTGAGCTGCAAGGGTAGAATACAAGTAATTATCAGCTTATTTGATGCTCACCTCCAGAAATAAACTTCTCCATCATGTAGACCTTCATGTCGTAGCACTCATTGGCAATACGTTCGGAGATGAGCGACAGATCTGTTATGCGGGGCGTAATTACGCGCATATTGCGACGCACGCGCTCCGTATCGATGTTATAGTAGCCGGAGCCCATTTTCTGCATAAGATCGACAAAGCTGCTTGGCGGCAGGGTGGTGTCCCGGTCCAGAGGCATGATGAAGCAGCGATTGCTGCTGGTATCGATGATGGCCGACTGGTTCTCCTTGAAGTCATGCATGAAGCGACCGCGTCGTCCATCTTTAAAGTCGGGTACATCAATCTTGGCATAGCCATCATCATCGCTGCTGTCCAGCTCGATCTCCTCGCGGAAGAAGTTATCGCTGACCAGCTCGCCGAACTGACCGCCCGGGCTGCCAGCGGAGCTGGAGCTGGACAGCTGGGGCAATAGGGAACGCCAGTTCAGTTCGAATGCGTCATCGTTGCGTGCATAGAAACGTGGTAGCTCAATCGAGTCCTCGGCATAGGGAATGTCGCAAAGGGCATGATACCGCATGTTGGCATGATTGGGAGAATAGAGCCGATAGAGCGTCCAGCCGCCCATGACACCCATCAGCATCACGATCACGGCGATCAGGAACAAGAGGAACGACTTGAGACAGTTATATTGCGGCTTATTGAAAACCATCGATTCTGTGTCCGCATCGCTGTACGCTATTTTAGGCTGCGGTTAAAAAAAAAGAGAAAATCAATAAATATAACAATAGTAATTATAGTTTGTGTTAACGTATATTGAATTGCAATACAGTAGTCGCTCGTAAATAAGAACTGTCTCAATTTAGCGTATTCAAAGCGTCTTTACTACTAACTTTCACTGGTGAAAATTGTTCCAATTTTATTTTATACTCGGTATTTTACAAACACTAATCTAATCTATACATTTTTGTGGAACTTTCGGAAGCTTAAACTGTTTAGCAGTTAATATCCATATTTTCAAAATATTTTATGTCTTTAAAATAAAATAAATATTTTTCACAAAACATAGAATATATGTATCTTTTGAATTTTTGTTCTAGAAATTATAATCATACTTGCAATGCAAGCCCTGACTTTAAATTCTTATTTTTGTTAACATTTTTAAATATTTATTTATTATAATCTATTTTTAAACCCAGTTGAATACAGAACTTTGGAATTAATAAATTTGAGACTATCAGAAACTATAACTGCGGAAACTATTCCAATTTGCAAGTGATTAATGCTAATTGCACTTATGTATGTACATACGTATGACTTATTACGTTATTGGCAGAACCCAAAGCTTAGTAAAAATAAAAACAAATTATTTCTTATCGTATTTCGCTTCTTTTCCTCAGTATCGCTTATCAGTTACGGAAAAGTATTGAAAAGGCAATACTGCATACGAATAATGGAAACAAAAAACATTACATAAACATTACATATGTAACTATATTTAATCATCTGTGTATGTATGTATGTATATTCCCAACGGTAAATGCAGCTGAGCTCTACAGAAAAGGGGCAATTTAAGAGTCATCATATGTATGTGTGTGTGTGAACTTATCGCTGATGAGCAAAGTGCAGAATCTTACTAAGCTTTTGTGCTTCGACAGCAGCGCAATTGGAGAAAAAGAAAAACAAAGCGAAATGCAACGATATTCAAATTACAGTAACTGCATATATATGCATGCATACATATACATACACACACATCTGTATAGGTATATGATTACTGGAAGACCTGCTGCATTGGAATCATTCACAATGAAGCATCAAGTTAAAGACAATAAAAATGAATCCACACAAAAAGTAGAGAAGATAAATAGGCAGAAAGAGAAAAGGGGACACAGGAAGAGAAATGAAGTCGGGCAATGCCAAAGGCTGCGCGGCCTCAAAACGTGTGAAGGAAAGAGTGCAAGGACACTGGGAATTCCTGCAATGAAAAATCGATAAATATGCATGCTGCTGAGAGAACACACACACATACATATATGTATGTACATACTTGTCCATGTACACAGAAATTCTCACAAACGCCCACACACATATATACACGAGCACAGGCGCAAAGGCGAATGAAAACGAAACTTGTAGCTGCTGTATTGCACACGAAGGACACAGGATATGGGGCTGGCAAGGACAAGCTTGATTGCGCAAAAACACAAATCGTGCAAAAACGAAAAACTTACACTGATTAATGAGCCATGATGCATCATAGACTCATCGTCTAGATGCAATGGCAGCGGCACCTTCTCCAGATCCTTCTTTTCACCTGTTAATTTAGCCAGAATCGTCATTTTTCACCGTTTTTCAAAACTTGACGTTCAGTTTTGTGAGCCTAAGTTTTTTGAAACAATTTTCGTTGCCAGAATTTGGGTTAAACAATATTTATCCAGTTGACCGAAATAACACAGTAATTTTTTTTCGTGAAATTTACTCTGCGATGTTTACTCTTCAATTATATTTTTCACTTTGTTTTGTGTGCGCAGCAAACTACGTATCAGGCATTCGATGCATTTACACCTGCCTGCAGCAACATGCATTAGCACTATCGATTAACTTCTGTTATCGATAGTGTTGAAGTTTTTTGTTCGATTACTCTTTTTTGATGCTTATTTTAAATATTAGAGAGCGTATATGATTCAAATAATCATAACAGAAATTGTAATCCACTATACATGTGCTAATTAGAAGATATTGATCTTCTAACTTTTGGATATAATAATTTTGGTCTCTTCTAATATATAAATTTGAATAACCGTTTATATTGGTCTCTATAAATTATTAGAAATTTCGAATATTGTACATTATAATCGGTATTTTTTCACGTAATTTTTTTTAGAAAATGTTAATAGTAATTTAAATTATTCGCGTATTGTAATCATGCATGAAAAAAAATGAAAATCCGCTACAAGTTAATGCACCCCAAGTGGAAACAGCCAATTTGCAGCATATATCGATATGTGCGATACAAGTTATCGCATTATGCATGACAATCGAGAGATTTGATGGTCTGATGGAAGATTTAATCTGTACTACTAACTGTATGCTTAGATGTACAATGGGCGTTATCAGAACTTAAGCGCTATTTATGACTATGTTGATTCGATAGGAAGGCCAGATGTCCCTTGGGGCACTTGTTGGCATAGTGTCCCTTATGTCCGCACTTGTAGCAGGTGATCTCCTCCAGCGGCGTTGGGACTTTAATAAACGGCGGCGGCGGATGATTCAAAGCACCATCCTCATTATTCTCCCCGCCATAATCCATGGCATTAATATTATTGCGATGCTCCAGACTGCCCACATACTGTTTGCAAGAGTTCGCCTTGTGACCCAGTTCACCACAGTAATGACATGTGGGCAGTTTCTTGTGCAGCTGATCCTTGCTCAGGTCAGCCAACGGCGGCAGCTCAAATCTCGGATGCATATACTTGCAATTGGGTCCATCTGGACAGAAGCCGGCCAGATAATTCATGCAGAGGACACGACGTAAATGCTGATGCCGGCAATGCGGTCCATGACGACAGAAGCCACGCTTATACCACGGACAGTCTTTCACCTTGCTCTGCGGATCAATGTGCAGGAAGGGGCACTCCTTGTTATGGCAGGCATTGAATCTGGAGTAGAAATAGCATTCCGGCATTTTGGTCATGTCATATTCGTGCAGGAATTCGCATTGATCGCCTTTTTTACATAAGCCACGCAGCCAGTGCTTGCAGACGATGGTGCGATCCCCGCGTATGTGCCGAAATGGACAGGCGCTCCCCTTGTCGCATTCCTGGCCATTTTTATTTGTGATGAAATTGCAGACGGCGGCAATGGATTTGTCCATGCCATAGAACGGCAGCGGTATGGCGCCGACCTGTTCGACCAGGTCCCGTTCCGCCTTGAACTGCAGACTGTTTACGTTTGCCAAAAGTAGCTCCATCACGTTGCCGTACTTTTTATTTATAAAACAAAAAAAAGCGCGTTGTTTTGGGGAACTGTTGTGTTTTTTGGCATAACACACGCCAATCTATCGATAGATGCAATACAAACGATTGTATATCGATGTTTGGTATAAAAAGGCTAGTATGCAGCTTAAAAATATTCGTATTGCGAATTTTGTTAGATTAATAATAAAATCATTTCATTTGTGTATAAAAAGCTTATTATTAATTCATTTTAATTTGTTTATCATTACACACAAATTTATATCAATAAATGCAATTGTATAGCGAATATTCATACTTGTATAACAAATAAACATTTCATATGCATTACATGTTTCGCTAGCTAGATCAAGCAACTAATCCTATTGGATATAAAATATGTAGTAATAAAACAAAATGGTTTTTTATCTGGCTTTTTATTATCAAGTATATAAAATACCGCAACATATCGATAGGCGCCATGCAATAGGATAGCGTATATTGCTGCTTGGATATAAAGGCAAGTATGCTGTTTAGATGGAGCCAAAGCTTTGCTAGCAAACGACATGAACTTAAATTTTGATTGCTAACTAGATTAAGTATATTTCTAATTGAAGCTAAGAATGGGAGAAAGTAAAGACAACAATCATGATAGTCTTATATACTAAGCAAAAATTATTTTAAATAATATTACATATATGATGGTTAATTGGGGTGTTTATTTTGCTTGCCAGCATACCAGCCGTTTGCCATTTGTTTACGCGCTGTTGCCGCGGTCAACATGAGTATACGGTTAAAAGGTGAATAACTGTTAAATAATGTGAGAACGCCACGCCCACTAAAATACCTACACACCCACAAATCCGGAAAACCATGTTGCCCACATACGAACGCCTCAACGATCCACAAAAGGTATTCTTTCGCATATCTTTTGCTCGGCTATGCGCAACCGCCTTGAGTTTACCGTTGGGCGCGTTCTTCTTCTGCGTGGTTTGGTCGCTGCTGTATGATTTTGTACGGTCCACGTTTACACACTGCGACGTGGCCAACTATTTGCCATCGGTCTCCGCGGCAATTGGCAATTATGAGCCACAGAAAACGGTTTGGCGGGTGGCAATCATTTTGCATCTGCCACTGCGTCTAACGGTGGCCAAGATGTATTTTGCCTACTATAGGGAGCACATTAGGAGGAATCGTCGCATGTTTGGCATCGTTGCCTGCACTCTGAATATCATTGAGGATTTTGCTCTGTTCTCGCTCTCCTTGTGGACATCGGCAGATAACTATGAGATTCATCGGAATTCGTTTGTGGTTTTCATAGCCTGTAGCGAGTGCTATATGCTGATATCCTACCTGTTGAACAGGAGTGCTAGGAAGGTGGTCCTCTTGCCACATGAGGAGAAATCGCTGCGCTTCAAGCGTAATCTCTTTCTCATCAATGTGATAGCATTTGCCCTGGCCGGCTACTGCTTCATGCGGCACAATGCACGCTGTGAAGCGGGTGGTAAGATATAATCTTATACCCTATATATATATACTATTAATCAATCTTTCCTCTCCCTCCCACAGTCTACACATTCTTCGCTCTCTTTGAGTATATTGTGGTGCTTACCAATATGGGCTTCCATATGACTGCCTATTGGGACTTTTACGCCCTCAATGTTGTCTGCGATTCGCGGCATGGTCTCTATTTAACACATTTTTAGCTTGCCTAAGATTCGTCCATGTTCACGTCATAATTTACGGCGTATATTCTGTACATATGCGGTATTAGCTTAAGCTCAAAGTTTACTTAATTTTTAACAAAAAAAAAGAAGAAAAATGTAACTTATTTAAGTAAAAATGTAGCAGTCGATTTCAATCATGTATTTGGCTATGTCTTAAGAAGCCGTTAGTAATGCAGCAAACCAAATTTGGAGACTATAAAACTGATTCTTTTGAACTTTTCAATATGCAAATCTTTGTAAATGGGAATGGATATATTTTTATTTTAAAACTTTATCTTTTAAGGAAATTTATAGTACTTCACTAGATTAGATAGTGAGTGGTCATGGAAATAAAACGTTACACTGTATCTGAAGTGGACATATAAGAGAATATAATATATTCAATATATCCCCAGTTGGGGAATATCTAGCTCATTTTTCTTATGAGAACAGAGCGTTAAAATTCAAAACAGTTCGATCAAAAATACGAATATTTGTTTATATATAAGCTATGTCTGACCAACTGCAACTGCTACCAATAACTGCCAATGATATAGGTACAACTACAACATCGGGATGTAGGATTTCAATATCAAAGCTGCTGTTAATTGGATACGCCCATCCGCTGATTACAGTGGCCTACATAATAATCAAGACGATGATCAGCGACTTTGAGGGCTCCACATATACGCACTGTCGTGTTTTGAATATAATGCCGTCCATGTCGGCAGTTATACGGGCACAGCAGTCCTTCTGGGTGTTGAGCACCTGGATACACCTGCCGTTTCGCCTGCTAACCGCATGGTTTTATTGGCATCATTACCGACGCAGATTGCCTCGTGCTGCCCGACACCTGGGCTGGCTGGCTGTTGGGCTTCTTGTCCAGAACAGCCTCAGCTCAGTGCCGCTGGCGCAGCTGGGTCACATAACGGGCACGGTGCCGATTCATGTGATAACAGCTCTTTCCGTTTGGTTATCCGGAACCGGTTATGTAGGCATCTCTTATTTGTGCTCCCGACGCTATCGTTGCGAGGCCTTGGATCCTCACGAGAAGCTGTCGCTTCGGCTCAAGCGCAAGTTGTTCTTTACGTGCTTTGGCATGATGCTGCTCATGTGGCCGATGTATGTGCTCCACACCGAGATGTGTATTCCGTTAGGTGAGTATTGCTTCGAATCCTGTGGGGGTTTTCTTTACTTTTTACTTGCAGCCTATTCGGTTTTCTCACTTTGTGAGTATATTTTGACCTGTTCCATAATGGGCTTTATTGGGATATCGTATCTGGACTTTTATACGGTCTACCTTCGTCATAGTGCACAGCTTGGATTCTATTTTACGGATATATAATCAGGATTTTGCAATTTAAATTGTATTTACTTAATGATTTACTCAATAATTATACTTTCTTTATAATACTATCACCGCTTTCCATGGGTCAAGTATTTTTATATATTTCTACTCTGGACACATGGTCTAACTTTTTAACCGGAGATTTAGAATTTGATCTGTCGGACAGAACAATTTGTTAACCATAGAATTATAAAATTGAGCATTGGGTCATTCCTAATTGAAATTTGTATGATGGTAATATGGATATTTTGAGGAGTTCCTCGTTGGTATAGACTCTATACTATAGAGTAATCGAGACTTATTATTTTTATCTGATCAAACTGGGTATTCATTTTAGTATATAATACTTATATTGTTAAGGGTTTTTAAAAAGTGATTTATTACAAACTAAACAAATGCAAACAGGGTAAGTATAACAAGTATCTTCAGGGAAATATATCAAAAACTATGTTTCATAAATGCGCACCAGATCATCAATGGTAATGGGATAGCTGGTCACAGGACATGTGCCCTGCTCCTTCAGGTGCGTCACAATGCATTTCCAGCAGTAAACATAGCCGGAGACGGCGCACGCTGTTGGCGTTTGCAGCTTCAGCAGACAGACAGGACACTCGCCAATTTTTGGCAGCGTATCCTTCAGTTCCTTGGGCAGCTCGGGCTGCTGCATGGGCTGAGGATTCTGCAGAGTGCCACCTAGTTTGCGACGCTGATCATTCGAATACCACCACTGAATGAACTGCAGAAAGAAAGCCAGCACCTCAAGCATCTTTAGGAAGATATACGTCCACTTGTCCTCCTTGGGCGGCTCGGCGGGATAACGCAGCGTGAGCCCGAGAGCACGAAACAACGGCGAGTGACTGGATGCATATTTGATTAGATAAAGGAATGTGTGGACCGCCTTGGAGGCGTTATATACATGAAACAGACTGATGAGCTTTGACTCCCAGGCATAGGTGTCGTCGTGCCGGGCACTGCGCGTCCTCAGCTTGCGTTCGATGTACGGCAGGAGGGTGAGGAGAGTGGCGGAACTGAATTGTTGCCGCCGTGTTAAAAGTTCACCGCTTTCGCTTGCCGTACGCTGTAATCCGTAAAAGCTCTCTCCAAAGGAAGAAGCCCGTTTACGCAGGTATAAATACTGTAGTATCCATGTGATAACCGGTGAGAGTTCCTCCCGCACACGTAGATTGCCCCAAAGCTTAAAGTCCAATCGCAATCCAAAGTAATCAAACACTTTACTCAGTGCCGGATAGATAAGATTATCCAGCGTCTCAGCGGCCGATATTTCAAAGATCGAGGGCACATTCTGTAGATTCTGGCGCACATTAGCAGCCTCCGCCATAGCGCAAAAGATCAATCAGTCAATTTTTATGTTATTATAACTAATGATAACAACTGTTTGAACAATTGAATTGGTATTTGTGTTGGAGAATCGATATTAAATTGGATGACCGCCACATATTATCGCCGACAATCGCTTAGTGAGTATTTGCTGCCATGTATCGACCGCTTATCGGCTGACCGCTACAAGCAATCGCTTGCGCCAATCAGCTGTTGTGCTAATTTTTGTTTGCAAAACGTCGCTTAAATCGTCGCCTAGCTGCAAAATATTTAATTATTTACACAAATATAATTGGCCCAAAACTCGAGCAGTATGAAAACGACGGGCGGTGGCTCATTGGAGGAGCCGAGCAAGTCGTCGCTGGCCAAAATCACAAAAAAATCGACAAAATCTCGCTCAAAAAACACAAAACTGGAAACAGCCAATAAAAATTCGAATGCGTCCACAAATATTAGTGCTCCAATAGGCAGTCTGCCAGCCACACCCACGCATGTGAATATAGCCACAACACCCACAACGCCAACGACCAGTATGAGCAACTATAATCTCTTTGATGCTTCATTTGCCGGAGCTGGCCAAGGGACTGGGACGGGAGCTGTCTTGGAGATGGGCAACAATTCCGGAAAAGCGGTAAGTGGGATTTGTAGGCCTAAAACCCAACTATCTGTCTTGACATTTGCAGATTAACCAGAAGACCTATGTGGGCTTTGATGCGCGCAGCATAAAAATCTTCTGGGAGCAACATGACCAAACGAATGTGGAACTGTCGCAGGATGTGTGCGCGCGCCTAGCAGAGGATGCATCCTACAAAGTCTGGGAGCTCATAAATGTATATGAATTGCTATAAATCTCTTGTGTGCTTAAATTTAATGTTATCCGTAATCCCTCATAGAATGTTAAGGTTTATTCGCGTCACTCTGGCGGTGTGGTTACCTATGATCTGGTCAATGAGGTGCTCCAGGATGCGGATGTGCCACCCATGCTGGGCGCCGTGGATAGCGACTGGGATTGCATTGATTACGATGGTAGCTACTTCTTTCATTCGGACAAAATCTTTGAGCTACGCGACGAGTATCAAAAAGACATTGCGCTCACGCTGCCAAATGACATGGATTTCAATTGCAGCTGTCCTGTGGAGGACAAGAACATAGACCAACTAAAACTGTTTGTGCAGAGCCTAATAACTGGTAAGTGACGCTAATCAGTTATACCTGCTAAGTCACTAATCTGCTTCTGCCTCCTTAAAGCTGCTATTTATGGCGACTCCAAGTCTCGCCATGTGGCCATTTCGCAGGCCTTTGAGACGCCTTTGATGGGCTCCTGCTATCGCGTCATAGTCTGCAAAATGCTGGAGATGCTCTCCCTTAAGCAGCACGATCCAGTAAGTCAACGCTGCTGGCGTTTGCTGCGCGCCTGCAATTATAATGCTCATGCGAATCACATCAATTGTCGGCCAGAGTACTTTAATCTGGCCGAGGTGCTCATCAGTCAGCTGATGGCACCGTTTGAGAGCATCAAGGTGGTTGAAGGCAGGCAACAATCACAACAGGCACCAGTTCAAATGGAGCTTGGCCACGAGCTGAAGCTAGAACCAGGAGTAAGCGGTGAACAACAGTATTCGAATCAAGCCGTGGATCAGCAACAGCAACCGGTGCAGCAGTCGCAGCAGCCTATTCCGGAAATAATCTTCACTAGCGACTCACAGGAGCAGACTATTTACAAACTGCAGCAGGACAATGATAGCAACGATGCCACGGATCCACAGGAGCCACAGCATCTGTCCACATACTTTGCCAGTCCCGTCGGCAATAGCTGTGTGGATGAGCTGTGCGAGACTATTGGCCAACTGGCGGATCAGAGCGGCTATCTGCATTCCGAGTGCATCTTTTTGATTAAGCGACGCCTGGCGAGATTCTTTGAAACCCGTGATGTGTGCAGCGAGCGGGGTGAGTGATTGGTACCCTTTTAATTTTGACCCAAGAATAAATATATGTAGCCCTGTTTGAGACTAGAAGATTTAGAACATTTTGCATAATATCGTCACTAAACATGTCTCTTAAATTACAGATTTCAAATATATTAGTCGCGCTATACGCGGTCTCATTGCACTTGGGGAATACGCATTCCGTGAATTTATACCCTACATTTACAAACTGAATGTTAATCAGATACCCGAAAGTCTTTGGCGGGATTTGGCGCCAGCTGCCATATTCCTAAATGGACGCGACGATATCCATTTGTATGAGTGGCTGGAATACGGCTGCGGAGCGGGCAGACTGCAGCCATTCCTGGTGCACTATGCAAGTGAGTAAACTAATCTCTCAATCCTGCAAATAACTAATATATTTAATGCTTTCAGATGTCTATGGGAAACTGAACTCCAAACACTATTTACAAGCGAGACAGCCAGCTTATAGGTTGGAGGCACAGCCCGGCGTGCGTCGCTTGGAGTGGAGCACATTGGCGGCAGCCATGTGTCATGGCGATGATCCCAGCAAGGCGCTCAGACCAAAGCCAACGCTGTGCGAGGCATTTCCGAAGCTGGTGCAACCCAATCTCAGACTCAACTGCGCCGGCACCATACGCTTCAAATTCGCCGGCTGTCGACCTGTGCTGCTCAAGCCAAAGGGCGTTGCGGCAGTGCAGTTTATGGATTCACCATCGACCAATGGCGGCAGCGATATTATGCACTCGGATATACTCATTGCCAAGCGCAAGCTCTTCAAGCCGCTGACCAATGTGAGACGCGTGGTGGCCAACAGCGGCTATCACCATCTGCGCATCTGAATCTAAGCGGGTTGAAATAAAAAGCTTAAGGATGCCAACGATTTATACCCTAGCAATTTATGGAATCTATATATTCAGAGATATTTCTTTCATCAACTTTATTTAACAACTCGTCTAAAAGGCTTCCTCCTGCGGCACCGTTATGTTAGCTTCCTTCATCTCGGCCATGATGCGTTTGTTGATGATGTTCTTAATATTCGCATTGACATCCGGCAACAGGCCGCCAGTGCGTGCCGCATGCTCAATGCGCTGCACCACATCAATCTCACGGCGGGATGAAATAAAGTTTGTGACCAGTGACTTTTCCAAGGTGCCCACGCGTCCAATGCGACCGCAGCGATGAATGTAGTCGGAGACGTGCAGCGGGAAATCAAAGTTCAGCACATGGCGAGCTCTCGTTGTGTCCAATCCACGACTGCCCACATCCGTGGTAGAGAGTACATCGCACTCGCCGCGCTGGAACTCCTCGAAGCGACCCAAACGTATCTTCATCAGCATATCCCCATTCAGATTTAGGCAGTTGACGCCGCTGTTGTTCAGAAAGATGGAGACGTAATCGCTGGTGGCAGACTTGTTGCTAAAAACAATCAGTGGACGATGTTTGGCCACATCCTGCTTGGCCTGGAACAACAAGTGGCCAGGCCGATCCGCCTTCGTCATGCGCAGAAACTTTTGCGCCACATGCGGCATTATACGATGCAAGTGAGGACTGACTACGTCACGTATGGTTTCCACATCAATGACGCGATGAAGGATCTCCCGGGTATTCGTCGGCATTGTGGCGGAGGCGAGCAGCAGCTGTGTGCCCACGGTGTGCGAGTCCTGCGCATGATTCTTGTGGAACTGTGAGACAAACAATTAGTAATTGCCTGAGTGGAATATATATAGACATTTATGCGGCAACTCACGGGAAATCTTTTCAAGAAATATGTAAGCTTATCCGTAAAGGAATCATCCAGCAGCGTATCAGCTTCATCCAGCACAACATGACGCACTTGGTCCATATGATAGATGCCCGTGGTGACCAGCTTGCTAACCGCGCCCAAAGTAGCCACCAATATATCTACCTCCTCGAATTGTGGATTCAACATTAACTGTTTGGTATTTCCGCCCAGCAGCGTTTTAACCTTCAGATCCGTGCCCAGTAGGAGCTTCCTGGCCACTTGGGAGATTTGCGTGGCCAGTTCGCGACCTGGCGTCAATATGAGCACACTGGGCGTATTAAACTTCCGCTCCGCCAACTGCTGATCCGGGTTATTTAATCTCTTATTCAGCACTGGGAGCAAATAGGATAAAGTCTTTCCGCAGCCCGTTTCGGCCGCGATAAGAGTGTGAAAACTGCCATCCACAATGGGCATCGTCTCCACCTGAATCCCCGTCAGTTGGGTGATCTTGAGCTCATTTTGTAGATTATCCAGCAGCTGTGGATGAAACTGAATCTTTCCCGTGGAGAGGAACTCCTGCAGGCTCTGCAGCTCCGCTTGCAGTTGCTCCTGCGTCACAGTGGGATTGAAGGTAAAGTGATCACCTTTCGATTTATTATGCAGCCAGCCTTTGGAACATAGCGGTACTGTTCCAAATTTTGAATCTGCGTTTTCATGTTGCAATAAATTAAATTCCCTTCGCCGGCAGTTAATTAACGGCTTTTGCTCCCTCTCTTTTGTTTTCGCTTGTGTCGCTGCCTTGGCATACTGTCGGCGTGTTTGTAATCGCAAGAGAAACGATACATTTTGCAACATTTTAAAAACAAATAAGTTTGTTATGAATTTTCAGCTGCACGCCGCAGTCAGCTGTTGTTCGCTCTGGGCGGGTCATGTAACCGTCCAAATTAGTGTTGGAAAGTGCCGATAGGCATCGATATATGCATATATCGAGCGTATAGAAGTGCCGCCATGACAAAAATGACATCGGGATTTAAAATCGGTTGAGTTTTGACAAAGATATGGCAGTTTGAAGTCTGGGAAGTGCATTTTTAGGGACTTGGACATCTTAACATTTGTCATGATTTTTGACATCAAATCCGATAATTTTAAGTTTTTCAACTTTGAATGTAGAGTTATTAAGGAGCACAAACCATGATCAAAATGACCTCGGAATTGAAGATCGGTATAGTTTTGACAAAGTTATGGTTGTTTGAAGTCAAGGAAGGGGGTTGTGGAACGATTCCTGTCAATATTTTTGGAATGATTATTGACATACAAATGAACCACCTGAAAATCAGTTATGAGAAAGCGTTTCGATCTCAACTATATGGTAATACTTGGTTCAATTTGCTTGATAATAACAAAGTTGATTTTGCCACAAAATAAAATTTGCACAATTGCAAGGACAAAACTGCACTTAAAATTGCATGGAATTTGACCGCCTTTTGGTAGCTGAAGAAGACGAAGAAGTTACCCAAAAAGGAATTCGCTGTCATGCGCTTGTGTGTGTGGTAAATGTTTTTTTTTTAATTTCGACAACGTTGTGCGCAAAATGTGGGAAGGGAGGGTATGGTAGGGAGAATGTTTGGGGGTAAGGGCCACCCCAGTTTTTAATATGTTTTAAGTAATTTGTGCACATTTTCGAATTTTTATCGCGGCCACAAAACTTTGTCCTTTTGAATTTAACAATGACAGCAACTGCAGATGGATGTCCTTTGACCCCCCGCTCCATCCCTCCTGCCGTATTGGCCTTTGCCTTCACCTTCCCACCCTGCCGCTCGTCACTCACTGTCATTGCTTGTTGGCGAGCGTGTAATGATGACTTTATGACTTTATTTACGTGCAATAAAAAAGCAACAATTCAGATCGAGGGACATTTCAACATACATATAAACATTGCATACATACATAAGTAGTATAGGAATTCCAGGGCGGTCGGTGAGAGAGAGAGAGGGGGGGGGGGGTTAGTCTTCTCAATATAAAAGCGATTTTCAACTTAATTTATTCCGTTTGCTTCCTTTTCATTTGGGCTGAATTTTAATTCTGCTCTTTTTAGTTTTGGGCTTAAATATGTTAAATACCCAGCTGTGCCTGGGCTTTCTACCTTTTTTTTGATGTCAGCTGTCACTCTCCCCTTCCCCCTTCCCACCCTCTGTCCCTCCTGGTGTGTGTATTTGTGTGTGTGACGCGTGCTTTGTGCTGTTGCCATGTGTCTTGCTCAAGTTGGTTGACACAAAAATTTGCAATTCCAATGATAAAAGTGTTGTAAGTCCAACACAACATGTGCGTAAGGACTTGGCATGCACCATTACACTGAGAGAATTAGCAATGCTAAATGCACATATCAAAAATAATACAAAATTTGCATTATAATTAGTATTAAAATACAGAATGAAAACAGGCAGTAAAAAATCAGACACTCTATCCACATCATAATCAAGATGTTATTGTCTGCTTTTGGTTCTTTTCAAAAAAGGCCATTTTGATCATTATTTGGCATCTAGTTTAATTCTACTTGTCAAATTTATACATTTTTGAAAAAATAAAATGTATTTTTTTGGGCGAGAAAAGCATAACAAACATTTTTACAGTGTAATACACATATGTATATCTATCTAATGTGCTTATAATAAGCCAAAATGCAATAATAATAGCCACACAGTGCAACAAGTTCGAATTATGTCGATCCTTGACACCCAATATGGATGGCTGACAGCCTGACAAAAATGAGCTACTAAATATGTATCACACATACGCCGCGTGTACACCAAAAATAGCCTGTGGCCACAATCCAGCGCCACACAGACCGCACAGACCTCAGGCCTGACCAAACCTGATCGAATAAATCACAGCTGGCAGCGGGCGTGAGTGCATAATGCGACTGGTGTCGCCTCTGGCCGCTGGTGGTGCCATCAAAATGTTGTCAGGACATTTGCATTTGAGGATGAGCGCAAAAGCCAGCTGATAAAATAGTTGAACAAAAGGGCAGCTCCCTCTTTTTTTTGGGGTGGTGGTGCTTGTTTAATTGAAATTTGCATAGCTGCAAATTTTTCGAAAATGTGTCGTGTGCAGATAAAGGGGTGGCAGAGAGCGGTTGGTAGCTGGGGGTAGTTGCTAGTGGGTGGCATTTGTGAAATGCCTAAAATGTACCGCACAGTGCGGAGGGCGGAGGGCTGGCAGCCACGCCCATTGTCAACACTAACGGCAACGGCCGCAGTCACATCACTTGACGACACTCGCAGACGCAGACTAGGCAGTCAGGGGGGTGGACAGAAGGGGTGGGGGGGGGGGGAGGCGTGGCGTCAACCGCAGTGTGCGTGAAATGCATTTAACATTTTCTGTTGCATACTTCTCGACGTCAAATTACAGCCTCGTCGAGTGCTGCTCGCTTTGCTTGTGTGTGTGTGCTTAAGTGTTGTACAACACTTTAAAATGTGCATTAGACACAAAGCACAACTTACCGTTCTGTGTGTGTGTGTATAATTATATAATGTTATGCTGATTTTATGTGTAATTTTTTAAAGCCTTTTTTTGTACCCTTGCAGGTGGTTTTTTTTAATGTTTGCCTGTTTCTGTGCAAACTTAATTAAAAGCTTACGTTATATGCGTCTCGGTGGGGTTGGAACAAATTAAATTATATATGCAGCTTCCAAAGGAACTATCGGTCGTAAGATGAGCCACATCTTCCCAAAAGCAGCTAATTGTTTGAAGCAGAATCATATTGTAATGTTACTAGCGCCATCTATTGATCAAATGTGTCGTTGGCAACAATTGTAACTAACTCATCTGCCGATCAATTTCACGATAATCGTCACAGGATAAAACAGCCCAATTCGCCGCAATTATCGCTCGCGCTTCGTACTTTTTTGGCGAGCAGATCGCCGCAGCGGTGCAAGCGAATTAGTTGGAATTCGACATTGCAGCCATCGTCACCGCGGCAGCTACATTTTAGTTCGGTTTTTGTTTTTTGTTGCCAGAAAATGTGGCTAATTAAGTAATTTTTTTAGTTTTTTGTTTGTGTGAGTGCTATTGGTGTTTAAATCGCATATTTAAATGCGTTTTAATTGGTTCACAGAAGCCGTATCAGTTGTTAATTGTTTTGGTTAAAATGCCGCGCTTTTTTTTTTCAATCGGTCAATTCCTTTTTCGTTTGGCGCTTTTTTGCAATGAGAGCGAGAAGTGAGCGAGAGAGTGAGCGAAGGAGTGTCAAGTGTCAACACAGCCTCATTACAGCAAATGTGTGCGTTTTTTTTTTTAGTTTTTTTTTGTGTTCTTCATTGTGCTCTTTATTTTCTTGTGTACAGCAAGAGAGATGGAACTGCAGGTAAGTGAAAATAAGAAACGTTTAATTATTGCACACTATCTTTATTAAGCGAGTTCAAAAGAAATTGAAGAAATAAATATTTATTGTTGGCGCACATTTTTATGAAAAGATAAATATATTTGAAGAGTGTTTAATCTGCAAAACTATTACAAATTGACGTAAATACCTTGCCTTACGTAATTTATAGTTGTTATTTATTTATGCTTTGTGCTCGGCTGCTAAACAGCCAAACTAATCCGTTAAACGGATTAAAATTCCTTTTGTTTGACTTTACTTATTATATATGTATGCATATATATATATATACAAATGTATATAAAACATTATTTTAATAGTGCTGATTTTAGCAGCTTTATAGCTTTTAAATCGTATACAAACCCATGAATCTGCTTCTGCTTCTTCTGCTTCTTCTTCTTCTTGTGTGTGCTTTAAGCCATGTGTTTACGTTGGCTTAAAAGCAACAGCGAAACCCCATCTGGGTTTTAGTTTACCGTTGAAGCTTTTATGGGCTTAACATATTAATTAAATTTGAAGTGGAAACATACAAAACTTGACCGTTTCAACTTTAAATTAGGTTTTAATCTGTTGCTCATATTGAAACAGACAATAGCATTTACTCTACGTGTGTGAGTGTGCTTGTGTGTGTGTGTGTGCTGTGTGCTGTGTGCTCAGCATTGTTGTGCTTGTGTTTGTGTTAATGCCACTATTAAATATACCCTGTAAGTGGTGTTAAAATTAATTTGATGTTGGCAGTATTTGACTCTAAAGTCGAAAGTAAAAAAGTTGTCTTGAAACTTGACATATACATACATATACTTGTGGGTAACTGTTTCAGACAAAGTGTAAAGATTTTATTGCCACGCCCACTTGAGGGCTGGGAAATCGATATATCTCGAAGCTTAATTTGGTAAAACTCTTATATTTCCTACGCTTTGAAAGCTAGAGTCACCAAATTTATTATTATTATTTTATAAATATTTAAATAAAAATTAAAATATATTTTGTATAAATATTAACTTCTTAAAGGTCCTAAAACGTCCACACCCTTTTATGACCACGCCCACTGTGTTTAAGCTGTTCCTAAAGGGGTATAAGAGTATTATGCAGTCGGTTACGTCCGACTGAAAAGTTCCTACTTAATATTTATGTAGATATGTTACAATTCAAAGAGGTTTGCTAACATTTCTCTAGACATAGGCATGAACTATTAGCAGTCGAGCACTCTAACTTGTTGTATCTGTAAATGTATCTGTGTATTTCCATCTGTATCTGTATATGACTATTCGTACACATGTCTAATTGAAACATGGATTTCACAGCATACATTTGAGTGGCATTTCGATATACTGTTTGGTCTGGATGTGTGTGCGACAGACAGACAACAATGCAACCTCAACAGGCAATAGCATATATATATATAAATAACTACTATATATATATATATATATATATATGTATATATATATATATGAGTTGGCATCGTTTGTTAATTAACAACATTTAAGTGGTCGCTGAATGCGCTGCACTCGGTGGCAACTGTGAGTGCTCTTCATATGCTTCAATCGGGATATAAACACGCACATTTCATGTTACATATGTGTATTTGTTTGTTATTATTTTTTTTTTTTTTTTGGATTGACAGCTTAATAAATTAAAATGCATTAAGTGAGTGGCGTAGATTTGCAGCAGCCATAAATCCTTCAGCCAGTCAGAGTCACTGGCAGCCTTTGGGCTTTGGGCTTAGGGCTTAAATATTATATTGTAATTCAAATGTTTATGGCCATCAACGTAAATAAAAATGTCTGCTTAAAACGGCTCCCCCAATGGCACACCTGCACAGGTGAAAGCGCCACCAGCTGAGGCGCAATGATGTATGTGCTGTATGTCTTTCAGGCCATACACTCAAAAAAATTGTATACATATCGCCTTTTTTTCGGAAAGTACATTATCAAAGTATACAAATTGAAAGTTAAAATTTTCTAAAATTTTGGTAAATAATATTGTTTGATATTATATCTTTTTCTACATTATAAAAATGAAGTTTCTAAAAAAAAGTATTTTTATATCTACTTTTCAGAATTAGCTCCCTTAAAAATATAAAATACTGTTGAAGTAGAAATAATTAAAATAATTGTTTAAGTCGATTAAGGGAAAAATTTTCTACTATCTTGCGACTTTCTAAATTCGATCACATCTCTTTTGTCCGAGTGTTGCTTGGGTTGGCTTCGTCTGCATGCCCCTCCCGCTGCCCCTTTTCCTACCCCATTCGTTCTAACGGCTGTCAGTGCTTTTCACCTGTACCGCCGCCTGCCCCTTAAGCCTGGCTGGCAACAAATTCGCACGCACAGAGCCATTGACACGGGCTGCTAAGCTGCTTTGAGGAAGGGAGGGGATGCCCGTGGGAAACGGGGCTGTTTGGCAAATGTTTCGCACCTGGCTGGCAACTACAACAACTTCTAAAAACACAACAAAATTGCCTAAGGAAGACGAAAACATGCAAAATAGCTTCGAATTCAAAAAGTCTCGCATATTTGTCAGCGCTTCAGTATTTTGTGAGTTGAGATTCATGTGTGAATTTTGACGCCCGATAACAAATTCACTCGCATTGGCATTTAAGCTCATTTCAACAACCCAAAACACAATCGATAAATTGCGAGCAATAAATAAACATCCGTACGCAATTGAATGGAAACGGCGTACAGTTCGTACTGCGTACAATAAATATATCTGAACTACACATATAAAGCGGGCATCGACAAATCATAGTAATCATAAGCTCAAGCTGGCTATGCTACCAGTGCGATTGTCGAATCGCTTAAACCATGGTCGAAGAGTGCATTTTTTCTACTGAAAAGTGTTGTGCCTTGAAGATGGAAGCAGTATTCCTGTTATATATATGTACAAAAATACTCATGTGTAATTATAAAACATCCGAAAAGCTCTAAACGTGTGGTTCCTTCATTTTCTTGTAATACGCAAATTTAAAAAATTTTAAATTAATATGAACAATATAATGAAAAATAATATAAAATAAAATCTGAAATGATATGCGTATAAATCTTAGCTTAATCGAATAAATAATATAAATATGCAAAAAAAAAATATATATATATTGAATATGTTCTGTTGTGGCAGATTTGGCCCATTGTAACTCGGGTATATTTAATGTTGCCTACTTGTGTGCGCCAAGAGAAGAACTGCCCACTCATTTGGGAGTATTGTATGTGTGGATGGGTGTGTCTGCCAGCCTTGTGGTGGGTGTGGTTGAGCTGACACCGAACTGCGCTCCAATAAATTGTCTGTTATCATTTTCATGTTTTTGTATTGATGACGGTCTGCTGGGAGCTAAATATTGGCTGTCTCTCTGTGCGATGGGGGTAGATGGGTTGGGGGCGTATGAGCAATGTCAACGCCAAGCGAAAAGCTGCTGCTAAGAAGAAAAACGGCTTTTGCCGAGCACTCGGCCCCGGATCGGACTGAGCCTAATTTGCCGGAAATAAAATGTGCAGCGATGTGAACGGACTTTACGAAGTCAGGGTTCGCGCGATTCTAGGCCGGACCAACCAACAGACTCAAAAGTCCACATTGTGGGCAGGAAATTTGAAACTTGTTAGAACTCGTCCTGCTAACCGTGATCGAAGCGAGCTTCCGGCAAATCAAATTTGAAGCGCATGCATTTCCGATTTTAGTTGAGAAGCAGCCCAAAATCGGACTGACAGATTATTTCGCAAACATTTCCAATTTCAATGCGAGCTGGCAGTTAACAAATTTTACGAGCTTGCGAACTGCGAAAATGGACATCTCCTCACGAGGTACAGACCAAGTTTTGCCTTTAAATGAAATTGAAGTGCAGTGCCAAAAGGATGCGCACAAATTGATGAAATGACATGAAAATCTGTTTATTTTTTATTTCATTCGATGATGCCAAAATCGTTGCGTAAAAGCGCTGAAAGGACGAAAGGACATTAAAGCGTTTGCCACGAAAATGCAGCCATTAACGAAAGTATGCACAGCACACAGAATAACAACAACAGAGGCAACAACAAAAGTACTATGTGGGCGGAAATTGGGTTGAGGAAAACTGCAAATTGCAGACTGCACCAAGTTTCGTCCAATAAGTTTAATGGACACTGTTGTCATTTACCAAAAAGTGCGGCGACATCGATAGCGCCAATGAGTCTGGCCCGGAGACAGCAAAGAGGCAAATAAAGCGCATTGGTGGAAGGGGGGTTCACGGGGTCACGGTAATGGCAGTATTATTCATAACTTTATGCCAAGCATCGCTTGCCACGTTGCATAGTGCAGCCAGTGTCAGGAAAGCCACGACGAAACCAGCTCCAGGATATTACTCAGTTTTTTCTTGGCTATTGTAACAAGTTTTCAAGTGAGAAACAGCTTGTGGCAATCAGTTTTAGACTACGTTTACCATTATGATTTGCCATGGAAATATAGATTTGCATCTCTAAAAAATTTGAAAATCATATTGCTATATACTTTTGAGCAAGTCATAAACACACATTTCTTTTATAGCTACTCGCCCATAATATGAATAAGTATCGATTTCGCAAACTTTTTATAAAATGTTTTTGACTCTAAAAACTTTAGTTGAGCTGCTTTGACAAACTAATTTCAACTTGTTCTTTCCACTGCATAAATGACTTCTTAGATCCAATTTGGAGTGCTTGTAAATCCCAACTTTAATTATTGATTTTTGTTCACTAATCGATGTA
This sequence comes from Drosophila maculinotata, assembly GCA_035045305.1. Classification (NCBI taxonomy): domain Eukaryota; kingdom Metazoa; phylum Arthropoda; class Insecta; order Diptera; family Drosophilidae; genus Drosophila; species Drosophila maculinotata. The sequence goes on along the minus strand of JAWNPD010000592.1, from coordinate 70,599 downwards.
CTGTTCGCTGCTTGTCAATTGTTTTTCGATGTCAGTTTGAGTCGTCCTTTTTAAGCTCCAGTTTCATTTGGCTGCTTCCATCATCAGCGTCGAGTGTCGGCAATCAATCAGCGTCCTTTAGCGCCAAGCTCTTTGCATAATTAAAACCTGATGCGTTACCTGTTTTCTGTTTTCGGTTCTCTGTTGTTTGTGTTGCTTCTCTGGGCACAGTCTGGGAACGTGATGTTTAAATCTGGCTCAGGTGTTGGCGGCGTGGGGACTTTAAAAATATTATGCAAAGTCGTTGCCGAAACTGAAGCAAAGCTGCAACACGTGGTCACCGCCCAACCCCCCTTCCCCGCCCCAGTTGTCTTGCCACCTACATTCATTGCTTTTAATGTTGCTCGAAGTTGAATTCAATTAAGTTGATGAAAACGACAATTGGCAAGTGAAAAGCGACAAACGATACGCGGCAAGGGGTGGGGTAGTGTCTTTTTGTAGTGTGTAATGTGGTAGGTGTAAATCAGATGACGTATTTATACGGCTGGCTTGGACTCATTTCGATTGTCTGCCGTACACTCAGCAAAAATATGACATCTGAATTTAGAAAGTCACTTTTTGGGAATAAAATTTCTAAGTTAGAAGTTAAGAAAGGGTATTTAGTTATATTTATTTAAGCCTCTTAAAAATAGTAAAAATTTGTAAAAAGTGGAAATAAATAAGATATTTCGAAATAATTTCTAAAAACAAAACGACTTTTAGTTTTCAAGGCGATTTAAATTTGAATGGCGTCTTTAATTCGAGGTTATATTTTTTCTTGAGTGTACTTGCCACTTAAATACGCTTGTGTGCGTATATATGTCAATTAACTGTGACAGTTAAGTGCTGAGCTTTTTGTTGACGTGATACGATTGCAATTTGCCAGCCATCCTCATCCCCCTTATTTATATATATATATTTATATATATATATAGATATATTTATATGGAGCAGTGCCAGCGCAGCATTCAGTATTGACTGTAGCCGGGTTTTGTTGTTGTTATAGCTGAGGCTAATTGAGGCGTAGTCAACGAGGAACTCGATACGGGGCGCAACATTCACTTGGCAGACAGACACACGTTTTAATGGCCAGTTCCAGGTATTGGCCAGATTTAATACCATTTAATTGAATTGCTGCCAGTTTATTAATTACCCTGTGAAGGATGCAGCACAAATCGTATAATTGCCCACGACACACATCACACAAACACACACAAGAGGCTGGCAAAAGAGGGGGGGGGGGGGCGGGGTGGTGTGGGCTGAGATTCAAAAGCCATGGCCAATTAGTCAATCAGACAGTTATATTACATCAGCCTGTGCTCGTAAATGTCGTTGGGCCCAGCAATTAAATTGCCAAACGGCACCCCGGAGGCTTACCCATCATCATAATCGTGATGGCAACTGCACCGCAAAAAATTTAAGTTTTTAATTCAGAATTATTATTAGCCTTATTATGCTTTTCAATTAAATATCACTATCTAAGCTGAGACATTAACTTCTTCTGATTTTAGGTTAAAATTGAATACCCTCATATTCAATAATTGAATACGGAAAGGGGATTCGAACCCAGCTTCATTCGTTTTCTTGACAGTCTAACTAATCTTATTAAGAGACACTGAGCATTTCAACCATTTTCTTGCTAAACTTAATTTGAAAGAGAGATTGTGAGCTTTTAATACGGACAGTAATTAAAATTGTCTATAACATAATTTTTAATCAAATACAAGTATTTTTTAAAAAAAAAACAATATATTTAAAATATTAGAATTAAATTGTTGCAATCAAACACAACAAGCAATCGAATTGAATCTTCTACTTTTTGACAGTGTGCCCAAGGAAAAGGTTAATTTTGTAGCTCCCTTTTTTTGGGGGGTGCTCCTGCACTGGGACGCTGCACAAGTAATTAGTGCACTTTGCATGGCGCGCGTTCACTTGACCGTTCTTATTTCACAATTTTCATTTTTCTTATTTTTCTTAACGGCGCTCCCTTTGTCCAATTGAAGTGGTGCTTCGGTTTGGTTCGGTTCTGTTTCTGGTTCTGTTTCTCGCTTCTCGTTACTCGCTTCTCTTTGCGGGATTCTTGTTGCCCCGTCTCTTTGCTTTGCTTAGCCGGCTGGCCTTTGTTGATTCTTTTAAATTTCGCCTTTCAATTATTTTATGCAAATAAGCAAACGGGCGCTGAGCGCAGATTATGCCAGCTTGACAGAATTCCTTTACTTTTCTTGCTCTGTCTCTCTCTGCCGCCCATTTGAAATGTCTCCATTTCCAGTTTTTCCCACGTACACTCGCCGCGCAATGCCGAAGCGGATTTTCTCGTAGCCTGCATGAAATCCGCTGCTCCTCAACTCTACTTACAAAATGAATTGTTTGTTATTGTTGTTACCCACACCTTCTGCCTTTTCCCCTGCCTTACTCAGGCCTTGCCGCAGCATCTCTCTTCAGGCGTAATCAACTTAAGTTGGTCAAATGAGTTTGTTTCGTTTTGACAAAAAGAAGAAAGAACTTCAAATCTAAAATGCCAGCTAAATGATATTTGCCTACAGTTACCATCAGTTTCCCACAGTTTCCTTAAGTTCCCTTCATTTTCCGCTGGGTTAATTGCTCAACTCCCTTCAGAGCGGATTTCTTGTTTTGTTGCGTTAATCACGCTTTGATTTGTGTGGCATGCAATTTGTGCATCCCTTTGGGATATGTCTACTGCATACGGAGGTGTCGCTTATAATTAATTAATAGCACTTCCGCTTCCCTCTCGACGCCACCTGCTCACACCCAGGTTAAAGCTTGAAGCGGGAAGCAATTAAATATTTAATGCTTTATAAGGTTTGTGGAATGTAATTTAAAAATGATTTTTGCCACGCACAATGTCATTTGCTGTCAAAGTTTCTAAGACCTTCAGACTTGATCCTTCAGGTGGCTCAAGATTGCCCCCTCTCTCTCTCACACTATCTCTCTCTGTCTGTGCCAGCGATGGGGCGTGATTATGATGTCTCTTATCTTCTCTTTCTCCCTGTCAGTTACCAAAACTGAATTGATTTTCAATTCCAAGGCCATTTTTGTAATTTATTATCATCAAGATAATTTCGCAATTTAAAGTTAATAAACTACAATTTTTCGGATATTCTATCAAATTGATGATAACAGTTTTGGCATATTACGTTTTTAAGTCCCTGCAAATTACATTCACTGACTTCAAACTGACATAACTTCGACAAACGTGAACCGATTTTCAATCTTTGAAACAATGAATTCATTGTTTTTCATTTATTTCTACATTTAAAGTTGAGAAACCAATTTTTATGGATTTGTCTTTCTATTTCATGACACAAATATTGACATGCAAAGTTTCCAAATCCCTAAAAATGCCCTTCCTAGACTTCAAAGTGCCATAACTTTTTGATCATGGTTTGTCTTGCCTAATATTTCTACATTCAAAGTTAAGAAACTTAAAAATTTCAGATTTCATGTCAAAAATCATGGCAAGATGTTGACATGTGAACTTCCCAATTCCCTAAAAATGGCCTTCTGAGTCTTCAAATTGCCATAACTTAGTCAAAACTGACCCCATCTTCAATTCCGATGTCATTTTGATCATGGTTCGTCCTCCTTAATAGTTCTACATTCAAAAATGACAAACATTAAAATTTCAGATTTCATGTCAAAAATCATAGTAAGATGTTGATATGTGATGTTAACAAGTCCCTAAAAATGGCCTTCCCAGATTTCAAAGTGCCATAACTTTGTCAAAACTGGCCCGATCTTTAACTCCGAGGTCATTTTAATCATGGTTCGTCTTCCTTAATACATTAATACATTCTACATTCAAAAATGAGGAACTTCAATATTTCGGATTTGATGTCAAAAATTATGACACAAGTATTGACATGTGAAGTCTCAACTCCCTAAAAAAACCCTTCCATTACTTTAAACTGCCATAATATTATCAAATGTGAATTGATTTTACATTTATTTTCTATATATTTTCGAATTCGATGCCATTTTGGTCACAGATTTTCGTTTAGATTATTTTGGAATGTTGTGTCTTATTTTATTGCATTTATTTTATTTTAGGTATTTTCTGTCTCGCATTGTGTCACGAAATAAACCCGACACACGACACGCGCTCAGCTTTGGCATTCGTTTGAAAAGGTAAAAACTGAAGGCAAAGCGTAAGAGCAAAAATAATTGAGATGTCAGCTGAAATTCAAGTGGACTTTTATTGACTGCTTCCTGGCTGACTGCCTGACTGACTGTCCGGTGTGTGGCGTGGCATGCCAGTCCTTTAGCTCCTCAAGTGGCATGCAATGTCAATTCCTCTCACACACATCGATGTGTATATGTGTGTGTGTGTGTATGTGTGGCATGCAACGTCTTTTGTCTGCGACCTTCGATTTGTGGAGCATAGTTGTAGTAGGTTAAATATGTTTAGTAAAATCAATAGTTTGAATTGCAATTGGTTTTTGTGGCCTGCCTGCAGCTTTGCTCCTTTAAGCTTGCCGCTGTTTTATGCTAATAACAACAGCAACAACAACAGTTGACAGCATGCGGCAAACACATTGATGTGACATGTTCCCAGGTAACTGTCACTCTCTCTCTCTCTGTTACTCTTTCTTTCTCGCTCTCTGTTTAAGTCCTGTTGCCATTTTACCTGCCGCACGACATCGAGATTGGCCCATTCGCCCATATCCCATATCCTCTCATGCCCTTGTGCTTACACTTCATCCGCATGCTCGGCATTGAATAGCATCCCTAAGTGTCCTTAAGCGTCCTCGAGTGGCGCTATAGCTGTTGCCTGTAGCTTGTAGGAGATTGTGTTGCGGTTAAATTGCGCCAAACATATTTGACATTTTATTATGCCAACGGGGAGGGGAGATTCTTGGAATGGGATTTGATATTTGCCGCACGGATATTGCGACACGGCGGAGTCTCTCTAGCGGGCTGGGGCTAATAATGACTACAAGTGTTTTTCATTAACTGCCGCTTATGAATATTAAATTAAAAAGTGCGTTTCATTTTGTTCACCAACTGCAGATGTCGCGCATACGCCCCATTGTGCCGCATCAAACAGCCTTTGATATTTGCCGCTGTCTGTGCATCTTTGTGTGGGTGAAATGTATCGGTTGAGCGGAAACAATGCTTAAGATTGCTGGAGTGGGTCTTGATGTCTGGCGGGTAGCATATTAAAAAACGTGCCACGATGCGACCTGTGCCTAAATTGAATTTGCGGCGCCACCGAAATCAAGCCACTGTTGCTGTCTTTTTTACTTGTACTCTGTTGTCAACACAAAAAGGGCTATATTGCCAGACAATATTAAAGACAGCTTAACAATTTGTTATTATTTATATACTACAATTTAATCAACCTATGTTTTATTAATTTTATGAATGTGTTTATTAAGCTATTCGTTTTATAAAGATCAAATTAGTTGGTTCTTCGATAGTTTGGCAGCATTCACAGAAGCAGAGTATCGCACAATCGTTAGTACTTGATTACTACGTTTTAACTTGTTTTGTTTTTCGTTTTTTTGCAAAGCAGTCGCAGAATTCAATTTGCAGATTGGCTAAAAACTTAAAGCGACAACGATGCAACTCATGAATTTAAAATGAAATTAAAACTCTGCTCAAATATAATGACGCTGGCAGCAGCAATAGTAGCAATGGCAATAGAAACTTCAACAGCAGCGGCAACATCAGTCGCTCTTAGTTCGTGACTGCAACTACTTAAAAGTATGCAGTTTGCGGGCAGGCAGGGGAGATAAGAGCAGCATGCATGCATAGAGGACACTCCAGCAGAGTTACTCCAGCTTTTGTTGCTGCTGCTTGTGCGCTTCTGACAGCCAAGAGATTATTGTGCAGCACGGCAGGACTTAGTGATGTAAGCGTTTTGTCAGAACTCCTGCTGCTGTCGTCCCTTTTCTTCTGCTCTCCTTGTGCTTCCCTTATCATCCTGCGTGCGTTTGCCAATGCCTCAATTAAGTCGAAGCAAATAGCTGAACAATTCGAGTGGGCGGCTAGGCAGCTGCCAGCGTCGACATTGTAAACACATCACACTGAGTAACAACTGCATCTGTCATTATAATGCCTCCACACACACACAAGCACACCTATACACACACACACACACACATACGTATACACACAAAGCCGCACAAATACTAAGCTTGGGCAAACTTTTTGGTTGCTTGAAAATTCAATTTTACGCAATATGCGCAAATCGTGATTAAAATCCGGTGCGTGCTGCTTGCTCATTGCATACTTTTGCTCCTCCAGCTCCTCCTGCTCCTGCCACTGTGGACTAAATTAATGCTCTTTAATAAGTAATCTAAGACATAGCAGTGTTTTTTTTTTATTTTAATTTTATTTCTACTAGGCAGGAAATGCTTAGCTAGACAGAGTGCAACTTGGGTTTTGTTAAGCTCCAAGCATTTTAATATATTAAATGTAGTATCCTTTAAGCCTGTTTTTATAATATTCTTTTAAAATATTATTGTACTTTTTCTATTCATTTATTTAGCTTACAATTAAATATATTTTTTAAATATTGTAAAAACTCAAATTTCTGTTTTATTCACAATATTGGTATCAGTAATCACGGCAATACAAATTTTTGAGATCAAAGAAATATAAATCACAAAAATTGGTAAATGGCCCCACCGTATCGTATTCCTCCACAAATACAATGACTGAGAAAAGCTGCTGCCTACTTTTGGGCGCTGTCAGCGTAAAAACTATGAAAATGTGTTTTCAAATTGCGAAACAATTTGCTGACCGTAATTGAACTTTGCTGTTGCCATCGCCAACGCCATCGCCATCGTCGTCAACGGCACATAAAACAAACTTTGAGCGCTCATTTGAGTGGTTCAGCTGTGAAAAACTTTTGCCGCGCACAGCCTGTGGCAAATGGTGGCCAAAATGGATGCGGGTCTGAGATTTGGATTGGGATTGCGCTTGGTCTTGGGTTTGTGTTTCAGGGCTTGCCGTTTTTTGGTGCTTCAGGTTTTTTTTTTGGTTTTTGCTTTCGATTTGTTTGTACGTACATCGCGGTTACGGCCAATTTGCCATACCCCTTTCCGCACCGCTAATCCACAGCCACTTCTCGCTGTGTTCATTCGTTCGAAATGCAAATGCCGGCGAAGCAAATGCAAACAATGCAAAGCGGGTCCGCCTTTCATTTGATTCCATTTGCTTTCATTTGCTTACACTGCCGCCTTTTGTTGCACTTGTATATGTATCTTTTTGTATATCTTTTTTGTGCATTCTTGTTGCAATTTTCGCATAATTGTCTTTGTTTTCCAACCCACACCCACCCGCACTATACGCATGAATATTTCAGCAGTCGTAAGTAGTCAAGGGAAGCGGCAATGCCCAATTCAACTGCAACTGTTGAGGACAAAGTTTTGAATAATTTATGCGCTGCCAAAGTGCCACAGCAAAAATGCTCGATGCTCGATTCTCGATGCTGGGTTCGGTATACTGGGTTCTGGATGCTGGATGCCCAGTGCCAATTCTACTCGATGCCAGACAACAGCTTTCTGCTTCTTTCACTCCTTGGCATATTTCAAGGCACACGCATCGGTCGAAAACTTTTATAGCGCCGTCCTCTCGTAATGATGATGTTTAGTTCGGGCGAAAGTCAAGTTGTACATGCACTGAGAGAAATTTGCATCAATACTGATTGAGTAAAGCAACTTAACTGTGCTTTCGAAGTATATGCTAATTTATATAATATAGAAACCTCAACAAAGTACAAATAATGAATTAAATCTTTGTAAAAACAAATTAAACAGTGAAAAAACAATTTGCTCCTAACAATTCAACGAAAAACGATTATTATTATTACTATATCAAATAGAAGCCAGAGTAATAATAATTGTATCGATATCTCTTTTCTCTCTGTGTACGCCACTGCTGATTTCCCTTGTCCCTGCACAGTTGGCTATTTGTCGAACGTAATTAGCCGCAAAGTATGCAGCTTGCTGTTGTGCAACCAGCCATGGCCAGCAAGGCTATCGTCAATTGCCTTTATTGAGACATTCTACACAACAGTTTCGCACGAAGTGGACGGGGGGCAAGGGGAAGCCAGTGCTTTGAGGAGCAGAACAGCACGAGCAAACTGCAACACCAACGGCCACAAAGGCACTGGCAGGCGCTCAATTGAATGCGTGTGTGTGTGTGTGTGTGTGTGTGTGAAAAATACCACAATTTCAATTTCAAAGTATCCTTTTAGTGCAAAGGAAATGACATTTACGCGCTTTGTTGTGGTTTGCTCATGCATAAAACATTTTTAGTTTATATTTTTTATGTTTTTTTTATTTGTATTCTTCGCTCTTCTCTTTAGTCCTCTGCTCCCGACGCACTCGTTGTGCAGTAGGCGTGGCAGCGTGGCAGGTCCTTCAGCTGCAGCAACAATAATACAAAAATTGTTTGCATGCCGTGTGGCCAGATATATGTGTATGTGTTTGTATATGAACAAACCACCACGATAGCCACAAGGCGCTTGCTGCAGCTTAAAAATTGAAAACTGAAAATTGTACAAAAAAAGCAACATAAATAATAGCATCCAAATAAAAATCGCTGCCAAACGGTGTCGAATCTCCAATTCGAATTGCTGTACGAATTTGAGATACCCTATCGCTTGTGAATGCACAGAAACTGTAATAATGTATAAATAATTATGGAAAGTGCAGATCCTGACATCTTAAATAACGGGCAATAAAATATTTATTTTTTTTTTAACAATAAAACGTTTGGCATTTAGAAAATAATTTGTTTTTAAAAAGTGTGTGTTAAAATCTTGATAATAATAGTGACAATGCTACCTCACAAATCGAAAAATAAGTACCCAACAATTGCAATTTTTAAGTACAGTCTATAAATACAAAGGTACACGCACAAAAACTGTGTGCTCTCAGGTGGCTCTCAGGTGGTTTTCAGGTGGTGGCGGCCATTCAATTGTGCGCACAGGTAGACAACAAAGAAGAAAGTAAAACGGGTAAAGCTTGGGGAGCTCAGCGCAGTGGAGCAAAATCGAAATGCTTGAAAACTTGAGACAGCGAACCAGAAACGATTAAACCTTAAAATTTGTGTATTTTTTTTTAGCATAGGGGTATTTAAAGGAGAGTGTGAGAGAGGGGAGCGAGGGGTCGAGAGGTGTGTTTCACACAATGTGAATGGCAACTGTAAACGAGGACATCTGCGAGCTGCAAACAATAAGTGACAAAAATCAATGGCGAACTTCTGGGAAACGCCGTTGGCTGCTGCAAATGCGCTTCCTGTTTCCTTTATAGGAAGCGCCAACGGGATGCAGTTAGGACGGCAGAGAGCGAACGGGTAGAGGAGTGGGCAGGGGGGGGGGGAGGGTGGGAATCGAAAGGTTTGACTACAACGCCACTGTGAATATGGCGTTGGCATTTGTTGAATATCAACAGGAAATGCAGTGAATAAACACGTCGAGTTCTCGTTCGATTCCTGCGATGAGTTGGACATTGTGTGTGTAAGTGTATACGTGTGTAGGTGTGTGTAGGTGTGTGTATACGTGCTTGCATGCATTGTGCTGCTGCGATGAGAGCAGTCACATTTTGAATGCTATTCAATCCAATTCAATTCGTTTCGTTTCGATTCAATTCAGTTCTCGACGCATCTACCGCGGGGTCAGATTTTAGCTACGGGCAATGGCCAGCAAATAATGCAGAATTTTTGCATTTCTCAATGCCAGTGACAACCAACAACATAAAGATTACAACAACAACAATAGCACTAACAACATCAATAACTACAATGCCAACAAATGTGGCATACAGCTCGTTGCGTAATTGCATTCATTTTGATGCATGCTATTTCATGTTCCATTTTAATACCCTGTACATGGCTAAGAGGCAAAAGAGCACATTTGACACCATAAAGTTTATTCGTATATCCTACTTTGGTACTACTTTTCATATATATCTTAGTATATTTAAAGATTTTTTAAAAAATACAAATATATTTGAAAATCTATTATTACAGTTAAAAAATAGATATTAAAAGTTGTAGTCCTCAGATTTTGTTTAATATTTTTATAAGCAATTTTTCATTTAGTTGGCAACAGCTATACGTATCAAATTTGGTATGTAAAAACATATTTTAATTATACAGAGTATTTTGCTAAAGTCTTAGCACACTTGAAACCTGACCACACAGAATATCTCACAGTCCTCCCTGCATCTCTCTCTACCTTTGTCTCGCAACATGCTTTTATTTTTGGGAGTTTTCCCAATGTAATCAAATTAAATGCAGTGCAAAAATTTGATCGACATTCCTGTGCCCATACGTTCTCATGTTCTCATGTACGGGGCAGATATATCAGGCAGGCATCCGTTGGCTTGGCAGGTGCTGCGCTTAAAAGCATGCAATCAATGCCCAAATATCAGATGCCATCTGCTCATTCCCTTTCAACTACCCTCCCCCTACCCAGCCACACTTCCTCAACCTTATGCGCCTCATACGTCTCCGGCTTCCATCATATTGCACGTCGTCCATCAGTCAGCCAGTCAATCATATGAATCGTTTTCGTTTACGTTTCGTTTTCGATTCCAATCAATTTGTTTGGCATTTTTGGATGGCGTTATACAACCGTCATGACCCCATCCGCCCCCCAATACCCATTTCTCACCAACACATCCCCACTTTGCTCAAAAATGCCAACACTCTTTTGACCCACAGCGTGCTGTGAATATACGGAATGCGTTTTTTTCTGTATATTTGATTCTTTCTATCGATTTTGCGACCCGATTTCAAAGCTGTAACCAAAAAACACAGAAAACACATCTATCGAGTCGCAGTTCGCTTGTTGCATTTTTAAATACGGCTTGTTGCTAAATCGTTGGAAAGGATGGGTGATGAGGGTAGGGGATAAGGGCTGGTCAGTGGTGGCATCGAATCCATCTTAGTTTGTACTTCCGGCTGTCAAAGAAACTTCTTGTTAGTTACTAAGAGTTCAGTTTCGTATTTGGCTTCGCTATTCATACCATTTACCCATTACAAGTGAGTAAGTTAAAGGGTTGTATGTGGTTGTAACAGAAGAACAAATAGGGCCAATAAGGGCGTCGATAACACTACTATATATCGATAAATGTTGTGCATTATTTGGTTTGGTTTCAATTTATTTATTTTATATATTTTTATATTAATTTTATATTAATTTTTTTTACACCTTGTACCCCTTTAAACACCCACTATAATTTTGAAGGCAACAATATAACGCTTCAAAACGCTAACAAAAACTCATCGCCATACAGAAAAACTATTGGCATTGATGGCTTATCGCCATTTTAAAACTTTTTCATTAACTTTCTTTTGCATCTGTGCCTTGGATTGCGGCACAATCGCCATCTTTTGCTCAAGAGCTCCCCGCACGCGCTTCTTCAAACGGGGCGATACAAGGCACTCACCGTTGGAAAATTCCTTGGTAGGAACATTGCGCTCACGTCGTAGTACCGAAGCTGGACCGTGTGGTACAGGTGCCTTGTGTGGATTGACTATCACTGAGTGCTTCACCGCACCTGTCTGTGCTTGCAATCGAAGATTGAGCGCTGAACGCGATGTCTGACTGCCACTTTTGATCATACGCATAGTTGTGGCATCATATGCATGGTTTTTGGCAGCGCCAATCTGATGCGGCACACGGTTGTCGGCCGACTTCGAACGCTGCAGTTTCGGTCGCCGCTTGATGCCACAGTCCTTGATCAGATCCTTAACGGGTTTCATTGTTTTGATGACTGACTTGACAGGCACCGCATTCAACTCAATGCAGGCTTTCGCTTCAGCCAGCTGCTTCCACAGTTCATTGCGATCCTCGATCTGCTCGGGTGCCTCAATGCCGTACCGGTTGCGATACCAGTCCGAGATCGCCGAACGCATCGAGTGCTGGTTAATCACAAACTGACGTGTCAATAGAAAAAATGTCTTGACCTTATAGCCGCAGATGCCGCAAATGCTCATCGGCATGTCTGGCATCCGGCTGAATTGCTACAGAATGTCGAGGATATATATATATATATATAAATATTATAAACGCATTCGAAGATCTGAGCACTTACAAATTGCAGCGAGGTCCGTTGAAACAGCATGCGATAGGAGCAAATCGATGGTTCAAATTCAAAATCGCAAGTAGTATCGATGTCAATAAATGTGCCGTCATTCTGACAGCCACACACGCGACATATCTGCTTGAAGTCATCCAATCGTTTAATGACTGCCGGCACTGTGATATGCGCTCTATCCCGCGCCGATAAGGCTTTTTTATATAAAATTTCATAGTCCTTAATGCTGCGTAAAAAAGGTTGCGAAATTAGATTGGTTTGGTATTTATTAAAGTGGCAATGTGTAATTTAGGTGGAATTGGTAAATGTCAATATGAAATGTAATGTAATGTTGAAATTTATTTTAAAATCAGAACTAATATAAATGCGTTGAGCAATCTCTCTGAAATGTAGCATACGGATTGTTTGCCATTCAATTAATTTAAAAGCGCTTCAAAACTCATTTAAAACCGGTTCAGCTTAACGTAACGGTTATGAAAACTCAACGCTAATTGATAATTTGCCAAGTTTTGGGGCGACAAAAATCGCTGTCCGAAATTGCTTAAATACGGCAAAGGAAGTAGACAAAGCAGAACTGGAACTGGAACTGTTCCAAGTCTAGCTCTCTCTAACTATCTATCTCTCTCACTCGCTCTCTGTCTGGCTGTGCTCATTGAGCGACTAAATGCGAAACTTTTTAATTGACTTTTTCAATTACAGTTTAATTTTGTTGCAAGAAATTTTGCAGGAACTGCCAATTGAAGTTTGCTGCTGCGTCTCTAAATGCCCGCTAGGAAAACAGAAAGAGTGAGAGAGAGTGACGAGGGCACACACACAGCTAATCTATCATTGTCCACTGGCTAACACACACACACTCATATGCATATGTGTGTGTGTGTGTGCGCCTGAGCAATTTGCAAAACTTCAAAAACACGCACAGCCCTCGGCATCATCCACACTCACAGCCAGCAGTCAGTCAGTCAGTCAGCCATCACCAAAGGCAAAAATCTAAATTTATTTGCAACAGAAATTTTTTGGCAAAAAAACTAACTGCAAGTTAACAACTTTGAGAAAGTACAGAAAAAGAGCAAACTATAAAAAGTTGAGCTGTACCGAATCTTTCAGACCAAGTTCAATTGAACTAATCTTCAGAACTGAACTACGTCCCTGATTATCCTTGTTTTGATAGTTTGGCTTGTAAGTTCTATCAAAGAAAGTTCCAAGATATTAATATTTTTCTGTAGCTACATTTTTCAAAAGTCGTATTAGCTTTTGTAACTTGGGACAAAACAGCCCAGAAACTATTTTTTTTTAATACTGCAGTCGATTTAAATATGAATTACGGAACTACTTCACTGAACTTAACTAGGCAGCACATATCTATTAAAGAGCTGGCTCCTTTGTCCATGGCAAAGAAAATCAAATGAAAAGTGTGAAAAGTTGGCAACTTACCTTAGTTTCTTGTCCATGCCGATGCAGTAGCTAAATCACTTTCCCGGCGGTGTTTAATCTACGTCTTGTACTGCTCACTTTGTCTGTTGTCCGTATCTGTTGAATGGAGAAGAAAAGTGGGATAGTATTATCGTATAATTTGACCACTTGCAGGCTGCAATCACAAAAATTAGCCACCAAATTCAAAGCGTTGCCCATTCATTGAATTATTCAGCTGACCAGGCCAGCGAATGATGCATGTGCTGCTGATAGCAGTTGGGTTTATGGCCATTGAGATTGGGGGCTTGGAACGCAAAAAGTGCCAGAGCCGTGGCTACCAAAGCAAACATGTTACTATTTATCTTGCAACACACAAAGCACAAAAAAAAAACAAAAAAACCAAAAAAAAAAAAAAAAATTAAAACAGGAAAAAAAATTAGTTTTTTGGTTTGACGAAGATTCAATGCTCTTGCAGGTAAATTCAGCTAATAACTCATATTATATTGAGACCATATAATAATCTGATCTTGCCCACAGTCTAGAAAAATTTATTAGAAGTGAATAATATATTTAAAATATTATATTGTCCGATGGGTCTTCTGCAATCAAAGAATCCAAATTAAAAGAGAACGAAATGTTCTCAAGGATACTACGAATATTTGAGACTGTAATCAACTTGCTGTATTACATTGTAATACGAAAAGTTCATTGCTATTTCAAGTGGTTCATTGCTATAAATCTTTGCGCTGATTTGTGACGATTGAGAGTCGTAAAATGCGATATACAGTTTGAATACGAACATATGCACAACTTTGGGCGCATATACTATCAACTTTGCCCCATCTTCACGAGCGAACGAAAAGTTGCGACTGCTCTACATGGGAAAAGTGTATGACAAAGGCAGCGACAGGAGGCAATAAAAGAGATACGAGCTCCAAGCATAAAACAACAAAAGCCCGAAAATGAATGAGCTGCACGGCAGGTGAAATTGAGCGGTTGTATCAGGGGGGAGGAGGTGGTGTGGGCAGATAATGCCGAGGATTGAGGCCGGATTGGAGGCCAGATTGAAGGATGTATTGGAGGGCAGCTATTGGGCCGAAGCGGCAGCCAGTCTGCCTGTATGTCTGTCTGTCTGGAATTAATCCCAGACGTGCACTTTTGCCGGCCTCAACTGAGGCTGTTCCGTGAACAATGCGTGCGAACTTTTGCGGCAGTAGATTCGAGTGCGTCGGGATTTTAATTGAATAACTACGCGGATGTCATGTGGGTGAGACGGATTTGTAAGTCCTGTCCGGTTGTGTTCAACCCCAGAGGAGGTTCATGCCCGCCAGGCTGAAGGCTCAAGGCTCAAGGCGAAACTTATTATTGCTTACCTGCTTAAAGGGGTTCCGTGGGTTGATGCTTGATATATCCAAATAATCCAAATAATTCAAATCCTTAAGTCTGCTTTCGTATATGTTTTTTCCCGGTCTTACAAAATATATAAAGAAAATATTGTATATTTTAGCGAAATTATCAGATGTGCCTGTGTACTGTTACAGTTACAACTGAATTGTGAATACAATACAACTGCCTCAGGAGGGAGGCTGCCTTTTTGAATTTGTCAAAGCCTACTTAAGCTCTCATTATCATACTATATGCATACAATATGGGAGTAGGGGTGTTTGTTGGGGTTTTCTGATGGTATAACGTAAGTTATACGCTCATAACCATAGATTGTCACTTGATTTGCCACCTTTTATGCACGTATTCGCATTCCTTTTGCCATCTTTCCTCTATTGTCTTTTGCCTTGCCTTATGCCTTATGTGTGTGTTGTATGTGTGTGTGTGTTACCACACTTATCCTCCTCCAACTCGTCTCCCCGACTGGTTGACATTTCTGGCATATGCCAGTGACAGGAATGCAAAGCGCAAATGGATATGGCTATAGCCACGGCTGTTACTATGACTATGTATGTATATGTAAACTATGTATATGTATATGGAAATAGTAATGGTAATGGTTTGGGTTCCTTTGGGGGATTTTGTACCTCAGCTTGTTACTCGGCTTGTCACTGGCATGCAATATTTATTATGTAAATATTGGCAACAAATCCTGTTAGACCGTTAGACTGATTGCCTTGACCGGGATTTGACTTTGTAATTGAGGCCCTCTGCTTTGCTCTTTTTATCTGTACCAGTTGTTGTTTTTTATATGTGCATATAGCGGAGATCTTTAGCGGGTAGCAGCGGCTCAAATTTCCAAAACCACGTCAAATCACCAATGAAATGAAAATGTGTATATTATTATTATTATTATTTTCATGTGCACAAATAAAAACATGGCAATTACTCTTCATGAGCGTAATGAACACAAATACAGCATTAAGATGCATATAAAAATCACATAACTATGACCATCAATCACTTACAACACTGGCAACAGTGACATGAATCAAATTACCAATATATATGCGTATATGTGTATATGTATGTCTGCTTCTGTATTCAATAAAACAACATGCACCAATTTCGAGCGGACATCAAACGAAAACAGCACACAAAATATTACATTGCAGTACTCATTCCAATTAATATGAACAGTTTGGTTTCACATATTCCAAAAACCACCCATTGCCAAAATGCTTGCACTTATCTAACTATGTGTATCTCTGTTGGTGTACTGTTCGCTGCCCGGCTAATCCTTGCATTACAGCATCCTGCACTTAATGTGCCACAGACTTTTTATGATAACGGCATAGCTTAGGAAAACTGCTGCCACCTCTGCTCGGAGCATAGTTCAAATTAGCGTTCATTAATTAGTCGCTCTGCAGATTGACGTTTAAAGTAATGCGACATGTCCCTGGGGCAATTAGTTCCCGTCGCCTGTCGACCCCTGGGGGGCACATTCACTACACTTTTGCTGTAGATAATTATCGCTGCCTTTGGGCGGCCAAGTGTCAAAGTTTCTTCTTCTTTTTTTTTTTTGTATCAAGGAGTCCTTCAAGTCGGAGGTCTATCAAATTACGAAATACCATATTTTGACACTCGGTTGCTACACTCTGAAAAAAATTAGAACGAAAACGTTTAGCTTGTTTTCAACTTCTAAGTAAAATGTAGAAATTATTTATAAAAAAAAAATCCAGAAAACACTTTTTTTACTTTAAGTATTTTTCAAAATTAAAAATATATACGATAATTTTTGGATTGTCGATAAAGGGCAAACATTTGTACTTTTAAGAAGTGTACTTCGAAAACTTGGAAAAAAATTGTTATGCACTTTGTGTAAGTTTTCGAGTAGGAGAAAATATTATTTTGCTGAGTGTACTTGTCTCTCGCTTTAATAGATCATTTGCTGCACCATTACGCATACGCCGTGTGCTTGTGCGTCCTAGGCTAATCCTTTGCCTGCCTACAGATTTTTCGGTGTTGTCACGTACCACAAAATCGCAGCAGCATTTTTCTTGCCGGCACGCACTCACGGCCACACACATATATCACTGTCTGCTTCGGTTTGGAATACCCATGCCACCACCCATCCGTTTGCTGCTGCTGCTGCCCGCAGATACGGCCACATTAAATGTGGGCCACCGCCAAGCGGATGAAGCGTCGCTCCGGTTGCTGCCATTGCCGCCGGCAAATCAGTGTCCTTGCCGCTGCCGTTTGCCATGCTGGCGTTTTATTTCACTTGCTTTTAGCAATGCTTCTCATTCCACCTTTCCCCGAAATTCCTCGCATCGCTTGTCGTCGCCGTCGTCGCCGTCGCCGTCTTCATAGTGAGCACTATAATTCTATTATGGCTGTAAAGTAATTTTATTTTTTCTGGCTATGTTGTTTGCCCGCGCCTCGTTTGGCTTTCATTTTCGCATCTGCGCTGCCATTTTCATTTTCATTTCGCATTTTTACGCTTTGTGCCGCGCTTTGCACCCGTGTGTACCCGCTGTTACTCCCTTAGTTCCCCATTCTACCCTATCCCTACCCTGGCCATTAACCAGCGAGGCTGTCATCATCAAATTACGCCTGGCTTTTGTCTCGCAGTTTTCTTCTAATGCGAAAGCACAAAAGCGGCTACTGCTTTGCTTCTGCTTCTACTTTTGCATTTGCTTAGCTTGTTCTGTTTGCTGTTGTTTTACCCTGTACCCATTAACAATTGGTAGAAAAAGAAAAGAAGTATAATAAAGTTGTGCATATATATTGCATCAACATCATGACGATAGATTTTTTTTTTTTTTTTTTGTATAAATATAAATATTAATTTTAATTTTCTTTTTAGTTTTATTTTTATTTTTAAATTATTATAATGCAGATTACAAATAATTAATTTATATATTATACATATTTTGTACATAAATATTTAATTTATTCATATATTATACATCAATAGCAATGGCAGTTAGTTAATTAGACGGGGTATTTTCCAGCCGCTCACATTTATGCTTACTTATTGTTATTGTCAGTCAATTAGTGGCCAAATTAAATTGGACTCGCCCAACCCCTTTAGTTATCTCCCTGTAACTATCTTTAACTGATAGCGACGACTCTGATCTCTGTTTGTCGTCGTCGTCGCGCATTTGCATATTCTCTTTGGGCGCGCTCTTTGTCTGCTTCTGCCTCTCTCTTTGTCGCTCTTTGCAAATCACACATACGCCGCGTCGATCGTCAAATGAAATCAGAAGTCAACAGTCGCCAGTCGTTGTCGAAGCGCGTGCGAAAGCAATACGAAGCGGATACCTCCAAAAAGATACACGCCCATGGCTGCCTGAATGGGACATTCTCCAGTCAATTGGAATACGATAGCAGACGATAGTGAACATGGCTGACATGGCGGAGACAAACGAGGAGCGGGACCGATCTGCGATCCTCACCGGCTTAAATAACGAGGTGATCACACTGAAAAAGCAACTGCGGGAGCGTGATAGTGAGCTGATCAAATTACATCGGGAAATACACAAGCTGAAGGTGAGAGAATGCGACGAGAAAGCACAAGGATGTAATTAAAGAAAGAAAAAACCGAGTATAAGGAACCACTAGGAAACTTCCTAATAAAATACTAGGAATACATTAAGTACTTACTAGCGAACTAGTAGAAACCTACCGTATGGCTAGAAAAACTATTCGGGCAAGAAATCCAGCCAAATACAAGTTTAGCATTGGGATATATTGGGAGAATTTTCTTGCCCAGACTTTTAAAACTACTAAAACAATAAACTAAATACTTTAGAAAGAGCAAACCAAAGCCAAAGAAAGAATGAAGCTCACTTAATTGCATTGAAAAATAAAAAAAACAGAAGTAACCACTAGAACAGCGCTGAAAAAACGAATACTGGGAAGCTAGGGAAGTAACTAGTACTTCAGATTGGGTCACCACCCAAAGGGGCAGATGTCCCTTGTCATTGTGCATCGTCTTGTTTGCTGTTTGCTGTTTGCTTTGTTTGTTTATTGTTGTCGCGCCGCAGATAACGGCACACGAACAGCAACACCAGCAACAGCAGCAGTAGCCACAATTGTTATATTTCGACTAATTTGTATTCGCTTGGTAGCGCAGAGATACAGAAAAGTATCTGAAATGCGAGCACAATCGTATCAATTGCGTCGCACGTTGTTATCTCGAGCAAGGCAGCAGCCGCAGCTAAGCACTAGATACTAGATACCAGTTACTACATAATACACAGCATTAGATACTAGGTAGATAAACCCCTGCCCTATGCCCTTGCGATGTTCCGGTAATATTCAGAGCGGTTTTTTTGTGGCTGACATTCGTTTAGTTTATGAGCGGTCGGTTTTTCAATTAGTAATATATCTCTGTTCTATGAGAACTTATCTCTCTATGAAGATATAGTGCTGAAAGTTTGCAAAGATGCTGCTTATTACTGCGGGAAGTAAGTAGCAGAGAACGGGCCTAATCGCTACACTTGATTATAAAGTAACAATCGGTGAAAGTTTAGTTTTTATATAAAAAAAAGAAGCTTTTTAAATATACAAGAGCATTATTCTGATTATTCATTGACTAATTTAATATGCCACTTAGTCTTCAAGGGTATTTCATCTTCGACATCCGCAAGACAGTTTCCTGTTAATTTCGTACTTGAACAGCATTTGGCATTGCTCATCGTACCGGCTTGTGTGCTCTTCTGTGTGTGCGTGTGTGTGTGCTGTGTGTGTCTGTGTGTGTCTGAGTGTGTGTATGTGTGATGTGTGCATAAGTATTTGAATTGTAAAGCATTTTTATTGAGCTAAACGATTAGCACTTCTTCGTGAGATTTTCATAGCGCCGCAGCGCAAAGAGCAAAAATTACGAGCTGTGTGTTTGGCAGAGAGCAGCCCTCCAGGCCGTCTCAGATTCAGATACAGATACGGAGATGAAGATACAGATATAGTGATGCAGAGGCTGTGATACGCTTGGACTCGCAGCTGTGCATCGCTAATTGCCGGATCAGCTTCGGCTTTGGCTTTGACTGCCTCTGCCTCTGCGACGGCGACTTCAGCTTCAGACGTCGTGAGTCTGTCTGTCTGTCTACTTCTTTTCATCCGCACTACCCCTCTCGCCTCTACCCTCTGCCCATGTTCCTTCACTCGCACTCTGTGTGTGCTTGGTGTAAATAAATACCATACTATATTCCATAATTCCATAATTCCGACGGGCGCCAGCACGCGCGCTTCGGAAGAGTATAAAAGCAGACGCCATAAAAAAAATGTACAAAAATAGTAAGTCATAAAAAAGTATAGTAAAAGTGGTAGCAAGGTTAGGAACGAATTCGAGTTGGAGATACCCTGCAAACTGTTAGTGCGTAAAGTAGCTGGAAAATATATAATTTTTGTTTCATATGACGTTTTTAAATTTGTAAAGTAATTTTTACACAAGTGAAAACGGGACTGGCAATAAAGTTTTTTTAAAAAATCTGAAAAATCAGAGTCTAATAAAATTTTGTTTGAGAACATTTTACCGATTGGCATAACGCTCGTCAAACAAATCAAATCGGGCATACACCCTTAATTTGGTGGCACTACATTTTCTAGTCTCGAAAAATATTGCATTTATATAAGCATAAAAACCCAATACACCCAATTTTCGACTTTTTGTGTTCACAGCGTATGGAAAAAAGAGTGCGCAAACAATTTTTGAATTGCTAATTTCTATGTAAATAATTTGCGGCACAAATATGTTTGTGTGGCCGCAAAAATGGTAACAGGGAGTGATCACCGGCTGGGTATCGCGACATTTGGCTTATCTAGTGTTTTGGCCACATATCTGAGTCGTATTCAGATTTCATAGTTTTATCTTTACGCCTTTTTCGCTTTTGGGGTCAGTTTTTGCATGCTATTTACGCGCCGACGGAGATAAGGAGGAGACACGCCACACAATGGCTGGCCCACTTTCGGGTGGCGAAGGTCGCTGCGTCGCAGCCCCTGCCCCCCTTTTCTATACCCTTGCTGGGGGTATTCAAGTTCGGTCATGACATTTGTAACATTTCCGAGCTCGGAAATTTATTTTCTAAATTACATATTTTATTAATATTTAAATTAAGATTCCCGCATTTAAACTCCGGGGTATTTCATCTTCTAGATAACTTTTCTGACTTTGTTCATATCTGTTGCAAGCACGTTGCAAGCGGGGGGTTTTTCTCTTCGGTGGTGGGGGAGGGCACAATCATCGCTTTAATTGGGTGTTTTTTTTATTGTGTTGCTGCATCACATGTGCCGCTGATTGGAACGCTCAATTGGCAGCGAATTGATTAATCGACGCTTTTCAATTGACGCAGAGCGTGCTGCAACAAACCACCAGCAACCACGTGGCAACAGCATCACCCGTCCAGACGCAGCTGTACACGCTGCCGGAGCAGTGCGAGGACGTCAGCAGCAGTCGACAGCATGAGCATGTGTGCAGCTCCTGTGGATTGGTTATCCCAGCCAGCACCGATTTCAAACTGGAGGCGCTCTCGCTGCACTCGGAGGCAACAACGGAGAATACAATAAAAACAGAGTTGCCAGCGGAGGTGCGGCCCAAGCCGCTGTCGGCGGCAATTAAAAAACAGGGCGTCTCTGCGGAGAGCTCTGTGAAGTCCATGCAGCAATCCTACAGCGCACCCATACCCAAATATGATAAGGATTTCAGGTGAGAGGCACGCAGACGAATACCAACTTATTGACTAGAGATGAGCGCGTGCTGGATTTTTTTTAAACACGACAAAACACGCACGGCTTTTAATACTTATTTTATAGGGTTTGGTAGAATAGGGATTCAAGTTATATAATATATAACTCCTTAAGTTCCTCTCCCACTTTTAGTACTTAATTTTTGTATTTATATTTGCTTCAATAACTTCTGGATTTCTACATTTAAAATTCGATTTTAGAAAAATATGAATTTATTTTTGACAGTCCCTTGCTAGCACATTAACTTTTTTCTCCATAATACAATAGTTTTCAAATTTTATTAAATCTAAATAAATTTTCGTTGTATTGATTTTCGTGTGTATATTTTCCAAATTCTTGTGTTTAGTCGTGTTCGGTGTAATAACATGTTCATGTTTTATTCGTATTAATTAGTTATTGACATTATCTGATTTGTTACGTCGCGTTGAGTTGTGCGTGTTCGTGTCCCAAACGAAGATTTTACTAAACTCCACTACTGTTATCCAGTGCCAAGCAGCAGATCAAGGACGCCATTATGGACAATGATTTTCTGAAGAATATTGATGCCTCCCAGGTGCGTGAGCTGGTGGACTCCATGTACTCGAAGAGCATCGAGGCCGGAGAGTTTGTCATACGCGAGGGCGAAGTGGGCGCCCATTTGTATGTCTCCGCAGCCGGTGAGTTTGCCGTAATGCAAAATGGCAAGATCATCCATAAAATGGGTCCCGGCAAGGCATTCGGTGAGCTGGCGATACTCTACAACTGCACAAGGACCGCCTCCATACGGGTGGTGAGCGTGGCGCGTGTTTGGGTGCTGGATCGACGGGTCTTCCAGCAGATAATGATGCGCACCGGACTACAGCGCATTGAGAATAGTGTCAACTTCTTGAAATCGGTGCCACTGTTGCGTAATCTCAGCGACCAACTGCTGGCCAAGATTGCCGATGTGCTGGAGCTTGAATTTTATGCCGCCGGCACTTATATCATACGCCAGGGCACCGCCGGCGACAGCTTCTTTCTCATCTCACAAGGTGATGTGAGGGTGACGCAGAAATTAACACCCACCTCGCTGGAGGAAACCGAACTGAGAACTCTCACGCGAGGCGACTACTTTGGCGAACAGGCGCTCATCAATGAGGATAAGCGGACGGCGAATATCATTGCTCTGGCGCCGGGCGTGGAGTGTCTCAGCTTGGATAGGGATTCGTTCAAGCGTCTGATTGGTGATCTTTGCGAGCTCAAGGAGAAGGACTATGGCGATGAGAGCCGCATGCTGGCCATGAAGCAGGCGCAGGCGCAAAGCGAGGAGTCGTTCGATGTGCAGCAGGAGTATCCGGATCTACAGCTCACCGATCTCGAGGTTGTCAGCACTTTGGGCATTGGTGGCTTCGGTCGCGTCGAGCTGGTCAAGGCGCATCATCAAGGACGCGAGGACATCTTTGCGCTCAAGTGTCTGAAGAAGCGGCACATAGTGGACACCAAGCAGGAGGATCACATCTACAGCGAGCGCAGCATTATGCTCAGCTCCAACTGTCCCTTCGTCTGTCGCCTCTATCGCACTTTCCGGGATGAGAAGTACGTCTACATGCTGCTGGAGGCTTGCATGGGCGGCGAGATCTGGACCATGCTGCGCGATCGCGGTTCTTTTGACGATAATGCGGCGCAGTTCATCATCGGCTGTGTCCTGCAGGCCTTTGAGTATCTGCACGCGAGAGGCATTCTCTACAGAGATCTCAAGCCCGAGAATCTCATGCTGGATGAGCGTGGCTATGTGAAGCTCGTTGATTTTGGCTTTGCCAAGCATATTGGCAATAGCTCCAAGACGTGGACGTTTTGTGGCACGCCGGAGTATGTGGCGCCGGAAATTATACTCAACAAAGGACACGATCGTGCCGTGGACTATTGGGCTCTGGGCATACTCATACACGAGCTGCTCAATGGCGCGTAAGTCTGAATTACACTCAGAAAAAAAGATGAACTTAAAAATTCGCTTTTTCTTCTGTTTGGAATTATTAATTATTTTTGAACAAATTTTTATCTAAATTTGAAATGGAATTCTTTTTATAAATTTTGAGTAAATTTTCTTTGTACATGAAAATTTATTTATATTTCAAAGAAATTAATTTTTACATTTGAAACACAAAATCACTTTGTTCGTCGATTTTTTAATTATTTATAATATTTGTTTCTCTGATTGTAGAAAGTGTAGAAAATTCAGTTTTTACTAATCATTGCCATTTCTATGCTAAGTCCGCCGTTTAGCGCACCGGATCCGATGCAGACGTATAATCTCATTCTGAGAGGCATCGATATGATCACATTTCCCAAGCACATCTCCCGCTGGGCGGTGCAGCTGATTAAGCGCCTCTGTCGGGATGTGCCCTCCGAGCGACTGGGCTATCAAACTGGCGGCATACAGGACATCAAAAAGCACAAGTGAGATTCACAAAATGTAGATCCTTACTCCTACTTCCAAAATCCAACTTGTTTTACCTCCTCAGATGGTTTTTGGGCTTTGATTGGGATGGTCTCACCAGTCAGCTGCTGATACCGCCTTTTGTGCGTCCCATCGCTCATCCCACGGATGTGCGCTACTTTGATCGCTTTCCCTGCGATCCCAGCGAGCCGCCGGATGAGCTATCCGGCTGGGATGCGGACTTTTAGCGTTACTTTTTGTTATTATTTTGTTGAACTACTTTACTTGACTTGACTCTGGACTTGTTGCAGTAACTAGTAATTAACTCAGATTCTCGGATTTGTCTTACCTTTGTTATTGTTAAACTATTTTTCATGAGCTTGACTTTTCACTGATGGCAATAAATAGAAATATCATAAGTAGATAGATTTGACGTAAATTTACATTTTTTTTCTAACTTGATAAATGAAGATTCCTGGATTTGATGTTGACCTAAGAAACTATAAAGGTGTATCGGCTTAGCTTTATTCATTCAACTACTTAACTTAACTTTCGATATTGATCTACATACGATAATTGATTTAACATTTGTTAACGTGGACTCATATTTATAGACGCTGTCGTCGACTTCTTTTTTCGACGCCAGCAGGCTGCACATTATCATGCAGCGCACCGTCAGAGGTCCATAGATGGCCTCACTGCCGGGCGTCGGTTCGGCGACCAGCTTGAGATTATCGGGTATACGCTGGATGAAATCGGAGTAACTAAGCTGTGGCTCTCTGCCACGACGCATGCGGCATCTACGGCAATTGCAGTTTACCTCACGATATTCGTAGAAGGCGTAACGGGCCCGATAGGCGGCGCCCATGACAGTAGCCGGGGGGCCATCCTGCCGGTAGACCGGAGCATTGCAAACGTCGGCAACGATTTGCAGTATGCTCTCATTTTGGGCACAGCTGCCGGTGGCAATAATTTTGGTATCGGGGCCGAAGCAGAAACCCGTGCTGGCGGCTATCGCACGATGATGCATCAATTGACCCTCAACAACGGCACGAGCCTCCCACTTGGGCTCCTTGAACGCCGGCCTGCCCTTCAGCGCCTCCTCGGACTGCTCGTTTATGTCCTTATCCCAACGCAGGGTGCCTTGAGCTTCGGGTGTATACTCCAAATCATTAAAATGCACCGCTATATGACCATCATTGCCCATCGGCGTGTCAGCCAACATTTGATTGAAGATGCCCCAATCTCCATTGGCCACCTGCTTACAAATGGAATCACGCACCTGTCCACCATTGCGAAAGCACAGCAAGCCCATGTACTCATTCGGTATTGTGGGATGACACATTACACGACCCTCTTGCAGGTAGGGTAGCTGCGGAAATCTCATGACAATCGAATCACTGCCAGACAGCGTCATAAACAAAAAGCAGCAGCTCAACTTGACGGTGGCCAGCATTGAGGAACTGCTGCCCGTGGCGGTGACAACCATGCAATCTCTGCGAAAGTTC
This sequence comes from Drosophila maculinotata, assembly GCA_035045305.1. NCBI lineage: Eukaryota > Metazoa > Arthropoda > Insecta > Diptera > Drosophilidae > Drosophila > Drosophila maculinotata. Next base: position 45,058 of record JAWNPD010000592.1, on the reverse strand, counting down.
CAGCGATGCACGAAATAGTCAGCAATGCGTCCTTGCAGTCGTTTTGTGTCTATTGGCAACATCAGACGTGATCTCAAGCTGGGCGCACAAGCATTCAAGCACTCGGGCGACCAAACCTTGCTTTGGATATTCAATAGATTCATGCGGGAGCCATCGGAATACTCAATTGAGGCTATGTTGCCAACGAGTAGAGAGGCTAGAAAACTGCTGATCAACGAAATTCGCACAGTACGCGCATATTCCAAGGGATAATCCTCAAAGATTTTACGAATTTCCGGGCCGGTTATGCGCGCAAAACTCTTTGATCCTGTTATCCTTATCATTTGTTCGGTGTTACCCACTTCTTCCTCCATGTGATAACACTGCTTTTGCAGCGCGTTTTTCCTCCAAAAGAGCGTTTGTATAGCAAAGCACTTTTCAGTTAACTGCTCGTGGAGGCGCATCAGTGGATTTAAGCCGCAGAGTGCACGAAATCCCGCTAGCGACCAATAGACGGCGCCATGATGATGCGCTGCACCACCGATCGCTGCCACCGAATGCAAATCGGCGCCCTGCGACGCCAGACAATTGAAGAGCATGTCCAGCGCTTTGATATACATCACGGGATTGATGCGAAATTCTTTGTAATTGCTGCCGATATTAACACCATCTTCAGTCTTATATTCGGGTAGATCCACATCGTAGCGCACCACTGCGGTATAGATGACCTGCAGCTCGGCATTCAGTATGGTCGCCTCCAGGCGCTCAATGCCTAGATGTATGCCCAAGTAGCTATTCCCGCTGTAATCTGGTGTGCGTCTGTGACACATTCTGGTTGATACATAGAGAAAATTACAAAAAGTACACAAGGAATTTTCAATACAAATTATAATAGCCTACTTTTCTGATTTATTACAACTATTTATCTTTATAGATGTTTTAGCCAAGCGAAAGCTAGATAATTTTGAAGAAAAGTAAAATCCATCCAAAACTTTACAGTTTTTGAGAACATGGATTTTTATAATTATATTCGGTGAAACTCAATGCTTTATACATTTTATTATGGTTTATACATTTGAGCCTAATTTTATAAAAATCTTGGCTTTTTAACACTGCTCTTTAAACATTTTTAAATATTTTATATTATATCATATTAATGATTTTTTGTGTGTGAATGCTTTTAACCACCAGTTAATAATTTATTAATAATTTTCCAAGTAGTTGACGAACTTCCTTTTGTAGTATAAAGGGTAATAAATAAATCGATAAATTCTACTATTAAACAGGCTGTGAACGTCGCTGTTCGGTGGTCTTAAACTGAAGCAGCACCACCAAATAGGTGGCCATAAAGGATATGTTTGTGGTGATGAGTTCACGATTGATATTCGCATATCCATCCAGATTCATGATGGGCGGATTCTTATTAATCGCCATCAGCAGCATATCCACCTCCTTCTGCGTGGCCGTGTCCACAGCTGTGAGATTAATGTTGAGCAGCTTGGTCTGGAAATCAAGACCCACCTTCATCGATGCATAATGCGCCTCATTGCAGATGATGTACAGTAGACACATGCAATAAAAGACGATGACAAAGAGACCGACCTCCTTATAGGTGGCGCCATGATCGATAATCTCACTGATGCTGCCATAGGTGGCAATGATGCTTGTGAAGAATATAACCAGGCAGTACATGCCATACATGTTGGAGTAAGCGCGTCCCAGCTGCTGCATCATGTGGCTCAGATCCACCCACAGATGTCGATATTCGGTTAGTTTCTGAGCGGGCTTCTCACCCCGTATGGTCGCCTGCAGAGCATCCGACAGAGCACCACTGGCCGTGCCAAAGGCATTGCAATTGATGTACCACAAACTACAAAAACAGTTCAACATGGCTATAATCGGATAGTAAGCAAAAGTGTACCACAAACGAAAGTCGGGCTGTAGAAAATACTGCGACAGATTTATGGCAATACTCAGCAGCCAGGAGAACACGCACAAGGCATAGGTCAAGGGATAGAGATTCGGAAACACTATGGGCGAGCCGGTGGTCTTGAAGAATTTATACTGATAGTTGGTCCACATGTTCTTGAAGATCGCCACCTGTGGTCCATGACGCCAGCTCGCCACTGGCAGCAAAAAGTTGGTAAACAGCAAACTAATAAAGATGACATTGTAAATGGCCTCATCGAAACGTTTGTCCGGACTGGTGATGAATTTTTTCACACGCTCCCGCAGCACCAGGACTACAACTGTCGTCTGGCAGCTGTAGATGAAAATCGCCCACATGACCTGCTTGGAGCCCCACGAGTAGCCCGTGCGCGGCAAATTCTTGTCCGGCGGATTGCGATGTATGGGCATAACGCCCATGATCTGAAACAGCACCAGTAGACTCTTTGTCGTATGATAGAACGAATCGTGTTTGTCCAGTTCGTCAGGATCATCGACGGTATCGGGTTTGCGTACGTAGACATTATCCATTTGATTGCCGCCCGCCAGCATCTTGAGCTTCTCGCGATATCGCAGCTCATCCTCCAGAAATTGACGTTGATTGGGATTCAACATGGGCGCCACTTTGCCCGGTGGCGTTAAGCCGCGACTAACCGCCCAGAAGGACATGATGCGAGCACAATAGTTTTCCACCAACAAACAACGATGCCTCAATTCTGTCGGTGCCTTTTATACGCTGGCTTCTGCTATTGACTTTTGATTGAAAAGCAAACAAAAGTGCGAATGCCGCCCACGGGGCGTGCCTCTATTTGCTTGCTGTCCATTAAATATGCTCCCCGTAAAGGAGCCTCTTTCCTGCCACCCCTCCCCTTTGGGCCTTGCTTTGTTGTGGTCATTTACTGCTACCTTTCCCTCCGGCTCGGTAAACGTTTTGCTGACAAAGACATGAACGGGTGACCGTCGAGGAAAGGACTTGGCGTGAATATTGTTACGCCTTCGGTGTCCCAATCAGTTTTGCCAACTTCGGACGTACAAGAAACAGCTAGTTTTCGAGGGAAAATAATGAAGAATATAAAATAAGCGCTATCTTTCAAGTGGCGAAGATAAATGTGAAGTTCCCAAGTCCCCAAAAATGCCAATCCCAGACTTCAAAGTGCCATAACTTTGTCGAAACTGACCCGATCTTCAATTCCGAGGTCATTTTGGTCATGATATAGCCTCCCTAATAGTTCTACATTCAAAGTTTATAAACTTCAAGTTTTTGGATTTCATGTCAAAAACAAGTAAGAGTGCTCTAGTCGAGAGTGCCCGACTAGGATATACCCTGATCCAAGGTCTTACATTCATTGAAGTTATTTATCTGCATTCATACATAGAAACACATACACATATACAAACAAAAGCTGCTGGCTACGCGCGTCATACATTTGCTTTGCTTCTTCTTCTTCCTTTGGCCCTAAACTATGTTACATTGAATCGTTAATAACTTCTTTGCTTATTGTCCGATCGTTAAGAAATTTGTAGGACACAAAGATGGCATATAAATGTGAGACTATGTAAAATCCGAAGGTCATACCTCTTAAAATACGTATTTTTTGATTTCTTGGAGATCGGGGAGGGGTATCCAAAAAGTGAAATGCATTTAACCTTTGTATGCCATTGGAGAGTATATGTACCGAATTTGGTGACTCTACGTCTTATAACTTTTAAGCTATACCTTAAAAACACTGTTTTGGAAACTTAATTTATCGATAACTTTTGAAAGGATTGAGATATTAAAAAAAAGGATGAGTTTGTTTATAGCCGGCAGTACAGTAACTTAAACTCAAATATAAAGCTTCTAGCTTTTATGACTTTCAAGTTATGCCCGAAAAACACTTGACTGGAATCGAAATTTATCGATAACTTTTGAATGGGACGAGATATCGAAAAAAAATGATAAACTTGTATCGTCCCGCCGCTACTAGAACTTATATTTCAAATATAAAGTCTCTAGCTTTTGTAGTCTCTGTAGTCTCCTCCTATATATATAGAGGTTAAATACATTTCACTTTTTGGATACCCCTCCCCGATCTCACAAAAATCGAAAAATACGTAATTTTAGAGGTATGACCTTCCGACCTACAAATTGTATTACGATCAGACAAAAAACAAAGAAGTTATTAACGATTCAATGTACCATAGTTTGTGGCCAAAGGAAGAAGAAGCAAAGCAATTGATGACGCGCGTAGCAAGCAGCTTGTGTTTGTATATGTCTGTGTGTGTTTCTATGTATGAATGCAGATAAATAACTTGAATGAATGTCAGAACTTGGATCAGGGTATATCCTAGTCGGGCACTCTCGACTAAAGCACTCTTACTTGTTATGGTTTATACATTTGAGCCTAATTTTATAAAAATCTTGGCTTTTTAACACTGCTCTTTAAACATTTTTAAATATTTTATATTATATCATATTAATGATTTTTTGTGTGTGAATGCTTTTAACCACCAGTTAATAATTTATTAATAATTTTCCAAGTAGTTGACGAACTTCCTTTTTGTAGTATAAAGGGTAATAAATAAATCGATAAATTCTACTATTAAACAGGCTGTGAACGTCGCTGTTCGGTGGTCTTAAACTGAAGCAGCACCACCAAATAGGTGGCCATAAAGGATATGTTTGTGGTGATGAGTTCACGATTGATATTCGCATATCCATCCAGATTCATGATGGGCGGATTCTTATTAATCGCCAACAGCAGCATATCCACCTCCTTCTGCGTGGCCGTGTCCACAGCTGTGAGATTAATGTTGAGCAGCTTGGTCTGGAAATCAAGACCCACCTTCATCGATGCATAATGCGCCTCATTGCAGATGATGTACAGTAGACACATGCAATAAAAGACGATGACAAAGAGACCGACCTCCTTATAGGTGGCGCCATGATCGATAATCTCACTGATGCTGCCATAGGTGGCAATGATGCTTGTGAAGAATATAACCAGGCAGTACATGCCATACATGTTGGAGTAAGCGCGTCCCAGCTGCTGCATCATGTGGCTCAGATCCACCCACAGATGTCGATATTCGGTTAGTTTCTGAGCGGGCTTCTCACCCCGTATGGTCGCCTGCAGAGCATCCGACAGAGCACCACTGGCCGTGCCAAAGGCATTGCAATTGATGTACCACAAACTACAAAAACAGTTCAACATGGCTATAATCGGATAGTAAGCAAAAGTGTACCAAAAACGAAAGTCGGGCTGTAAAAAATACTGCGACAGATTTATGGCAATACTCAGCAGCCAGGAGAACACGCACAAGCCATAGGTCAAGGGATAGAGATCCGGAAACACTATGGGCGAGCCGGTGGTCTTGAAGAATTTATACTGATAGTTGGTCCACATGTTCTTGAAGATCGCCACCTGTGGTCCATGACGCCAGCTCGCCACTGGCAGCAAAAAGTTGGTAAACAGCAAACTAATAAAGATGACATTATAAATGGCCTCATCGAAACGTTTGTCCGGACTGGAGATGAATTTTTTTACACGCTCCCGCAGCACCAGGACTACAACTGTCGTCTGGCAGCTGTAGATGAAAATCGCCCACATGACCTGCTTGGAGCCCCACGAGTAGCCCGTGCGCGGCAAATTCTTGTCCGGCGGATTGCGATGTATGGGCATAACGCCCATGATCTGAAACAGCACCAGTATACTCTTTGTCGTATGATAGAACGAATCGTGTTTGTCCAGTTCGTCAGGATCATCGACGGTATCGGGTTTGCGTACGTAGACATTATCCATTTGATTGCCGCCCGCCAGCATCTTGAGCTTCTCGCGATATCGCAGCTCATCCTCCAGAAATTGACGTTGATTGGGATTCAACATGGGCGCCACTTTTCCCGGTGGCGTTAAGCCACGACTAACCGCCCAGAAGGACATAACGCGAGCAGAATAGTTTTCCACCAACAAACAACGATGCCTCAATTCTGGCGGTGCCTTTTATACGATGGCTTCTGCTATTGACTTTTGATTGAAAAGCAAACAAAAGTGCGAATGCCGCCCACGGGGCGTGCCTCTATTTGCTTGCTGTCCATTAAATATGCTCCCCGTAAAGGAGCCTCTTTCCTGCCACCCCTCCCCTTTGGGCCTTGCTTTGTTGTGGTCATTTACTGCTACCTTTCCCTCCGGCTCGGTAAACGTTTTGCTGACAAAGACATGAACGGGTGACCGTCGAGGAAAGGACTTGGCGTGAATATTGTTACGCCTTCGGTGTCCCAATCAGTTTTGCCAACTTTGGACGTACAAGAAACAGCTAATTTTGGAGGGAAAATTATGAAGAATACAAAATAAGCGCTATCTTTCAAGTGGCGAAGATAAATGTGAAGTTCCCAAGTCCCAAAAAATGTCAATCCCAGACTTCAAAGTGCCATAACTTTGTCGAAACTGACACGATCTTCAATTCCGAGGTCATTTTGGTCATGATTTAGCCTCCCTAATAGTTCTACATTCAAAGTTCATAAACTTCAAGTTTTTGGATTTCATGTCAAAAATCATGACAAGATTTTGACATGTGAAGTTCCCAAGTCCCAAAAAATTACCTTTCTAGACTTCAAAATGTCACAACTTTGTCAAAACTGACCCGATCTTCAATTCTGAGGTCATTTTGATCATGGTTCGTCCTCCTTAATAGTTCTAAATTCAAAGTTGAGAAACTTCTAATATTTGGATTTCATGTCCAAAATGATGACAAGATTTTGACATGTGAAGTTCCCAAGGCCCAAAAAATTACCTTCCCAGACTTCAAATAGCCATAACTTAGCCAAATCTCAACCGATTTTCATTCCCGAGGCCCTGATTTTTCATCATTATTGATTCTGCATTCAAAATTGTTAAACTTACACTTTTCAGATTTTTTTTTATTTATTGCTATAAATAAAAAGCTTAGGGACTAAAAAGCTAGATATGACTTGAAAAAAGCGTAACTGTCAGCACTGTTCACAATGTCCCTCCTATTATATGTGCGTGTGTGTGTGTGTGTATGTGTGTGAAGGGACAGAAGGTACAAAGAATGCGCTTAATTTGCCGGAAATGAAAGTTTAACGATGTGTAAATGCTTACGAATGCTCGATAGAGGCTCGCACTAATGACCAATAAAAATGTGCCACCACTGACCCAATGAGTGTAGTTTCGCCCTCCGATCCGCCTTTGAGCGCCCTTCGTTCTGTCTTCTGTATTTGTGTGCCTGACTTTTGATCCATTTCTGCCTCAGTTATTCAATGCTAAAGTCAATCTTAAAGCACTTGAGGCCTCAAGATTTAGCAGCACCGGCAGCTGTCCCAGGGTCCAGACTATACCTGCTTATGGCAGCATCTCAACACACACACACACACACAAACTATGCCCAGTCAGCAACATTTGAAATGTGTTTAAAATAGACTTTGCTGTAGTCTCAGCTTTTACTTCAAAGGCAGCCTTTAATTTGTTGGGCTCTTGGCCAACTGTTGCCTACTTTTTGGCTTCTTGATAGAGGGTTCCTAAAACATGGCACTTTGAGTTTGTGCAATAGTGAGACTTACAAATAAAAATAATCATTAATCAATACAAATAATGGAAAATGTGTGATTGAAATGATCTTAGTTTTAATTTCCTATCATAATCAAACCAGTTTACAACTGTTTTTATTTAGAAAAAAGAGTATCAAGCAGTCGGCTACTATTAACTGTAACTCTATCGGTTGTTTGCATTGCATTTCATGTTGCTCTTCTTTTTGCTGTGCAATTTTCATTGCAATAGTTTGGCAAACTCTGCTTGCGCTTTAATGCGAAAACTTTCCGAACTAACGACGAGCAGCACCATATAAATAAAGTGTTTAGCTTGTTTTTTATTGCAGGGTGAGCTGGATAAACATTTTGTGTGACATAATTGCAGCCAACTTTTGGCCGGAAGATGTGCACAAAATTTAGAAACAACCCGAAACCCTTGACCATAACTTTAAGCTTAACCGCTGCTAAATCGCCTTGCAGCTTTCAAGGGGCAGCTAAAAAAGTTTTTCTGAAATTATTAAATATTTAAATTGGTGTAATATTGTTATTGCTTTTATATACAGTTAAAATTATGAACAAAATTTGTGAAAAATAATATCCTAAGCCCACGAAAGACTTTTCAAAATTTCAGAATGAAGGTTTTATATTTTCTCGTGCTTTTTCGTGTCTCGATTCATACCATCACCACTACTTTCACCTTGTCTGTGGATTTGCGCTACTTCTGGCTTTGTGTTTTGAGCAGTGTGCCCGTTGCGGTGTTGGGCGAGTTAGCTTCAACCTCAAGGCCTTCGCTGCCTTTTGTACGTGCCACATTCGCTGTCTGCCTGCTGCCTGCCTGCCTGCCTGCCTGCCACATGAACGCTGTGGGGCACGGCACACAGACACATCTCTCAGTTTGCCATGGCCGCCAGCTGTCAACTGGAGCTGATCATCGCGTTGTGCAGCGAACAAATTACATTTCGATTTCCGTTTTCCTTCTCTGCCTGCCTGGCTCGCCCAATCACACGCCCTATCCAGCCGCAGGAGTGCATTATGCAACTGTCTTTCCCGCAATCGTCGGAAAATGTGTTCAGCATTCAATTTAATCCAGAGGCAGTGGAGAAACTTGTATTAATATGTACAAGGCGAGCGTGGGATTGCAGATTAGCTCCCGGTGGTGGTGGTAGTGGTGGTGGTCCGGTGTCTGTCTATCTATACATATGAGTAACTGAATACAGCTTTTATTTGATAGAAGTTCTATAAATCACAACGTTACAATTTGCCTTTACAGCAGTTTTCAATCCGTTTTATAAAGCTGGGAATCAGCGTCTGCAATAAATATTGAGTATTTGTATCTGACCAAGTGCAGAAAATGCAAGGAAACTATAAACTAAATAACTAAGGATTCACTGAAAGCCATACTGCAGAGCTCTAAAGTTCCTACATTTCCCGTTACGGAAAACCAAATAAAATTTAACTTTCGAGTTTTATTATTTTAGCTGAAAATAAAACTCATTTGACTTTGTTTTGTTTACTATTCGTTGTTTGTGTGCTGCTGAATGAATGATAAGCTTAGCTGGGTTTAGGAATGTAAATTAAATGTTTATGCTTAAAAGCTTTGTGCAATTCACAAAGCGCTGCTTTTGTTGCGCATACATAACAAATGCAACTAATTTATTTACATCTACATAAACAACGAATTATGAATAAATGTTGGCAATAAGTTTTATTATCTACGTTAATAACGTTGAGTGGCAAATCAAAAAATATTTTTTTTTTCTAATAATAAAACATTAATAATATATTACAACAAAATTAACATGTAACGTTATGATGTCCCTAGAAATGGCATTCCTGGACCTTAAACTGCCATAACTTTTCAAAAATTTTACCGATTTTCCATGCCGAAGCCATTTTGAACATGTTTTCATTAATATCAATTCTACATTCAAAGTTAAAAAACTTAAAATTTTCAGATATGTCAAAAATCATGACATGATGTTGTTCCGAAGTCCCTAAAAATGGCCCTCCCAGACTTCAAAGTGGCATAACTCTGTCAAAACTGGCCCGATCTTCTTTTCCGAGGTCATTTTGATCATGGTTTGCCCTCCCTAATAATTCTACATTCAAAGTTGAAAAGCTTCCAACTTTCAGATTTCATGTCAAATATCATGACAAGTTGTTGTTCCGAAGTCAATAAAAATGGCCCTCCCAGACTTCAAAGTGCCATAACTCTGTCAAAACTGGCCCGATCTTCTTTTCCGAGGTCATTTTGATCATGGTTTGCCCTCCCTAATAATTCTACATTCAAAGTTGAGAACCTTCCAATTTTCGGATTTCATGGCAAAAATCATGACAAGATACTGGCGTGTGAAGTCCCTAAAAATGGCCCTCCCAGATTTCAAAGTGCCATAACTCTGTCAAAACTGGCCCGATCTTCTTTTCCGAGGTCATTTTGATCATGGTTTGCCCTCCCTAATAGTTCTACATTCCAAGTTGAAAAACTTCCAACTTTCAGATTTCATGTCATATATCATGACAAGTTGTTGTACCTAAGTCCCTAAAAAGGCCCTTCCCAGACTTCAAAGTGCCACAATTTTGTCAAAACTTACCCAATTTTCAATTAGGAGGTCATTTTGATCATGGTTTGCCCTCCCTAATAATTCTACATTCAAAGTTGAGAACCTTCCAATTTTCGGATTTCATGGCAAAAATCATGACAAGATACTGGCGTGTGAAGTCCGTAAAAATGGCGTTCCCAGACTTCAAAGTGCCATAACTTTGTCAAAACTGACCCGATCTTTACTTCCAAGGTAATTTTGATCATGGTTTGCCCTCCCTAATAATTCTACATTCAAAGTTGAGAACCTTTCAATTTTCGGATTTCATGGCAAAAATCATGACAAGATACTGGCGTGCGAAGTCCCTAAAAATGCCCCTCCCAGACTTCAAAGTGCCATAACTTTGTTAAAACTGACCCGATCATCAATTCCGAGGTCATTTTGATCATGGTTTGCCCTCCCTAATAGTTCTACATTCAAATTTGAGAACCTTTCAATTTTCGGATTTCATGGCAAAAATCATGACAAGATACTGGCGTGCGAAGTCCCTAAAAATGCCCTTCCCAGACTTTAAAATGCCATAACTTTGTCAAAACTGACCCGATCTTTTATTCCGAGGTCATTTTGATCATGGTTTGTCCTCATTAATAGTTCTACATTCAAAGTTGAGAAACTTCCAACTTTCGGATTTCATGTCTAAAATCATGACAAGTGAAGTCCCTAAAAATGCCCTTCCCAGACTTCAAAGTGCCATAACTTTGTCAAAACTGACCCGATCTTTACTTCCAAGGTCATTTTGATCATGGTTTGTCCTCCTTAATAATTCTACATTCAAAGTTGAGAAACTTCCAATTTTGGGATTTCATGTCAATAATCAAGAATGTTGACATGCTAAGTCTCAATTGCCTAAAAAGACACTTTCTAGACATCAACCTGCCATTACTCTGTCAAAACTGGCCATTTTGGATTTGTTTTGTGGCCTAGTTAAATTCTGTATCTTAAGTTGACAAACTACATTATTTGGATTGCCAGTTAAAATCCATGGCAACAATTTAACAAGTCCTTTACAAGACTTTAATATAATGCATCTAATTGTTATTATCGAATGAAAAGCAAAGTGAAATTTCACTAGGCTACAAGTTTGTCACATTTATAATTTACAACTAGTTGCTGGTGTGATTATTAGCTGATTATCTGTCAGTTAGGCAAATAGCACCCAGACCGGACGAAAACCAAACTTGAATACAAATTGAGAATGAAATAGAAATGCAATCATGATATAGAAGTGAATGCGACATTATTGATTCCAGTCATGTGGTCTTTTTGGTTTGTGGCCAATCACTAAATTGTAGTTGTAGTTGTGGATGCACCCGAGCGCAAGGACAAACCGGATGCACTTCATGTGCTGCCAATGTAAAATATAAATTATAATTTAATTTTGTTTGGCCATTTAAATTGCAACTCACACACACACACACACATAGTACTCTAGTTGCTGCATATTACATTCAAAAGCATAATGCAATTAAATATTAATCATACGCAGTGTGTGTGTGTGTTGGGAGTCCTGCCCGCAGGACGAAGGCCAGCATATTGGCTAACTGCATACTAACTTCAATTGGGATATCGACAAATTAGCAAATTGCACATACACAAATTGACTAATTAGTGTTAAAAGCAAGGTCCTCAGCGTGTGTATTGGGTGTGTGTATTGTGTGGGTTTTTGGCATCAACCGCAACAGCAAGAACAACAACAAACAGTACTCGCTTCAAGACCGAACTTGACTGTATCTAGTCGTAAATTCACAAATTTGAATGCGAGAATTTACGAAACTAATTTCCTTATTTGACAAATGCGGGCCATTTGCCCAAATGGAACCGATGTGATTCCAATGTTCGAGCTGACATGCAAATGAAAATTTAATTTGCACTCGCATTTACTGCGCTTTAATAAGAGCCGCAATTGCAATTAAAATTTGGTTTCTCCTTTGTTGTATGTGGGGCATTGTAATTATACCACAAAGTGTGCTACACATTGAGGGCGCCTTTTAAATACTCCCCAATGTACGAATTTAATGTTGATTGTAACTCAGCTTGCTTTACAAATAGTCATGTGTCAATTTGCATTTGAAAACTTTATTTTGAGAATTTAATTTATAAATTAATTTTTATGTGAGCATTCGAACTTTGGCTTTATATATTTTAATATTTTATAAACTCTATAAATAAAAAAAAAAAAATTTCTTTATTGCACATCTGTTTAATAAGGGTATTTAAGTTGCAGCATTTCATTGCTGTGTTTTTTTTTACGATTTACCATTTCACGATTTTTACAATTTTCCCTGCAATAATCCACGCTTCAATGCGCTCATTCGTCGGGCACATAATAATTTTAGCCTCGGCTAAGCCGCTGGCTGACGCTTTGGCAAAGATCTTCAAATTTAATTAAAAACGTTTTGCATATTTTCCCATTGATTTTTTATTTTCATATTCATTTTCAATTTATGCCATCCAGCTCCTGCCCGCTGCTGTTTGCTGCGAGCCCACAATGCGCTTTCTATGCGATATTTGCTTGACTGGAACGTGGTCCTTTAAAAGGATGATTTGATAAAACTGGCTTCAATTATTTTCGTGGCGCTTTTGTTGCGCCATTCAATTGGCATTTGAATCGGCCGCATTGATAAGCAGACGAACGGCCCTGACGACTGCCCATTTACTTGGCTACCATCTTTCCGTTTAATTTCCTTAGTCTCCGCCTCCGCCTCCTTTTTCCCGCTGCGCTGTCAGCTGCTTATAATTCCTAGAATACACAAAGACTAGTGCATCAATTAGTAAAGCAAACGGAGCCATTCAGTTGGCAAAGATAAAACGCAAACTGCAGTTTTTTTTTAGTCAGCTGTTGTCCTGCAACTAGTTATACTACTCCTGCTACTGCTCCAGATCCTGCTCCCGCTCCTGTTTCTCTCTGCCTTCGCATTTGCCATTTTAAAAACTGGGGCTTTAGTTTTTTATCTTTAGGCAACCAGTTGGCGTCGCATTGGGCCACACACAAAAGACATAAATGAAGTGTCGCCATTGTCCTTGCTGCTCCTGCTGCAGTTCGTGGCATGCAAATGCGAGCAGCATTAAGGGATTTTTCGGGGCATAAATGTGCCAAGCAGTGTTGCCAACTCTTGAGCAGCATAGCTTTACCAAAAAATTATGGCTAAACAAAAAGTTTCAAAAAAGCATAAGCAGCAAAAAACGGCTTTAGATTTCATATTTAATCATAATAAACCGTAATCAGGACAGGCTTAGAATGTGTTTAGCCAAGTTTTTAGGGTCTTTTGATAACTTGACATTTTAGAATCTGCTAAAAACTGTATGTTTAAAGCGTAACTTATTTAACTACATTTCCAATATTTATACATATCTATAATAACATAATTCTACGTATACATGCGTTCAAATATCTGTTATTGATAATTAAATTATTTAAAAAAAACTACAAATTTCATCTGCATTCAATGAATGAATTATCTATGCATATATTTGTAATGAAATTAAAATGTTGCTATCTAGCTACTTTGCATATAAAAACGCGGTTTTTGCTTATTTATTTGATGAAATATTTACGCAATCAAACTTTAATAAAAAAGGTCAGCTCTGAATTTTTTTCAAGCGAAATCGGCAACACTGGTCTCGAATCCCCCAACACCTTTCTTTTGCTATTTGCGTTGTCATTCGCAGCAATCTTTATATTTATTTTTAGTATCATGCTTTTATTGACTTGGCGCATTTAACTTTTAATTTCGCAATGTGCGAAAGGCGAAAAAGGTGTTACAAAACCAAAGCGCCAAATAGCTGAAAGAGTAAGAAGGGGAAGAGAAGGGTTAGTTGGGTGATGCACAAAACTTTTGCTGTTCAAAGTGAAAATAACCCGAAGCGCTTTAAATGCTGTGCTTGTAACACCTTTTTAACCTTGTTTCGCTGGCGTGAAACCATTTTAACGGCCAAATGGCGCTGTTTTAAATATTCCTAGCCAGAGAATGTAGTGCCTTGTAAATATGTCGAGGTTGCAGCGGTTTTTTTTTTTTTTTTTTGTATGGGGGCTTAGCTTTTGTCAGCCGAGGCGTCGCGACGTGGCGTATACTTAATGGCAGCTGCCTGCATTCACTCCTGTCAGCAATAATGGGCACAACAAGCTGAGCAGCATGCAATATTTATGATTATTGTACCCTGTTGCCATAAAAATGCCATAAAATGGGTATCATAAAGTTGTGCAAATCTCTCAAATAGATAGATATAGTTATTTGTGAACTTATGAGATATTGGTTAATCGAAATCGAAATCGATATTATATTTTTTTTTATATTTACAAACAGTTTTGCTTTTGTAAGGAAATAAAATTATAGAAAATCTAATAATCTATTTGTTTAATTAATAATAGTTTCTATATGTTGCTTATTTTTGTATTTATTGTATATTGTGTTTATTTTCAGTTAAAAGCTTGAATGAAACAAAACCCGAAAACATTATCAATTGTTGTATTGAGATTTTCAAGGTGAGTAGACAAATTTATTTATGATTACTACATATGATACATTGTGTTTTAATATTATTTAAAAAACTTACTGGCTCGGTCGAATGTTTTTCTTTAAATTTAAGCTTTAATATTATGCCAGTAAAACTAGTTTGCAGCTGCATTTACAGGGCATCTGCAAGTCGAGCACTCTTGCTTACCATTCGCTCATGATTATTTTTGTGAAAATAATACTCAACTGCTTCGATCGCTAGGCGGCTGGCTGACTGCTTGCGCTGCATTTCTCTTGACAGTTATTTGACGTTGTTTTTGATGCTGCTGCTCTTGTTATTAAAGTTGTTGTTGCTGTTGTTATTGCTGCTGGCAGGATGTTCAGTTGAGGCCAAACTATGTGGCAGCCGCTCCAATGTGAAATGTGTGCCGTTTTTTATTTCCAATTTGTTCAGCGCTTTTGAAGATGAGCAGCAAGTATGTGCGAGAGCAGTTTGTTGCATCCTGCATCCTGGTATCCTGGCATCCTGCATCCTGCCACGCAAACGTTCCTGCTCGAGATGGCCAACTAATTCGTATACCATATATAAAGGGTAATATGATTTTACTGCCACTTGCTCCGCACTCTGACAAGCCATCTCCTGCTCCCCCTCCTTGCCAGACCCCCTTGTTTGCTTCTTTTGAACAGATTACATTTGCTGCTTTAGTATTTTCTGCAGGAGCGCAGCTTTCATGTTTGTAAAGCGCGAATTTAGCCAGCACAAACGAAGCACACACACGCAACACGCACACATGCACAGGCAGACAACACACATGCGCATAGACACATATGTGTGTGTGTGTGTGTGTGTGCGTTGTGCTTTATGTATGTTCCTCTAACCAATTTGCGCTTTGCGCTCGACGTGATTTACAATTCCCCAGCGAACTGTTTCCTCGCTCGCCAAGCCAGCTTAATAGCCCCAGCCAAGAGCTGCAGCAGCCGGAAGAAGTAGCAGAAGGCAGCACCAGCCGGCTGCAGCAGCAGCAGCTGAAGATGAAGCGGAAGCAGCGAAAGTTCGCTTGCAGTGAATGCAAATCAATTGAGCATTTGGCTAGCTGCTGCTGTCCTCATGGGCGTGGCCATGGAAAGTAACTAGGGGGGTTTCGGTTGCTTTCGAAGTGCAGCCTTATAACTTAAAAGATTGTGTGCATATATGTATGTATGTGTGTGGATAACAATGCTTTCAATCGATGATCAAATACTATAGTTACATATATATATACAAATATTTGAAAGGATTTCCCTTTGCCTTCATTGAATATTTTAAATGCTTACAAATAGTTCTTATTTATTTGTAAGCATTTCAAATATTACATTTTAGATTTCTATTGTAGGAATTTAATTTTAGTAATACCAAACATTATTATTATTATTTTTCTTTCCAAGCCCAACCAAAAGAAATGTTTAAATTGCTTTAATAAGTAGTAATTTTTTAATTAAAATCAATCGCAAATCAATGCAATTAATAAAGCCACTTAAAAC
This sequence comes from Drosophila maculinotata, assembly GCA_035045305.1. NCBI lineage: Eukaryota > Metazoa > Arthropoda > Insecta > Diptera > Drosophilidae > Drosophila > Drosophila maculinotata. The sequence goes on along the minus strand of JAWNPD010000592.1, from coordinate 29,033 downwards.
TTGGCGTGCTCCCCTTTAACCACGCCCATGCTCGCTTCCTTTCGTCCTGCTTGTGCACCCTCCAAGTCCAAGCCCGACCACAGCAACTGCAGACGATGATGACTTGGCTGCATTTCATGTGCCACCGCATTCGTCTTTAGCCCATCTCATCTCAGCGCCGCTCGCTTCCTTTTAGTAGTCTTGTTGCAGCCATTTGAGACTGCAACTTAACTCAACAGCTGCCCGTTTGTCACAAATTTAGTGGAAGTTGCAAGCGGCAAGCTGCAGTTGCTGATGCGTTGCCAGCTGCTGTTGCTGTTTCAAATGGCGTGCAGTTTGTAAAACACGAGAGGGGAAGGGGGGAAGGGAAGGGTGTACTCACTTACAGCAGCAGCCATCTGTTAGTCTGCAGGGGTAGGGGGTAGGGGGTAGGAGGAGGGGGGCGTTGGGATTTGCGCTCGAGTGGTTTAACATAAAGAAGCTGCTACAAAAAGTGTTGCATACTTTGCGGCACACAGAGACTTGAACATCAATTGCCGCAAAAGCAACTCAAGTTGCGTGACACGAATACTCACGAGTCTAGATTATGTGTTTGTGTTATGGTATCGGATTTTCTGAGCATTCGTATTCCTGTTGGAAGAAAACCTAAATTCAAAGGAATGATAATATTACTGTTAAAAAAAAAAGTGAAATGGAAAAAATAATTTCATATATTTTTAAAGCAAACTCCAATACGCGCTCATCTTCAAGTGCAGTCTAGTTCAGCTCAGAGAGCGAGAGAGAGCGCGAAAAAGCCGAAGAGAGAGGGAGTTAAACATTTCACATAATTGAAGGCTTTGGCAGATCCAGTGCAGAAACCAAAGCATTAGTCATAGTTGGACTGCGAGCCTCGAGCCGCCTTTGTGTATAACAAATTGAGAGGCTCTGAACTCTTGCAGCGCACACATCATAAATCATCTTTTGGTCAGCGGAGGCAACTTGCAACTTTCCTTAAACGCCTAATTATCGCTTGAGGACTGACCGAACATGACGAGCGCAAAGAACTAATCAGCATTTTGGGTTGATTGGCTTTGGGCTTGGGCTTGGGCTTGGCATATTTTGCACCCTGACAAAATATGAAGCGAAAAATTGTATGAAAGCGCCAGCAAAACGGGATTATCTCATGTCCTTGATAAAAGTTGCCTCCATGTTGCGGGCGGGTGGCTGTGCCTTTCCTGGGATGGGGCACTTCCTTAAAGTCCATCTGCAGCTACTCGTCCCGTCGGCTCAATTATTTTTGCCTTATTTATTTTTAGGGGGTGCTGCCGTTGTTGATTTGTCTGTTTGTCTGTCTGTCTGTTTTGCGGCAATTGGAATTAAAGCCGCCTCCCAGTTTTGTGACGAAAATCTGTTTAAAGCTGGCCCAATATAAAAAAATAAAATAATAAATAACATTGTTTTAGATGTGAGTGCCAACTGGGAGATATCCTCCAATATTTGTCAAGAATAGCTTTAATCATCTCGCAGACATTGTATTAAAAAACGAGGGTTCGAAATCGATATTTATAGATTTCTGAGCCATAGATAGATTTATACTTTATGGTATCGAAAATTTCAACCTCTCCCTCTAACATACTTTTGCACAACTTCAAGATACCATTTTTCACTCGTTTTGAATGGGTACAGGGCACACAAAAGTTGTGTGGAAGGCGCAGTCAAAATTTGATTTTAATTGAATTTCTCATTTTCGAGAGGCTGCTCGCTGGGACGGGATCTGATGTGCTGTGGCAAATTCAATTTGTCGCTAAATGAGCTAAATGCGATTAAATTTTGCGACAGACAGACGCTGCCAGCAGAGCGGAGAGCATCGCCTATTATAAGCTGGAGAGCAGCTCACAATATGTCAACTAACGAAACAATAAGGACATACGCTTCATGTGAACAGGATGTGTGCTGTCTGTGTATTGTGAGTGTGTGTATGTGTGTGCTTTCCAAGCATGACCAAATGTTGCGGCATGTGTGTAGCATATGCCTGCCCCGCAGTGAAGGGTATGGGAACCCCATTTTGAGCAAGTATCAATAGTAACCGCAATTTTGGTTGATTGTCCAAACATTTAAGCGTCCAACAAATGAGAAAATATACCAAGAAAAACAAGTCGAAGAGAAAAACCAATCCTCTTTTAACGGATGATGATTTGCATGTAGTCTGCGAAATGAGAAATGACCAGGCAAAAGTTTACGAGACGAGACAACAAGTTGTATGTCTTGAACTTTTTGCCAATTGTGACGGCTAAGACAAGGAACAGCAAAAACTTTGGAGCTTTGCCGCATGCTGTTTGCGGTTTGAGGCTTGTCGGCTTGGGGCTTCAAGCTGCCACAGCTGCGGTCAGACAGCCAAAGAGTTAATAAAAAGTTGTCCTGTCGCCGCCACCCGTCCACCTCCTCGCTCCCTCTTCTTGTGTTTGCCATAATACCCTGTAGCTATTAAAAATACATGAGAAAACATCTGGGAGCTTATAAAAATAATATTTATTTTCAATGTACTTCAACAGAATTGCTGTATTCCATGCTTGCGTTTAAAATGTTTGCAGAATGAAATTAAATGAAAGAGTTTTTTTTTATACTTCATATGAAAAATGCTATGGGATATTTCCTAGTCGAGCACTTTCGCTTTGGTCATTAAAACTGGTTTTCCTTGGGGCCTGAACTGCTGCAGCGTCAGCATTTCTATTGCTTCAGCTGCTGTTCTACAACCCCGCACCCCCTTAGGAGTAGCAGCTGCAGTGAAAAAATTTTGCGTATAATTAAGAAAATTTCAATAATTTTGGCGAGAGAGAGAGAGAGAAGAAAACGCTCGGCTTAAAAACTACGAACTTCATTTTGTCACAATTTCCAAAAATGCTTTCTGCTTTTTCGGATGACTTTCTAGATGCTAGTTCATATATATATTTTTTTAAGTGTAGATCCAAAGGAGGCGTGTGCATGATGAGGAGTGCGTTGCCACGCGATTTGTGTCTTGCGGCATTCGCTTGTATTTTATTTGCATACAATTTGGCCGTTTATGACCGCCAAGTGCTGGGCGCTTGTTTTTGGTTTTCGTTTGGTGTTTGCATTTGGATGCTGTATGTACAAACACACACACACACACACACACACATGCACAGACACATGTATAAATGTACATATTTGTTATTTGTATTTATTGATTTCCAAGTGAAAACATTATTGAGGTCGGCAAATGTGCCGCATGTGGGCGACTGTCGACGAGAATTGTTGTACAGTGCGTATACGCAATGAAAATTGCCTGTTGTTGAAAATGTCGGTACAACAAAAGGACTTCATTATTACTGGCTTGCATTGAGTGTGTGTGAGTGTGTGTGTGTATGTGTGTATGTTTGAGTGTGTGAGTGCTATTATGTAGAGCGTGTATCTCATACACAGACAGGATGGCAGCCTATGAGCTGGCAAACTGATTAAATTGAATTTCATATGCAAAAGGTGAAACTCAATCAAGAAAACATAAAGGCAGCGCCTGCATATGTTCAATTCTGCTGCCACTTTGTGCACCTGTATTAGTGTTGAGGTCTACGGGCTTATGCTTGTGTGCGTTCGTGTGTGTGTCTTTTGTATGAGTGTTTGTGTGTGTGTGTGTGTGTGTGGCAGCTGCTTTAACTGCCCGGATTAAGCAAAGCCCATGTTCGGCTTTGCGGCTTTGTGTGATACAACACTGATATGGCAAACCCCTTCCCTTCTCACCTTTCCCTTCCTTCCTTCCTTCCTATGCTCGTGCTGTGCAACCTTTGAGGTTGAAATTATAGCAAAATGTAAATTAAAAGCCCTTTCGTCCAAAGGCATTGTGAGTGCCATAAGCGCGGGCACCGTAATGGACTTTGAAATATGCCCCCATTACAAACACATACACACAGACACGCACCGCACACACGCAATAAACTTTATTTTCGCCATGGAACTTGTTTGATTCGTAGATAATTTTTGAGTTGTCTGAAAATCACTTTAAAACAGGAATTGAAAACATGATTTGTTGATTTAATTTGCACATCAAATAAAGGTGAATTGTTACAGTCGGAAGTGCTCAGCTGAGGAGGAATTGAGCTCTTTAAAAATATACCCTATCTTGAATTTGTGTAGATCTAATTATTATATTTAGTTTTATACAATACATCAAGCAAACTTTTTGAAAACTAGGGTTGTAAGTTAGTTCTATAGTGGTTCTTCGAAAACAAATTGCTTTAGTTATAAAATTAGGGGAGATATAAAAAGTTTGCTCAACAATTATCACAACCCTTATTTACCCCATTCTACGTTGGAAGTGGAGTATAAAAAGCTTTTATCGAAAATTAAATTATTGACATATATCAAATGAACATGAAATAAACTCTAAAAGAATATATAAATATATTAAATTATACATCAGGAAATATTATGTAAAGGTTGCCTAAATAACTGGGTCTCTTAGACAACTCCTCCCTCGCTAGCTGAATTTTTCAAATATAATTAACAATCTTTGGGGCACACGCTTTATATAAAGTGCGACTTCTTCAAAAAATGGTTAGGCGCGGTTCAGAGAGTTGGTTTTATGTACATAATGCACATAGGTGATAATTTCATTTGCGCAGCTGCTCAAATAATATCATAACACACACACACACACACGTAACGACCCGCACTCATATCGAGCTAATAAAATTTTAATGAAATTACGAGCATTCTCCTGGCATGTCTCCAGCTCCTGCGCCAGTTTTCAACTCCCCTTGCCTGCCGCCAACAGCAACCCTTCGACCCTTCATAATAATCACGACAAGCGCTGCTGCCAAAAAAAATATTTTATGTTGCCTACGTGGCAGCAAACGAACTAAACTGTGGCCTTAAAGGCAGCTATTAGCTCGAGGTTTTCGTGTGTGTCCTTGTCATTGGCTCGCTTCATAGCCCATTCGCGTGGCAAGCAACAAAAACACGCATACTGTTTGTGTGTGTGTGCTTTGCGTTTGCATTAATGTTGCATTGCCTCATCTTTTATAAGTACTATGTCTTTAAAGTCTGCGCGCATCGCTTAATTAGAGGTAAACTTTATAGCGGGGGGTGCGTCGGGTGGGGCCGGATGCGGTGGTGCACAGTTTGCACTTCGAGTGACTTCTTGTCGCATAATTGCCAAAAGCAGAAGCAGAGCCGCACAAGTTTTTGATTAAAAGTTGCGTTGCTTGCCAGATTACGCATACGTCGCGTACGCCAGCAAAAAGTTTTTTTGTACCACAGCAGCCAGCAGAGACCGGCTTCTAATTAAAAGACATTTGTATACCCTGTAAGAGATAAAATTAAGGGGCATCATTCAAATGTATATAAAAAGTATGGCTTTATAAATGACTCAACTGTCTATAAATTTCCTCCCGTTTTCCAGGTTGTTTGACAAGTTACAATTCCCAAAGAGTTTAAGTCCTTTGAACATCTGGAATCGTTCTCAATATAACGATAGTTATTCACAAACAAATATTTCATTTTAAAATGCTTGCTTATTTTGATGTATTTACAGGGTATGTGTTAGTCGCGCACTATTAATTAGTAAATTGGTTGCCAAGACAAAAGGAGCTTTTCACTGTTGCAATTATATATATTTCATGCATTTTCCCACATCGTCGGCATCTGCTAGTTGTTTGTGTAGATTCTGGCATCAATGAAAATATTTATCAAGTCATCGCGTCAAAATTGCAGGCAGACTTTGCTGCAGATAACGTATACGCCGTGTGGTGTAGCGTGTGTGTGTTTTGTTAAGGGAGCGCGTGTCAAGTTTGGTTTGGCATACAGGTTACTTCAGTGAACTAAAAGTTAAATGAAGCGCAGCATCCGAAACTTATCCACTGATTTTGACGCGCCCTGCTCCCTTGGCTGCCAACCTGTCTGTCTGTCCTGGTCGGGCTGTTCAAATGTCTGTCTGTACCTCAGTTTCGCAGTTGGCTATAATTAAAATTTCAGCGCCTTCAAATTAATGATGTGGCTGCCGGCCAATGCGAGGCAATTGAGCAGAATTTAATGCCCACCCAGCGAGCGATTTAATGCGAGTCAATATTAATGCTATCAACGCTGGCTTGGGCTGCTGTTTTCGGCTAGGTGGCACGAGTAGGGGTAGGGGCGAGCGGTTGGTATTGGGTCTGGACAATGTGCACAATGACAATCCAGTGGACAGTTGGGCAAACAATGTTGCGGACAGAAAGCAGCATCTAATGACCGCACGGCTCGTTTGCTTCATTTGCAGTGCAATGGATGCACAACCGCAAATCAAATACAGACAAATGGTCAAGAGGTGGCAGGGGGCAGGGGGCAGGGGGGGTGGTCAGTGTTTGTGTGTGTCTGGTAATTCTCAGAAGAAAATTAACCGAAATGCTTGAACTGTGAACAGTTATTTGCTCGCTGTGACTACAGGTCGATTCCCCCACTCCCCACTCCACCCTTTGCCCTTCCCTCACTGTGATTACTGTCTTCTTGGCCCAAAAAATGTTGTCATGCATTGAAGGCTTTTGCGGCACAGCTCGAGCGAACCGATTAAACAAGATGCAACTGCTGTATAAGGTAAGGATCAACGAGGCAATACCCTGTAGCGAGGTAAACTTCATATTCACATGTAGAAAATGCAAATTAAGTAAAAAAAGGGTATAAAATACTTAATCTGTCTCAGTGGCTTACAGGGTTTCATGGAAATGCATCGCCAACAATTACAAATTCAGCTGGCAATCAACACGAGAGTCCAACCGCATCCACAGCATTGCACAAGGATGCATTTGTATGTTTGTATGTATATATATATGGTGACATTGTTGTCGCTGGCTGTGCATCCTTTTACATCCTTACGTTTGCAGTTTTGTGTTATTTTGTGGTTCATTTATTTTTGAAGCACAAAATCAACGCACGATGTCACAACTTTGCATTCAGTTTACACATAGTCAATAAACCCAGACGCAGGCACGTAAACGTATACGTACGAGACGTTGCTACAGTGAATCACTGAACCGCTTTCCCGCCTTATGCATTGCCACCCCCCCTCCCCGCCAACCACTTCTGCCCGCGTGCGCTGGCTACCTCAACAGCTAGTGGCAGCTTGTCGAAATTAATCATTTGGCTGCCAGGCCGCAATGTTGCCAGCGTATTTTCGTTGTCGCTTTGTTCTTATACCCTAGAAATATGGGCGGGTAATGGGTATGATCAAGTTGGGCTATGAACACGTTTTTAACTGTCTTCGACTCCATCCCCTATTCAACTTATTAGAATAGCTTCAATATACATAACGAATTTTTAACAGGATATCTAAAAGTTGTGCATAATATATAACCACATTGAAGATAAGAAAAAAGTAGTAAATACCATAAAAATATATTTTATATCTTACAGGATATATCTTTAAAAAAAAATAGCACAAAATTGAAAATAGCTTTATTTTACTTAATATCTTCTTACAGCGCATCTCGCAGTCGTGCATACTCAGTGCCAGCTCTCTTCAGATGCTTTCCACGCTTTGGCAATCAGTTCTTAGAGACTTGCAGCGCAACTTTCTCCGTCTCCTTTTTGCGCAAGGCATCTGTCGCTGTCGCTACTGTCGCTACTTCCACTTCCGCTTCCGCTGCTAGTTGTTGGTTTTAGCCGGCGAGGATGAGGCGTCCTGCTCTGCAGTATGTCAACAGCATTATGTTATATACGTTTCTGCTCCCACATATGTTTATTTGTTGGTGTGTGTGAGTGTGTGTTTGTGTGTGTGTGTCTGTTTCACTCTCTATACTCGACTCGGTATTCCATTCGCGTAATTTCCCATGGTATTTTTACGCATCTCAACATTTCACTGCATCTGTGCGCTTCATAACCCACACGACCCCCAAGAATCCGCCCCCTTCCCCCCGCAGTCCAACCCTCAGCTGGAAACCGCTGCTGTCTCCTTCAGTTGTCGCGACAATTTGCGATCCGCTCAACTCCTTTTCATTCACCTTCTGGCTATGAAATCAACAACTTGTCACTGCTTCCGGCTCTTTCGTGCGTACTCCCCTTCCCACTCTCTGTCCCTCTCTCCGTCTGCCGCACTCATCATCTATGTAATAACCTGTAAGGATGCCTGTTCGCAATTCCAGAACAGGCGCTCAAATCTCCCACGCACATATGCTGATTGTTTTCGTGTACATTTTTGAACAGTGTTGCCAGCTTTTTAGCAGCAACAAAAGTCGATTTTATGAAGAACATAAAGAAAGTTACGATTTTATTTAAATCGAAGAGAGAAAAGAGATTTAACTGCTTTGTACTTTTTATTTAATCCAAATATATTTATGGTTTTTTTATTTTGTAATTTTCTGACATACCAATCTCTGCATAATCCATTTTAAAGTGGCCAAATTGTAATTCAATTGACTCGATAGTTAGCCATAACTTCTTCAGCATAATATTTTTGAAACATTAACAAAATCCATATACAGCAGAAAATATTTTTAAAAGAACATTTTCAACTGTTTTTGAATATTTTCTTCCACAAGAAAAGTCAGATTTGACAGTAATAACGCGAAATTTACAACACTGTTTTATGAGCAGCATTTGCATGAAATAAAGATGGCTTGAGACATCTCAGAGTCGCCGTCTCTGTGTCTGATTCATTCCCAATCTCAGTTGCTGTTGCTGTCTCAGTCACTGTCTCAGACGCTGTCTCATATTCTCAGCTAGCGACTTGTATTTGGCACTTGAAATGTCAATCATGGATTCACTCGCTCAGAAATCCGTTTTCCGCTTGTCATTTGCCATTGAATTTGAGCTGGCGTATCCCCCCTCCACCCCCCACCACCTGTTCCGCCTCTTCCTGCTACGCCCAACTCCATTTTGTCGGCATTTAGCGCTTGTTGTATGATAAGCAATTACAACAGCTTTAAATTACATTTGGCTCGATAATCTTCAACACCTTTCCAGGTACTTTCCAATTAAAAGTGCAAATTGTCAGCGTGTGTTGAAAATTGTTCAAGTGCGAAATGCGCTGCATATTTTTACGTGTGATTAGGCCACGGGGGCTGGGGTATGGGGGCAGCTGGATGCTGGGGGGGGCAGGTTGACATTTAGCCAGCAATTCGTAAACCAAATATATGAACATATATTTTGTCATTTGTCGAAGTGAAACTTTTTGGCAACATTTTCGCATTTGGCATTTACCAAATTTCCAAATTTTTCCCATTTGTCGACGTCTGTTCTCTACATTTGCTGCTTGTTTTTTTTTCTCTGCTGGTTCTTCTGGTTGAACTCTCTTCTTTTGAATTACTAGCAATGCAATGGCAGGCAAATTTATTGGCAAATTGGGAGCACAGTACTTACCTTCTTGTTGCTGTTTTTTTTGTTGTTGCCGCCGCCGCCGCCTCCGCACTGTGGGTGGCCAAAAGCAAAAGGCGAAGCGAAATTGTTGCTCTTCAAGACTATATGTGTTTTTATGTGTGTGTTTGTGTGTGTGTGTGTGTGTGGAGATGTGTGTGAAAAGCACTTGAGTGTATTTTTTACAGCTTTTTATGCCCTTGCTGAGTGCATGTATTTTAATTTTGTTAGAAAAAGTGTAACGCTTTGAGGGAGACAACTTCGACTTCATCAGCACGAAAGGTTCATTATGGTAATTTCCAAGTGAAGCTATCATTTTTTTGCTATAAAGGATATTGTGGAAATTAGGCCTACTACTTCAAATGGTAAATCAAAAGATATATATAAATACAACTGCAAGGGTATTCAAAGTTCGGCAATTCGCAGCAATCACTTCATCATGTTGTTTATGTTATTTTTATTGATTGAAAATAACTTAGTGCCGCTTTATGTGTGTGTTGTTGTGCTGGGAACGAGAAGAAAGCACGAAATAAACTCGACCAGTTTATGCCAAAGGTATGTAAATAAAGTGAAGACTTACCTGAATGAGACTGGGAAGCAGGCAACTGGGAGCTGGGAACTGGGAGCTGGGGGCCACTGCCCCGGGGCCTTATATGCAGCTTTAATTTATTGACCGTCTTTCGATAATCTCGAGAATAATGTAAGTCATATGAAGCGCGTCTCCAGAGAAATTGAGATAAAGAGATAGGGATATTTGTACAAGTAGCACCCAAGCAGTCGCTAATTAAGTGCGCTGAGTCTGACAGGCTTTAACATTAATGAGCTGCATTTGAGGGTCGCCAGGACAATGAGATACACAACAAGAGCCACCTCAACTAGCAACAATTGCGAACTGGCCTTGTCTGCACTCAGAAAAACAATATGCCCTGAAAATGACAAAATTTAACTAAAGCTCGTTTTGCTGGTTTTTAATTTTTAGAAATTTCTAAACTTTTTAAATAAATATGTGAGAAGTAAAAACACTTACTCTGACTCAAGTAAAAAACATGTTTCCGAAAACCAGATTTTAAAACTATCATTATCTATGGCATATTTTTTTCTCAGTGTGGCGCATTGCGGTTTCGTTTGGGAGGCGTGTTTCCCTCATTTGTCAAAGCCTTGTTTATAAGGCGACATTTTTATTCATTTATATTTGGGGTTTTTTCTCTGCATAACTGGACCATATTAATTAGCTTGATTAAAATGAATATTTGCGCAACTTGTTTTCGTCGCCAGCTGCGGCAAAAAAGGAAATGTGACCGTAACACTCACATACACACACACACACACACACACAATAAATAAACACTTCTTGGCTATTGTTCTCAAATGCGACAGGATGGTGCCCAAGGTATTCTCATGCTGCCATGTGCCATACTCCACACTCACAGCCGGAGCTACTGTGTAATAAACCAAATGTAAGACTTCCCAAACTGCTGAATTTTATTGATGCGGCACACGCGACGTATGCGCAATGTGCGGCGTAGGAAACAGACGGTAAATGAAGTGCAGGGCGGCTGGCAGCGACGTGTTGGCGAGATAAATCTTAATGCGGCATCCAAGCCAGCAGCAAAATGGAGCCATGAAAAATGTCGGGAGCATTCATTCGTAGCACGGATGCTGCGAATGCTGCCGTCAACGCCATCGTCGCCATCGCCTCCAACGCATTCACCATCGTCGTCGCAGTTGTCTCTGTTTATTTTGGGCGATGTCGTTTCATGTGCTTTTTGTTTTTACGAGCATAAAGATAAATTCACACGATCCCGGTGGCCCGACAGTTCACAGCAGTCTCAGTAGCTTCAGCAGCAGAAGGTCTCGACCAGGTCAGCACAGCTCGTGGACACACTCAGTTGTTGTGCTTTGGCCCTTTGTGCATACCGTGTGTCCCGCTATTTCGTTCATGCGATTTTATTTATTTATTTATAGTTACAAATTGCAATGTCAACTTAATCACCAAACTCTATTAGTTTGGCCCCTTTGTCTCTGATTGCTGCCAATGCTGCCGTTGCTGCTGTCGCGGCAAACTCTAAATGAGTGCTGCCAAACTCGCCTTTTTTACGCGAAGGACTCCATTTAAAAACCGCCAACAGCGGTTAAATTTCTCTACTTTCATATGTTTGCTGTGATTAAATAATCTCGGAATCTGTTAAAAATTGTCGGTGAATTTTTGGCAAACTTATGGCACTTTGAAGTCTGGGAAGGCTGTTTTAAAGGCCTTGGAAACTTCACAGCCAAAATCTTGTCATGATTTTTGTCATTAAATCCGAAAAGTTGAAGACTCTCAACTATGTAGAGTTGTTAAGGAGTACAAACCATGATCAAAGTGACCTTGGAGTTGAAGATCGTGCAGTTTTTACAAAGTTGTGGCACTTTGAAGTCTGGGAAGGGCATTTTTAGGGACTTCACATCCTAACATCTTGTCATGATTTTAGACATGAAATCCGAAAGTTGGAAGTTTCTCAACTTTGAATGTAGAACTATTAAGGAGGACAAACCATGATCAAAATAACCTTGGAAGTAAAGATCGGGTCAGTTTTGACAAAGTTATGGCACTTTGAAGTCTGGGAAGGGCATTTTTAGGGACTTCACATGCCAACATCTTGTCATGATTTTAGACATGAAATCCGAAAGTTGGAAGTTTCTCAACTTTGAATGTAGAACTATTAAGGAGGACAAACCGTGATCAAAATGACCTTGGAAGTAAAGATCGGGTCAGTTTTGACAAAGTTATGGCACTTTGAAGTCTGGGAAGGGCATTTTTAGGGACTTCACATGCCAGCATCTTGTCATGCTATTAGACATGCAATCCGAAAGTTGGAAGTTTCTCAACTTTGAATGTAGAACTATTAAGGAGTACAAATCATGATCAAAGTGACCTTGGAGTTGAAGATCGTGCAGTTTTTACAAAGTTGTGGCACTTTGAAGTCTGGGAAGGGCATTTTTAGGGACTTCACATCCCAACATCTTGTCATGATTTTAGACATGAAATCCGAAAGTTGGAAGTTTCTCAACTTTGAATGTAGAACTATTAAGGAGGACAAACCATGATCAAAATAACCTTGGAAGTAAAGATCGGGTCAGTTTTGACAAAGTTATGGCACTTTGAAGTCTGGGAAGGGCATTTTTAGGGACTTCACATGCCAACATCTTGTCATGATTTTAGACATGAAATCCGAAAGTTGGAAGTTTCTCAACTTTGAATGTAGAACTATTAAGGAGGACAAACCGTGATCAAAATGACCTTGGAAGTAAAGATCGGGTCAGTTTTGACAAAGTTATGGCACTTTGAAGTCTGGGAAGGGCATTTTTAGGGACTTCACATGCCAGCATCTTGTCATGATATTAGACATGCAATCCGAAAGTTGGAAGTTTCTCAACTTTGAATGTAGAACTATTAAGGAGTACAAATCATGATCAAAATGACCTTGGAAGTAGAGATCGGGTCAGTTTTCACAAAGTTATGGCACTTTGAAATCTGGAAAGGGCATTTTTAGGGACTCACATGCCAACATCTTGTCATGATTTTAGACATGAAATCCGAAAGTTGAAAGTTTCTCAACTTTGAATATAGAACTATTAAGGAGGACAAACCATGATCAAAATGACCTTGGAAGTAAAGATCGGGTCAGTTTTGACAAAGTTATGGCACTTTGAAGTCTGGGAAGGGCATTTTTAGGGACTTCACATGCCAACATCTTGTCATGATTTTAAACATGAAATCCGAAAGTTGGAAGTTTCTCAACTTTGAATGTAGAACTATTAAGGAGGACAAACCATGATCAAAATGACCTTGGAAGTAAAGATCGGGTCAGTTTTAACAAAGTTATGGCACTTTGAAGTCTGGGAAGGGCATTTTTAGGGACTTCACATCCCAACATCTTGTCATGATTTTAGACATGAAATCCGAAAGTTGGAAGTTTCTCAACTTTGAATGTAGAACTATTAAGGAGGACAAACCATGATCAAAATGACCTTGGAAGTAAAGATCGGGTCAGTTTTGACAAAGTTATGGCACTTTGAAGTCTGGAAGTGCATTTTTAGGGACCTCACATGCCAACATCTTGTCATGATTTTAGACATGAAATCCGAAAGTTGGAAGTTTCTCAACTTTGAATGTAGAACTATTAAGGAGGACAAACCATGATCAAAATGACCTTGGAAGTAAAGATCGGGTCAGTTTTGACAAAGTTATGGCACTTTGAAGTCTGGGAAGGGCATTTTTAGGGACTTCACATGCCAACATCTTGTCATGATTTTAGACATGAAATCCGAAAGTTGGAAGTTTCTCAACTTTGAATGTAGAACTATTAAGGAGGACAAACCATGATCAAAATGACCTTGGAAGTAAAGATCGGGTCAGTTTTGACAAAGTTATGGCAATTTGAAGTCTGGGAAGGGCATTTTTAGGGACTTCACATCCCAACATCTTGTCATGATTTTAGACATGAAATCCGAAAGTTGGAAGTTTCTCAACTTTGAATGTAGAACTATTAAGGAGGACAAACCATGATCAAAATGACCTTGGAAGTAAAGATCGGGTCAGTTTTGACAAAGTTATGGCACTTTGAAGTCTGGGAAGGGCATTTTTAGGGACTTCACATGGCAACATCTTGTAATGATTTTAGACATGAAATCCGAAAGTTGAAAGTTTCTCAACTTTGAATATAGAACTATTAAGGAGGACAAACCATGATCAAAATGACCTTGGAAGTAAAGATCGGGTCAGTTTTGACAAAGTTATGGCACTTTGAAGTCTGGGAAGGGCATTTTTAGGGACTTCACATGGCAACATCTTGTAATGATTTTAGACATGAAATCCGAAAGTTGGAAGTTTCTCAACTTTGAATGTACTATTAAGGAGGACAAATCATGATCAAAATGACCTTGGAAGTAGAGATCGGGTCAGTTTTCACAAAGTTATGGCACTTTGAAGTCTGGGAAGGGCATTTTTAGGGACTTCACATGCCAACATCTTGTCATGATTTTAGACATGAAATCCGAAAGTTGAAAGTTTCTCAACTTTGAATATAGAACTATTAAGGAGGACAAACCATGATCAAAATGACCTTGGAAGTAAAGATCGGGTCAGTTTTGACAAAGTTATGGCACTTTGAAGTCTGGGAAGGGCATTTTTAGGGACTTCACATGCCAACATCTTGTCATGATTTTAAACATGAAATCCGAAAGTTGGAAGTTTCTCAACTTTGAATGTAGAACTATTAAGGAGGACAAACCAGGATCAAAATGACCTTGGAAGTAAAGATCGGGTCAGTTTTAACAAAGTTATGGCACTTTGAAGTCTGGGAAGGGCATTTTTAGGGACTTCACATGCCAACATCTTGTCATGATTTTAGACATGAAATCCGAAAGTTGGAAGTTTCTCAACTTTGAATGTAGAACTATTAAGGAGGACAAACCATGATCAAAATGACCTTGGAAGTAAAGATCGGGTCAGTTTTGACAAAGTTATGGCACTTTGAAGTCTGGGAAGTGCATTTTTAGGGTCTTCACATGCCAACATCTTGTCATGATTTTAGACATGAAATCCGAAAGTTGGAAGTTTCTCAACTTTGAATGTAGAACTATTAAGGAGGACAAACCATGATCAAAATGACCTTGGAAGTAAAGATCGGGTCAGTTTTGACAAAGTTATGGCACTTTGAAGTCTGGGAAGGGCATTTTTAGGGACTTCACATGCCAACATCTTGTCATGATTTTAGACATGAAATCCGAAAGTTGGAAGTTTCTCAACTTTGAATGTAGAACTATTAAGGAGGACAAACCATGATCAAAATGACCTTGGAAGTAAAGATCGGGTCAGTTTTGACAAAGTTATGGCAATTTGAAGTCTGGGAAGGGCATTTTTAGGGACTTCACATCCCAACATCTTGTCATGATTTTAGACATGAAATCCGAAAGTTGGAAGTTTCTCAACTTTGAATGTAGAACTATTAAGGAGGACAAACCATGATCAAAATGACCTTGGAAGTAAAGATCGGGTCAGTTTTGACAAAGTTATGGCACTTTGAAGTCTGGGAAGGGCATTTTTAGGGACTTCACATGGCAACATCTTGTAATGATTTTAGACATGAAATCCGAAAGTTGGAAGTTTCTCAACTTTGAATGTACTATTAAGGAGGACAAATCATGATCAAAATGACCTTGGAAGTAGAGATCGGGTCAGTTTTCACAAAGTTATGGCACTTTGAAGTCTGGGAAGGGCATTTTTAGGGACTTCACATGCCAACATCTTGTCATGATTTTAGACATGAAATCCGAAAGTTGAAAGTTTCTCAACTTTGAATATAGAACTATTAAGGAGGACAAACCATGATCAAAATGACCTTGGAAGTAAAGATCGGGTCAGTTTTGACAAAGTTATGGCACTTTGAAGTCTGGAAGGGCATTTTTAGGGACTTCACATGCCAACATCTCGTCATGATTTTAGACATGAAATCCGAAAGTTGGAAGTTTCTCAACTTTGAATGTAGAACTATTAAGGAGGACAAATCATGATCAAAATGACCTTGGAAGTAGAGATCGGGTCAGTTTTCACAAAGTTATGGCACTTTGAAGTCTGGAAAGGGCATTTTTAGGGACTTCACATGCCAACATCTTGTCATGATTTTAGACATGAAATCCGAAAGTTGGAAGTTTCTCAACTTTGAATGTAGAACTATTAAGGAGGACAAACCATGATCAAAATGACCTTGGAAGTAAAGATCGGGTCAGTTTTGACAAAGTTATGGCACTTTGAAGTCTGGGAAGGGCATTTTTAGGGACTTCACATGCCAACATCTTGTCATGATATTAGACATGAAATCCGAAAGTTGGAAGTTTCTCAACTTTGAATGTAGAACTATTAAGGAGGACAAATCATGATCAAAATGACCTTGGAAGTAGAGATCGGGTCAGTTTTCACAAAGTTATGGCACTTTGAAGTCTGGAAAGGGCATTTTTAGGGACTTCACATGCCAACATCTTGTCATGATTTTAGACATGAAATCCGAAAGTTGAAAGTTTCTCAACTTTGAATGTAGAACTATTAAGGAGGACAAACCATGATCAAAATGACCTTGGAAGTAAAGATCGGGTCAGTTTTGACAAAGTTATGGCACTTTGAAGTCTGGGAAGGGCATTTTTAGGGACTTCACATGCCAACATCTTGTCATGATTTTAGACATGAAATCCGAAAGTTGGAAGTTTCTCAACTTTGAATGTAGAACTATTAAGGAGGACAAACCATGATCAAAATGACCTTGGAAGTAAAGATCGGGTCAGTTTTAACAAAGTTATGGCACTTTGAAGTCTGGGAAGGGCATTTTTAGGGACTTCACATGCCAACATCTTGTCATGATTTTAGACATGAAATCCGAAAGTTGGAAGTTTCTCAACTTTGAACGTAGAACTATTAAGGAGGACAAACCATGATCAAAATGACCTTGGAAGTAAAGATCGGGTCAGTTTTGACAAAGTTATGGCACTTTGAAGTCTGGAAGTGCATTTTTAGGGACTTCACATGCCAACATCTTGTCATGATTTTAGACATGAAATCCGAAAGTTGGAAGTTTCTCAACTTTGAATGTAGAACTATTAAGGAGGACAAACCATGATCAAAATGACCTTGGAAGTAGAGATCGGGTCAGTTTTCACAAAGTTATGGCACTTTGAAGTCTGGAAAGGGCATTTTTAGGGACTTCACATGCCAACATCTTGTCATGATTTTAGACATGAAATCCGAAAGTTGGAAGTTTCTCAACTTTGAATGTAGAACTATTAAGGAGGACAAACCATGATCAAAGTGACCTTGGAGTTGAAGATCGTGCAGTTTTTACAAAGTTGTGGCACTTTGAAGTCTGGGAAGGGCATTTTTAGGGACTTCACATCCCAACATCTTGTCATGATTTTAGACATGAAATCCGAAAGTTGGAAGTTTCTCAACTTTGAATGTAGAACTATTAAGGAGGACAAACCATGATCAAAATGACCTTGGAAGTAAAGATCGGGTCAGTTTTGACAAAGTTATGGCACTTTGAAGTCTGGAAGTGCATTTTTAGGGACTTCACATGCCAACATCTTGTCATGATTTTAGACATGAAATCCGAAAGTTGGAAGTTTCTCAACTTTGAATGTAGAACTATTAAGGAGGACAAACCATGATCAAAATGACCTTGGAAGTAAAGATCGGGTCAGTTTTGACAAAGTTATGGCACTTTGAAGTCTGGGAAGGGCATTTTTAGGGACTTCACATGCCAACATCTTGTCATGATTTTAGACATGAAATCCGAAAGTTGGAAGTTTCTCAACTTTGAATGTAGAACTATTAAGGAGGACAAACCATGATCAAAATGACCTTGGAAGTAAAGATCGGGTCAGTTTTGACAAAGCTATGGCAATTTGAAGTCTGGGAAGGGCATTTTTAGGGACTTCACATCCCAACATCTTGTCATGATTTTAGACATGAAATCCGAAAGTTGGAAGTTTCTCAACTTTGAATGTAGAACTATTAAGGAGGACAAACCATGATCAAAATGACCTTGGAAGTAAAGATCGGGTCAGTTTTGACAAAGTTATGGCACTTTGAAGTCTGGGAAGGGCATTTTTAGGGACTTCACATGCCAACATCTTGTAATGATTTTAGACATGAAATCCGAAAGTTGGAAGTTTCTCAACTTTGAATGTAGAACTATTAAGGAGGACAAATCATGATCAAAATGACCTTGGAAGTAAAGATCGGGTCAGTTTTCACAAAGTTATGGCACTTTGAAGTCTGGGAAGGGCATTTTTAGGGACTTCACATGCCAACATCTTGTCATGATTTTAGACATGAAATCCGAAAGTTGAAAGTTTCTCAACTTTGAATGTAGAACTATTAAGGAGGACAAACCATGATCAAAATGACCTTGGAAGTAAAGATCGGGTCAGTTTTGACAAAGTTATGGCACTTTGAAGTCTGGAAGGGCATTTTTAGGGACTTCACATGCCAACATCTCGTCATGATTTTAGACATGAAATCCGAAAGTTGGAAGTTTCTCAACTTTGAATGTAGAACTATTAAGGAGGACAAACCATGATCAAAATGACCTTGGAAGTAAAGATCGGGTCAGTTTTCACAAAGTTATGGCACTTTGAAGTCTGGAAAGGGCATTTTTAGGGACTTCACATGCCAACATCTTGTCATGATTTTAGACATGAAATCCGAAAGTTGGAAGTTTCTCAACTTTGAATGTAGAACTATTAAGGAGGACAAACCATGATCAAAATGACCTTGGAAGTAAAGATCGGGTCAGTTTTGACAAAGTTATGGCACTTTGAAGTCTGGGAAGGGCATTTTTAGGGACTTCACATGCCAGCATCTTGTCATGATATTAGACATGCAATCCGAAAGTTGGAAGTTTCTCAACTTTGAATGTAGAACTATTAAGGAGTACAAATCATGATCAAAATGACCTTGGAAGTAGAGATCGGGTCAGTTTTCACAAAGTTATGGCACTTTGAAGTCTGGAAAGGGCATTTTTAGGGACTTCACATGCCAACATCTTGTCATGATTTTAGACATGAAATCCGAAAGTTGAAAGTTTCTCAACTTTGAATATAGAACTATTAAGGAGGACAAACCATGATCAAAATGACCTTGGAAGTAAAGATCGGGTCAGTTTTGACAAAGTTATGGCACTTTGAAGTCTGGGAAGGGCATTTTTAGGGACTTCACATGCCAACATCTTGTCATGATTTTAAACATGAAATCCGAAAGTTGGAAGTTTCTCAACTTTGAATGTAGAACTATTAAGGAGGACAAACCATGATCAAAATGACCTTGGAAGTAAAGATCGGGTCAGTTTTAACAAAGTTATGGCACTTTGAAGTCTGGGAAGGGCATTTTTAGGGACTTCACATGCCAACATCTTGTCATGATTTTAGACATGAAATCCGAAAGTTGGAAGTTTCTCAACTTTGAATGTAGAACTATTAAGGAGGACAAACCATGATCAAAATGACCTTGGAAGTAAAGATCGGGTCAGTTTTGACAAAGTTATGGCACTTTGAAGTCTGGAAGGGCATTTTTAGGGACTTCACATGCCAACATCTTGTCATGATTTTAGACATGAAATCCGAAAGTTGGAAGTTTCTCAACTTTGAATGTAGAACTATTAAGGAGGACAAACCATGATCAAAATGACCTTGGAAGTAAAGATCGGGTCAGTTTTGACAAAGTTATGGCACTTTGAAGTCTGGGAAGGGCATTTTTAGGGACTTCACATGCCAACATCTTGTCATGATTTTAGACATGAAATCCGAAAGTTGGAAGTTTCTCAACTTTGAATGTAGAACTATTAAGGAGGACAAACCATGATCAAAATGACCTTGGAAGTAAAGATCGGGTCAGTTTTGACAAAGTTATGGCACTTTGAAGTCTGGGAAGGGCATTTTTAGGGACTTCACATGCCAACATCTTGTCATGATTTTAGACATGAAATCCGAAAGTTGGAAGTTTCTCAACTTTGAATGTAGAACTATTAAGGAGGACAAACCATGATCAAAATGACCTTGGAAGTAGAGATCGGGTCAGTTTTCACAAAGTTATGGCACTTTGAAGTCTGGGAAGGGCATTTTTAGGGACTTCACATGCCAACATCTTGTCATGATTTTAGACATGAAATCCGAAAGTTGGAAGTTTCTCAACTTTGAATGTACTATTAAGGAGGACAAATCATGATCAAAATGACCTTGGAAGTAGAGATCGGGTCAGTTTTCACAAAGTTATGGCACTTTGAAGTCTGGGAAGGGCATTTTTAGGGACTTCACATGCCAACATCTTGTCATGATTTTAGACATGAAATCCGAAAGTTGAAAGTTTCTCAACTTTGAATATAGAACTATTAAGGAGGACAAACCATGATCAAAATGACCTTGGAAGTAAAGATCGGGTCAGTTTTGACAAAGTTATGGCACTTTGAAGTCTGGAAGGGCATTTTTAGGGACTTCACATGCCAACATCTCGTCATGATTTTAGACATGAAATCCGAAAGTTGGAAGTTTCTCAACTTTGAATGTAGAACTATTAAGGAGGACAAACCATGATCAAAATGACCTTGGAAGTAAAGATCGGGTCAGTTTTGACAAAGTTATGGCACTTTGAAGTCTGGAAAGGGCATTTTTAGGGACTTCACATGCCAACATCTTGTCATGATTTTAGACATGAAATCCGAAAGTTGGAAGTTTCTCAACTTTGAATGTAGAACTATTAAGGAGGACAAACCATGATCAAAATGACCTTGGAAGTAAAGATCGGGTCAGTTTTGACAAAGTTATGGCACTTTGAAGTCTGGGAAGGGCATTTTTAGGGACTTCACATGCCAGCATCTTGTCATGATATTAGACATGCAATCCGAAAGTTGGAAGTTTCTCAACTTTGAATGTAGAACTATTAAGGAGTACAAATCATGATCAAAATGACCTTGGAAGTAGAGATCGGGTCAGTTTTCACAAAGTTATGGCACTTTGAAGTCTGGAAAGGGCATTTTTAGGGACTTCACATGCCAACATCTTGTCATGATTTTAGACATGAAATCCGAAAGTTGAAAGTTTCTCAACTTTGAATATAGAACTATTAAGGAGGACAAACCATGATCAAAATGACCTTGGAAGTAAAGATCGGGTCAGTTTTGACAAAGTTATGGCACTTTGAAGTCTGGGAAGGGCATTTTTAGGGACTTCACATGCCAACATCTTGTCATGATTTTAAACATGAAATCCGAAAGTTGGAAGTTTCTCAACTTTGAATGTAGAACTATTAAGGAGGACAAACCAGGATCAAAATGACCTTGGAAGTAAAGATCGGGTCAGTTTTAACAAAGTTATGGCACTTTGAAGTCTGGGAAGGGCATTTTTAGGGACTTCACATGCCAACATCTTGTCATGATTTTAGACATGAAATCCGAAAGTTGGAAGTTTCTCAACTTTGAATGTAGAACTATTAAGGAGGACAAACCATGATCAAAATGACCTTGGAAGTAAAGATCGGGTCAGTTTTGACAAAGTTATGGCACTTTGAAGTCTGGAAGTGCATTTTTAGGGACTTCACATGCCAACATCTTGTCATGATTTTAGACATGAAATCCGAAAGTTGGAAGTTTCTCAACTTTGAATGTAGAACTATTAAGGAGGACAAATCATGATCAAAATGACCTTGGAAGTAGAGATCGGGTCAGTTTTCACAAAGTTATGGCACTTTGAAGTCTGGAAAGGGCATTTTTAGGGACTTCACATGCCAACATCTTGTCATGATTTTAGACATGAAATCCGAAAGTTGGAAGTTTCTCAACTTTGAATGTAGAACTATTAAGGAGGACAAACCATGATCAAAATGACCTTGGAAGTAAAGATCGGGTCAGTTTTGACAAAGTTATGGCACTTTGAAGTCTGGGAAGGGCATTTTTAGGGACTTCACATGCCAACATCTTGTCATGATTTTAGACATGAAATCCGAAAGTTGGAAGTTTATCAACTTTGAATGTAGAACTATTAAGGAGGACAAATCATGATCAAAATGACCTTGGAAGTAGAGATCGGGTCAGTTTTCACAAAGTTATGGCACTTTGAAGTCTGGGAAGGGCATTTTTAGGGACTTCACATGCCAACATCTTGTCATGATTTTAGACATGAAATCCGAAAGTTGGAAGTTTCTCAACTTTGAATGTAGAACTATTAAGGAGGACAAACCATGATCAAAATGACCTTGGAAGTAAAGATCGGGTCAGTTTTGACAAAGTTATGGCACTTTGAAGTCTGGAAGGGCATTTTTAGGGACTTCACATGCCAACATCTCGTCATGATTTTAGACATGAAATCCGAAAGTTGGAAGTTTCTCAACTTTGAATGTAGAACTATTAAGGAGGACAAATCATGATCAAAATGACCTTGGAAGTAGAGATCGGGTCAGTTTTCACAAAGTTATGGCACTTTGAAGTCTGGAAAGGGCATTTTTAGGGACTTCACATGCCAACATCTTGTCATGATTTTAGACATGAAATCCGAAAGTTGAAAGTTTCTCAACTTTGAATATAGAACTATTAAGGAGGACAAACCATGATCAAAATGACCTTGGAAGTAAAGATCGGGTCAGTTTTGACAAAGTTATGGCACTTTGAAGTCTGGAAGGCCATTTTTAGGGACTTCACATGCCAACATCTCGTCATGATTTTAGACATGAAATCCGAAAGTTGGAAGTTTCTCAACTTTGAATGTAGAACTATTAAGGAGGACAAACCATGATCAAAATGACCTTGGAAGTAAAGATCGGGTCAGTTTTGACAAAGTTATGGCACTTTGAAGTCTGGGAAGGGCATTTTTAGGGACTTCACATGCCAACATCTTGTCATGATTTTAGACATGAAATCCGAAAGTTGGAAGTTTCTCAACTTTGAATGTAGAACTATTAAGGAGGACAAACCATGATTAAAATGACCTTGGAAGTAAAGATCGGGTCAGTTTTAACAAAGTTATGGCACTTTGAAGTCTGGGAAGGGCATTTTTAGGGACTTCACATGCCAACATCTTGTCATGATTTTAGACATGAAATCCGAAAGTTGGAAGTTTCTCAACTTTGCATGTTGAATTATTAAGGAGGACAAACCATGATCAAAATGACCTTGGAAGTAAAGATCGGGTCAGTTTTGACAAAGTTATGGCACTTTGAAGTCTGGGAAGGGCATTTTTAGGGACTTCACATGCCAACATCTTGTCATGATTTTAGACATGAAATCCGAAAGTTGGAAGTTTCTCAACTTTGAATGTAGAACTATTAAGGAGGACAAACCATGATCAAAATGACCTTGGAAGTAAAGATCGGGTCAGTTTTGACAAAGTTATGGCACTTTGAAGTCTGGGAAGGGCATTTTTAGGGACTTCACATGCCAACATCTTGTCATGATTTTAGACATGAAATCCGAAAGTTGGAAGTTTCTCAACTTTGAATGTAGAACTATTAAGGAGGACAAACCATGATCAAAATGACCTTGGAAGTAAAGATCGGGTCAGTTTTGACAAAGTTATGGCACTTTGAAGTCTGGGAAGGGCATTTTTAGGGACTTCACATGCCAACATCTTGTCATGATTTTAGACATGAAATCCGAAAGTTGGAAGTTTCTCAACTTTGAATGTAGAACTATTAAGGAGGACAAACCATGATCAAAATGACCTTGGAAGTAAAGATCGGGTCAGTTTTGACAAAGTTATGGCACTTTGAAGTCTGGGAAGGGCATTTTTAGGGACTTCACATGCCAACATCTTGTCATGATTTTAGACATGAAATCCGAAAGTTGGAAGTTTCTCAACTTTGAATGTAGAACTATTAAGGAGGACAAACCATGATCAAAATGACCTTGGAAGTAAAGATCGGGTCAGTTTTGACAAAGTTATGGCACTTTGAAGTCTGGGAAGGGCATTTTTAGGGACTTCACATGCCAACATCTTGTCATGATTTTAGACATGAAATCCGAAAGTTGGAAGTTTCTCAACTTTGAATGTAGAACTATTAAGGAGGACAAACCATGATCAAAATGACCTTGGAAGTAAAGATCGGGTCAGTTTTGACAAAGTTATGGCACTTTGAAGTCTGGGAAGGGCATTTTTAGGGACTTCACATGCCAACATCTTGTCATGATTTTAGACATGAAATCCGAAAGTTGGAAGTTTCTCAACTTTGAATGTTGAATTATTAAGGAGGACAAACCATGATCAAAATGACCTTGGAAGTAAAGATCGGGTCAGTTTTGACAAAGTTATGGCACTTTGAAGTCTGGGAAGGGCATTTTTAGGGACTTCACATGCCAACATCTTGTCATGATTTTAGACATGAAATCCGAAAGTTGGAAGTTTCTCAACTTTGAATGTAGAACTATTAAGGAGGACAAACCATGATCAAAATGACCTTGGAAGTAAAGATCGGGTCAGTTTTGACAAAGTTATGGCACTTTGAAGTCTGGGAAGGGCATTTTTAGGGACTTCACATGCCAACATCTTGTCATGATTTTAGACATGAAATCCGAAAGTTGGAAGTTTCTCAACTTTGAATGTAGAACTATTAAGGAGGACAAACCATGATCAAAATGACCTTGGAAGTAAAGATCGGGTCAGTTTTGACAAAGTTATGGCACTTTGAAGTCTGGGAAGGGCATTTTTAGGGACTTCACATGCCAACATCTTGTCATGATTTTAGACATGAAATCCGAAAGTTGGAAGTTTCTCAACTTTGAATGTAGAACTATTAAGGAGGACAAACCATGATCAAAATGACCTTGGAAGTAAAGATCGGGTCAGTTTTGACAAAGTTATGGCACTTTGAAGTCTGGGAAGGGCATTTTTAGGGACTTCACATGCCAACATCTTGTCATGATTTTAGACATGAAATCCGAAAGTTGGAAGTTTCTCAACTTTGAATGTAGAACTATTAAGGAGGACAAACCATGATCAAAATGACCTTGGAAGTAAAGATCGGGTCAGTTTTGACAAAGTTATGGCACTTTGAAGTCTGGGAAGGGCATTTTTAGGGACTTCACATGCCAACATCTTGTCATGATTTTAGACATGAAATCCGAAAGTTGGAAGTTTCTCAACTTTGAATGTAGAACTATTAAGGAGGACAAACCATGATCAAAATGACCTTGGAAGTAAAGATCGGGTCAGTTTTGACAAAGTTATGGCACTTTGAAGTCTGGGAAGGGCATTTTTAGGGACTTCACATGCCAACATCTTGTCATGATTTTAGACATGAAATCCGAAAGTTGGAAGTTTCTCAACTTTGAATGTAGAACTATTAAGGAGGACAAACCATGATCAAAATGACCTTGGAAGTAAAGATCGGGTCAGTTTTGACAAAGTTATGGCACTTTGAAGTCTGGGAAGGGCATTTTTAGGGACTTCACATGCCAACATCTTGTCATGATTTTAGACATGAAATCCGAAAGTTGGAAGTTTCTCAACTTTGAATGTAGAACTATTAAGGAGGACAAACCATGATCAAAATGACCTTGGAAGTAAAGATCGGGTCAGTTTTGACAAAGTTATGGCACTTTGAAGTCTGGGAAGGGCATTTTTAGGGACTTCACATGCCAACATCTTGTCATGATTTTAGACATGAAATCCGAAAGTTGGAAGTTTCTCAACTTTGAATGTAGAACTATTAAGGAGGACAAACCATGATCAAAATGACCTTGGAAGTAAAGATCGGGTCAGTTTTGACAAAGTTATGGCACTTTGAAGTCTGGGAAGGGCATTTTTAGGGACTTCACATGCCAACATCTTGTCATGATTTTAGACATGAAATCCGAAAGTTGGAAGTTTCTCAACTTTGAATGTAGAACTATTAAGGAGGACAAACCATGATCAAAATGACCTTGGAAGTAAAGATCGGGTCAGTTTTGACAAAGTTATGGCAATTTGAAGTCTGGGAAGGGCATTTTTAGGGACTTCACATCCCAACATCTTGTCATGATTTTAGACATGAAATCCGAAAGTTGGAAGTTTCTCAACTTTGAATGTAGAACTATTAAGGAGGATAAACCATGATCAAAATGACCTTGGAAGTAAAGATCGGGTCACTTTTCACAAAGTTATGGCACTTTGAAGTCTGGGAAGGGCATTTTTAGGGACTTCACATGCCAACATCTTGTCATGATTTTAGACATGAAATCCGAAAGTTGGAAGTTTCTCAACTTTGAATGTAGAACTATTAAGGAGGACAAATCATGATCAAAATGACCTTGGAAGTAGAGATCGGGTCAGTTTTCACAAAGTTATGGCACTTTGAAGTCTGGGAAGGGCATTTTTAGGGACTTCACATGCCAACATCTTGTCATGATTTTAGACATGAAATCCGAAAGTTGAAAGTTTCTCAACTTTGAATATAGAACTATTAAGGAGGACAAACCATGATCAAAATGACCTTGGAAGTAAAGATCGGGTCAGTTTTGACAAAGTTATGGCACTTTGAAGTCTGGGAAGGGCATTTTTAGGGACTTCACATGCCAACATCTTGTCATGATTTTAGACATGAAATCCGAAAGTTGGAAGTTTCTCAACTTTGAATGTAGAACTATTAAGGAGGACAAACCGTGATCAAAATGACCTTGGAAGTAAAGATCGGGTCAGTTTTGACAAAGTTATGGCACTTTGAAGTCTGGGAAGGGCATTTTTAGGGACTTCACATGCCAACATCTTGTCATGATTTTAGACATGAAATCCGAAAGTTGGAAGTTTCTCAACTTTGAATGTAGAACTATTAAGGAGGACAAACCATGATCAAAATGACCTTGGAAGTAAAGATCGGGTCAGTTTTGACAAAGTTATGGCAATTTGAAGTCTGGGAAGGGCATTTTTAGGGACTTCACATCCCAACATCTTGTCATTATTTTAGACATGAAATCCGAAAGTTGGAAGTTTCTCAACTTTGAATGTTGAATTATTAAGGAGGACAAACCATGATCAAAATGACCTTGGAAGTAAAGATCGGGTCATTTTTGACAAAGTTATGGCACTTTGAAGTCTGGGAAGGGCATTTTTAGGGACTTCACATGCCAACATCTTGTCATGATTTTAGACATGAAATCCGAAAGTTGGAAGTTTCTCAACTTTGAATGTAGAATTATTAAGGAGGACAAACCATGATCAAAATGACCTTGGAAGTAAAGATCGGGTCAGTTTTGACAAAGTTATGGCACTTTGAAGTCTGGGAAGGGCATTTTTAGGGACTTCACATGCCAACATCTTGTCATGATTTTAGAAATGAAATCCGAAAGTTGAAAGTTTCTCAACTTTGAATATAGAACTATTAAGGAGGACAAACCATGATCAAAATGACCTTGGAAGTAAAGATCGGGTCAGTTTTGACAAAGTTATGGCACTTTGAAGTCTGGGAAGGGCATTTTTAGGGACTTCACATGCCAACATCTTGTCATGATTTTAGACATGAAATCCGAAAGTTGGAAGTTTCTCAACTTTGAATGTAGAACTATTAAGGAGGACAAATCATGATCAAAATGACCTTGGAAGTAGAGATCGGGTCAGTTTTCACAAAGTTATGGCACTTTGAAGTCTGGGAAGGGCATTTTTAGGGACTTCACATGCCAACATCTTGTCATGATTTTAGACATGAAATCCGAAAGTTGAAAGTTTCTCAACTTTGAATATAGAACTATTAAGGAGGACAAACCATGATCAAAATGACCTTGCAAGTAAAGATCGGGTCAGTTTTGACAAAGTTATGGCACTTTGAAGTCTGGGAAGGGCATTTTTAGGGACTTCACATGCCAACATCTTGTCATGATTTTAGACATGAAATCCGAAAGTTGGAAGTTTCTCAACTTTGAATGTAGAACTATTAAGGAGGACAAACCATGATCAAAATGACCTTGGAAGTAAAGATCGGGTCAGTTTTGACAAAGTTATGGCAATTTGAAGTCTGGGAAGGGCATTTTTAGGGACTTCACATCCCAACATCTTGTCATTATTTTAGACATGAAATCCGAAAGTTGGAAGTTTCTCAACTTTGAATGTTGAATTTTTAAGGAGGACAAACCATGATCAAAATGACCTTGGAAGTAAAGATCGGGTCATTTTTGACAAAGTTATGGCACTTTGAAGCCTGGGAAGGGCATTTTTAGGGACTTCACATGCCAACATCTTGTCATGATTTTAGACATGAAATCCGAAAGTTGGAAGTTTCTCAACTTTGAATGTAGAACTATTAAGGAGGACAAACCATGATCAAAATGACCTTGGAAGTAAAGATCGGGTCAGTTTTGACAAAGTTATGGCACTTTGAAGGCTGGAAGGGCATTTTTAGGGACTTCACATGCCAACATCTCGTCATGATTTTAGACATGAAATCCGAAAGTTGGAAGTTTCTCAACTTTGAATGTAGAACTATTAAGGAGGACAAACCATGATCAAAATGACCTTGGAAGTAAAGATCGGGTCAGTTTTGACAAAGTTATGGCACTTTGAAGTCTGGGAAGGGCATTTTTAGGGACTTCACATGCCAACATCTTTTCGTGATTTTAGACATGAAATCCGAAAGTTGGAAGTTTCTCAACTTTGAATGTAGAACTATTAAGGAGGACAAACCATGATCAAAATGACCTTGGAAGTAAAGATCGGGTCAGTTTTGACAAAGTTATGGCACTTTGAAGTCTGGGAAGGGCATTTTTAGGGACTTCACATGCCAACATCTTGTCATGATTTTAGACATGAAATCCGAAAGTTGGAAGTTTCTCAACTTTGAATGTTGAATTATTAAGGAGGACAAACCATGATCAAAATTATTTTGGAAGTAAAGATCGGGTCATTTTTGACAAACTTATGGCACTTTAAAGTCTGGGAAGGGCATTTTTGAGGACTTAGGAACATCACATGCCAACATCTTGTCATGATT
Source organism: Drosophila maculinotata (assembly GCA_035045305.1). Taxonomy (NCBI): domain Eukaryota; kingdom Metazoa; phylum Arthropoda; class Insecta; order Diptera; family Drosophilidae; genus Drosophila; species Drosophila maculinotata. The sequence goes on along the minus strand of JAWNPD010000592.1, from coordinate 268 downwards.
TTAGACATGAAATCCGAAAGTTGGAAGTTTCTCAACTTTGAATGTAGAATTGTTAAGCAGGACAGACCATGATCAAAATGACCTTGGAAGTAAAGATCGGGTCAGTTTTGACAAACTTATGGCACTTTAAAGTCTGGGAAGGGCATTTTTGAGGACTTAGGAACATCACATGCCAACATCTTGTCATGATTTTAGACATGAAATCCGAAAGTTGGAAGTTTCTCAACTTTGAATGTAGAATTGTTAAGCAGGACAGACCATGATCAAA